>JAYESA010000017.1:37460649-37979229 GCA_036927795.1 Iris macrosiphon | reverse complement strand
GAAATTTCATCAGCAAGAGAGAGCACTAATTTCCTATGTGCATCTAGTAAAATCAGATCAGATTGAAGAAATTCCTACAGATCGTAGGCCCTAATGATTATTTGTGTCCTATAACCAGAGCTGGAAGGACTCCTTTTTTGTCAAAACCCAAGACAGTAAAGTTTCACAAAACTCATGGCTCTAACGAAACTAGATCATTCAAGAAGGTGAAAAAGTTACATTGTTCAAAATAAATGTAAGTTGCATGACCTCCAAAAGAGAATAGGCTTTCTGAACATCTGTTACATTACTTCCAAAAGACAATAGTCTTTCCGAACACTTACAGATGATTGAAGTTGCTCTTTGTAACAATTGATGGATGTTCATGCCCTGCGGGTTTGACCCAAACCTTGAAACAAGGTGGTAGGAAAATCAGTAAACCTAGTGGTGTCAGTTTATAAACATAATAGTACAAACTTCATGGATAAAACAAATATACCTCCAGTGGAATGTCATAGTTTTTATCGTTTATTTTCAGCTAAGTACGTGGCAATGGGTTGAGGGTCCTCGCAGATAAATACATTTTTTACCGTTAGAGATATCATCCTTAATTCACATTTTTATTATAGTAGACAAAGAGACCGTCTTGAGGGAAAAAAGAGTAGTATGCAGCAGTTCTAGAACTGTATGAACGGAGTCAAAGAAGAAACTTAGCTACCTGTTTTGGTAGCATCGCATTCAAAAGGTATCAAGAGCCCTCTAGGGTCACGATCCTAAGGAGATATTGTTTGTACCTAAGAGAACATCCAAGGATTAAACATGAATTTCTTATGTTAACATCTAATGAATGTTAACATCGACAGCGCAGATATTTGCGAAACAGCATATTCTGTAATTATAAGAACTCTTCAGAAGAATTAAAGAACAGTGATAACTCTTACCAAAGCTCTTTCCAAGGAAAGGTCCTAGTGGAACGTTATTCCCATGCTTGAATATCCCTGGCTGTTTAAAGACCTTTCAGTTAGAAAAAAATACACGAGAAATGTAAGTGTAATATAACCATATCTGGAAAGGGAGACTCTAACTACCACTCCAATCATTCAGCAGGACAAGTCCAAAAATATGGTCAGCTGCCTTGTTGACATCCACAGGCTTTCCTAGTTCATTTCCTGGACCAACTATAACAGCCTGGAACCAACGAAAAAATTATTAAAGAATGACCACAGTGCCCGAACCATCCAAGTTAAATAATTTGAATTTGTCTGTGGGCCAAGAAAATAAAGCAATACAATCCATTCATCAAAAGGCTTGGTGTCAGCAAATATGCTCATAAAACAAAGAAAATAATATGACTGAGATTGTACACTTAATCATCCAAGTAGCAAGAACTATGTTCTAGTTCACAAAGTTATTGAGAAAGTTGGACTCAACATAATGGACTTACTTTATTTTGGAAAAGAGCAAGTAAATTATAGGGGAGAGGAGTATGTCTCCCTTCCTAGAAGCATACCGAAGTGGGACCAACTAAGGCTAATAAAGACAAAGCAAAACATAGACAAATAATTCTCTCTTACACAAGTGCATATGAACATGCTGGCAGTAAACAATCAGGAAGTGTAAAGTTATTCAAAATTTACTTGAAACTAACCATTTCAAGCTCAAAATCCAGCTTTTGTGAAGGACCAAAATATGGAGATTTACCTCTTGGATGACCTTGACCTCTGAAAAAAAACATAAAATAGTTCTTAGTATAAGACTTGCAAATACACTATTAACTATTATTCAGTTCAACACTAAATTAACTATTATTCAGTTCACCTTGTACAAGTGGCAGAAAAATATAAAGCTGAAAACACACACTAAGGCATGAATTTTGCAAGAAGCTATAGTATATGCTACCACTACAAGTGATGACCTGGTTGGCTATCTAATTTAAAGTCCACAAAACTAGTGATTTATGCTTTCTATGTAATGAACCACCAGGTTCACAGGAATGGCTGTGTCAGACGACAAATGTCACAGATATGTCCAAATATGCAACCAATATTGGCAGAACAAGCAGGGGCACTGGTTGAGCAAAACTTCCATGTCCAAACACACACAGCACAACACATAATTGTTACATGCAAGTCTATCCTGTCTCCTAGGCTTTTAATATTAAATTAAATTAACTGCTTCAGCTCGTATTGTTCCTCACTGTGTCCTGTAACTGTGTTGGTTCAACCTAGCATTGTTAGCAATCATTCTCTTCTCAGACTAATTGTTATTTGCGAATCACTTGTTTTCAGTAGAGAATCACAACTTGTCATACTGGAAGAAAAGTAGATCCTAAAGGAACCTAAAGTTACTTTCAGGTTCTGTATCTAAAATACCCCTAAAAGGGGATAGGGCTGAGCCGAGATATTAAGTGCATAATATACATTGTTAGCAGTTATCATCTTCTCAAACTAATTGATCTTGAAAATCACTTGCATTCAGTAGAGAATTATAACTTGTCATACTGGAAGAAAAGTACAAGATCCTGATGGAACCTAGATTTACTTTCAGATTCTATATAATATAAAGAACCTGTTTTCAAGCTAATAAGCAGTTTCATGAGAAAGAAATAAGTGACATCTCAAATTTATTGTAACAATGAAGAAAAGCTTATAGCTAGAGCACCCTTCAAATGCAATATCAGACTGAAGATGGTGTATTGAATGTAGATATCACTATGCACGTTTGAAAGACAATAAACAAGCAATGAAAATATCTACGGTTCCTTAGGAACAAATTACATAAAGCCCTTGCCTTACTTGTGATTGCACTACGGGATGCCGAAAGCGCTGAGTTATATGGAGTCATTGACACAAATATGAAGATACGAAAAAATTGGAACACGACGTAGGAATATTACACCAATTTTGACATTTCAATGTACAATATGTTGTGTTTATGCCATGTAATAAGGCGTGTTTATGTATGTAAAACACGTCTTTTGCATAGATATGGGACCAGCTCTAGAGTGTCCGTGCTTTCTAGGCCTCAACCGGACATTCCGTGAAAGAAAGGCGATCACCATAGAAGAAGAACCATCAGAAGTAGTCGTCAGGCACAAATTAAACAAACCTAACTCAATCAACAATAACCAAATTGATATCAGAAAAATAAAACAAGAAAGGGTGAAGGTAAAAAATTAAGCAAGGACAACTTTACACGAAGCCCCTCAAGGAAGAGGAATGGAGACTTGCTGCATTACTCTTAACAACAGTTGCCAATCTGTGAAGTATATAGCATTGAATGCAGGATGCAGATATAATACAATATGGGCACCTCAATACGGAAAAATTACAAAGTAAAAAGACACACCAGGCATACCTTGAAGAAAATTATGTGAGCAGTGCACAAGAACAAGTACAAGACAGACAAATAGATGCATGTAAGAATATATTGACCTACGACCTTTTCATCATCATTGGGAACTGCCTCAAAGTTTCCTTAAACTACATGTCAACTACCTGACCACGATAAACTTTATTTGGAGAAAACTGGTGGGTAGAGGCCATAGCAAGGGGAAGCAATCTCAAGCTAAGCCTGAAAGAATGTTCCAGATATGTCTGACGGAGATGAAAGACTCACTCCGCAAGGAAGATGAAAACCCGGAAAAAGGATTGATTTGAAACACAGGATATACACTTCTAGAATAGATCCTCACGATGAATATAAATAAGAAATTAACAATGAAGCTTAAGCAGCTTTGCTATTTCTTATTTCAGAATTTTATTTTTAATCAGATTATGAATCAATTATGTACCACTTGGGTTCAGTAGTTGGCATAAAATCTTGTAGACTTAGTTTTGAAGATATTTTGAATCACTGATAACACTGCATCCACCACCTCCATCCGCAAAATATATTTCTTTCTTCTCTTCTACTGATAACACTGCATCCACCACCTCCATCCGCACCCCAGAAGTCGAAAATCCAAATAAAGGATCGGCTCCAAATACACAGGGTCACTCCTAGACAGTCAAAAGGCATATCAATTAGAGTGAACACAAATGTGATGGTTTTCTTAAGTTTTAATGTAATATTTTATTTCTTATTAGATTATAAATCAATTGTGTAACTTTCGGTTCATAGGCAGTATAAAAGCTACATAGATCTCAAAACATTTTTGAATTCCAGATACTGCTTTCTTTAGCTTTGTGATCATTTGAGCCTATAATTTTCCCTATAATTTTCCTCGCCCTGCATACCCCAACCACTAGATCCACCACCACCATGAGCATACTTCTCTATAATCAACAACAACAACATGTCAACAACCCTCAACCTCAGCAAACCTCTCTCGAACTTTCCTTAGTAATTAGCAGATCAGTCCCAAATTCGATCTGGGTAGCCTCAAGAAACGAAAGACACAAGATAGGTAATGGGGCACTTTTCTTTGAGGCATTCCTTTAGAATGACAGATTCTTCAGAGGACAGCATTGGTGTTTCAACCTTAGAGGGAGGTGAATATAGAAGGATACAAAAGCGGAATAGACAGGTCTATGTTGTGTAAAAGCGCGCTTAAGAGCGCCGCTTAAGCAATATTTTCAATTCTGGCGTCTCGCTTAACGAAATCTCGCCCCAGAAAAGCTTTGGGGGCTTAAGCGGCGCTTAGTAGCGCCTCGCCTTAGGTGTCTCGCCTCACAGATTGATTGATTTTTACCGAACCGAAAGCTTAAGCTTATGTATAAATATCTATGTATATGTATATATATGTTTCTATGTATCTATGTATAAACCGAACCGAAAGCTTAAACTTATCTATAAATATCTAGGTATATAAATATATCTATAAAGGTGTGTATATAAATATAAAGCTTATGTGTATATAAAGTATTTTACATGTAGGGAGCAAAATATATATATATATATATATATATATATAGGCACTAATTAAGCGTCATTAAGCGAGGCGATGGCCTCGTTGCCCCGCCTCGCCTCACGCTTAATACAACATAGAGACAGATAAAGATTTGACTATCCCTTTTGATATGCTCCATCTCCAAAACCAAAAAGGTTTCTCAGAACTTTTCTTTGGCTTGCTTGTTTCTGTTTGTCCATTCAGGACCTAGATGGGGAGAGGGCTGAGGGGAGTGAAAAGGTTTTTGTGACATGCAAAATGAAAAAAAATATAAGCCCCGCATGAGGTTTATGGATATATGATCGTATGATAATGAAATCCGATGTTTAGACAGCCAGACTTAACTGAGAGAGATTAGGGGATTGATTGGTTCGGGGCTAGACACAGGAAGATGGTCTTCATATCGTGTCCGTACACGTCTCTTTCTCTGTTTACGCGCAACATAGGCGGTATTGTGGGTTAATTATTTTGTCTACTTTTCAAAAACTAGGGCTTAAGCTGTAAAAGTTTAATAGATACAATGACATTTTCAAAGGGATTTATTTATTTTTTTCCTTTTTCCACCGGTTGCAGGCACCTACAAACTTGGCTAACGGATTTGAGGACATTTCTAACATCAAGAACTTATATGATGCCTGTCTCGGAGGTGGCGGGGTTGCCTTGAAGGCTCATATGTTGTTTCTCTTGTTTTGTTCCTAGGCCCATTGGAAGCCTTTTTTGCCGACTCTCCGTCGTGGAATTAGACCAAGGGGAATAGGAGCAGATCGGGTTGTTTACTTACTTTTGTACTAGCGTGAGCGTAGTGTGTTAAAGGGGTACTTTATTTGGGCTGCTAAGTAGAGATAGAAGCTATGGGCGAAGACTTTCTTTTAGAACCTTGCTCTTTCTTAAGTAAGGTGGAAGCTAGCTACTTGCATCGAAAGAATAACACAAAAGAGGTTTCCTGCAAGTCACATATGAAAGAAGAAAATCAAATGTCAAGTACTTGACAAATAACTAAAACCTTCATTCAGTTTCGAACCAGAGATAGCAAGACAAATATTGTAAACCAATTAACAGGCTGCCAAGATTTTAGTTTAAGTTTATTCTTTAAATAGAATATCGATATTTGAACAGCATGTCTCATTCAAAGTATACTGACCTTGGACGAATAATATCTGTTCCAGAGACAATTATAGATGATGCTCGTCCATGATAAGCAATAGGAAGGTGAAACCTGAAAAATGTATCTGATCTCAGATTCTCTATTTTCCTAACATGATCCAGGAAGCATATAGATACTAAAGTTTTATGTGTGACATCTAGTCAACTATCAGACTCCTCATATTTTAGACTACAAAGAGTCGATAGGGGTTGGAATGCTGCAATAGTATCCTCTTAAAGAAAAGATTATGAATATCATGGGTTAGGAACCAAAACTTTGTTTAGTTCATGTCTACACTAAGAAATTAGCAAATGTTTAAACAGTTAATATGTGATGTGCAGCAAACAAGCTTAACATATATCTTAATTATTATAGTCCTGACCACTACACCAACTAGAGTTAGTGAAGGTGTTAATGAGGGTTGAGGATTAAATATTTAGATTATTATAACACGCCCCAGCAAGTTGAAAGCCGATTTTGTTGGGCCGAGAGTTTGATTCACGCAGCGGTATATTTTTTCTAATCCGCTTAAAATGCGGGCCAGAGAATATTCGAACTTGAGTTGCTCTGGTACCATGTTAAAGCCCCTACCACTGCACCAAAACTCATGGACTTTAACAATATCATTGATATAAATTCCATGAGTTTTGGTGCAGTGATAGGGACTAAATAAAGTCTACATGACCATACATTATATACTCCAGGGCTCATAACTCCTCCGACATAGTTGTCTGCCCCTTAGGTATGGTAACAATCTTCTAATATGACCGAAGGTTCCCGATGACCAAAAATTATAGTAAGAAAAAAATGAAGTATTTTGGTCATGGAAGCAAATAGAGTCGGCCTCTTTGGAGGGTGATGCATTCGAGTAAAGCGATGTAATAATACAAGATCCTCTGTAGCATGTTGAGCAATAGGGACATGAGAAATTATAGAGTGATCATCAATAACAATGGAACGAGTACGACCCTAATAGACCCGAGTAATAGGAGGACGAACTGGTAGAACATGTGGCAAATTAGAAGATGGGGAATGAGATGACACATTGTCAAGTAAACAAGCCCATAGGGTATGGATGGTGGCAATGAAACAAGTGAACATGACAATGCATAAAATAAAATCTCTCCAGAAATGTAACAAGGCAATATATGCGAATACGTTTGGCAATTGGGTTGTAACATTTACATCCCTTATGATAAAAACTGTAGCAAAGAAAAACACAATAGCATATCGAAATGATAACTTGTTTCGCTCTGTTGAAGGTAACAAACAAAAAAAAAATTACATCCAAAAATGCATGAAGAATAGAATCATAGGAGGTCAATAGACTCAATATAAAGTCTCTAATAAGAAGACATGCTGTAGAGAACAAAAGAGGGAATCCTATTAATCAAAACACACACGTAAGAAGAACATTTGCCCGGAACCGAACATGTCCAAAAGTGGAAAGAAGAGATCTAGTGACATCAAGAATGTGTCAATGACGTCTTCGAACAACCCCATTCTGCTAATGAGCATAAAGGCAAGAGAGTCCTTGAGAAATAAGAAAATCACAAAACAGAAAGGTCGTGTACTACCACCCCCCCCCACCCACCCACCCACACAAACCAAAACGAAGTATCTTGATTTTGCAAAAGAAACGAGTCTCAACCATCCTTGCAAACTCAAGATACCACAAAAACATCTTAGATTTATGAGACAACAAATAAATCCAAGTAAGCGAGTACAATCACAAAAAAAATCATATAATATTTGTTTCCTCCCTTTCTGAGATCGGTTTAAGGTCTCTATACATCACAATGTACACTCTCAAAAGGAGAAGAACTATTGTTCTCGTTGCTAGAAAAATAACTAACTATATACTTGTCAATCTACAAGCAACAGATGTGTTTAGGAACTAAACACAAAAGTTCCCTAAGACCCCAGAAGTAGCAAGAAAAAGATGTCTAGGTAGGGATAAATGTCCTAAACACCAGTTTCAATATGTCACAAGTAAACGGCGTGTGGATTGATCAAGGCAAGTAGCTACAGCGGATGGAAGCAGAAGTATGAGATGGTCCATATAGTAGTAATAGTTTGTTGTGTTTTATGTCCCGTCCCTCCCCATGTGAGGATCCTGTACAGAGCAGGAAGTGTAAATGTAACAATATACTACATGTCAGTCAATTGAAAAACCAAGAAAAGACCTAGTCAATCTAGGATCATGATAGATATGAGGAACTAAAATGCTAGGTAAATAAGATTAATGACCACAAGCAATAATAGGCAAGGAAGTAACATCAGCAATACGAACAGAAGAGGAATAAAGATGAAGACTAGTCATATTATAAGAAGCCCCAAAATCTAGGATCTAAGAAACAGGTATATCTGAACAGGCATCAAAGTATAAGGAACAGATGTAGTGCCATGCCCAAAAGTACCAGATATGCCAAAAGGTTGTAACATACAAAGGAGATGTAAACCTGTTGAGTGGTATATTGTCTAGGCTGATCAGAAATACCAAAAGTGGAAGTTGTAGACAAACGAGTTAGTGGAACAGTCAGAACATAAGCCATAACACCCTAACAATGATCAAGACGAACATAAGGACGATCAAAAGCAGCCTCATGAGCCTTGTGTCGTGCAAAGGCCTGACACTTAAGAGTAAAGTGCTGTCCATATTGCTTGTGTCAGCCACACTATTTATGGCTAGAGCCAGAAGGACCAGTAGAAGCAATAGGAGTCGTAGATCCAAAAGGTCCAGTAGGACTAGGACAGAGCATTCGGTCTATTCAATTTCAACTGAACCAAAGAACCCTAAACTGAATTAACCGAAATCTAAAAAATCCGAAATGAGACATAACCGAACCAAACCAATAATTGGTTCAGTTTGCAGGTTTATTCAGTCGGGATTTTTTTTAGTATTTAATGGGTTGGTCCTAAAGTTGGGCTTGTGGTTAAAATATATCAAAAATCAAAATTTTATAAATATGCACTAAAATGCTGCATTTCAGACATTTGTAATAATCTCATAATCACAAAATACATCACTGAATTGTTGTATTTCAATCACGAATATGTAATTAATTTTATATATATACTAGGGCCAGACAAGAGAGAAGAGGAGAGGAGAGATGAAAAAAAATCAGGGTTAGGTTATAAAATTTAATATATATACTAAGTTCAGACGTTAGGGTAATTAGGTAACTTAGTAATTCTTATTCGCTTTTTCAGTTTTGGACTGAACCGGAGATTGAAAACTGATACCTAAACCAAAAACTAAATTCGGGCAGTTCCAGAACCGAACCCAATCCCTTATTCGGTTTGATTACCGGTCCAAAACCAAATAATGCTCAGCCCTAAGTAGGACGTCGTAGCCCTGTCGTGCAGGAGGAGGTCGAGCATCAACAAGTACAGAGCTCGTAGGGGTCGAAGAACCAAGTGAGCACTTGCGAGTCTCCTCTCCTAGCGGCTCACCCATAACCACATCCAGAGATGTCTGCGGTGAACGATGAAGGAACAATCCACCAGTAGTCTCAAACTCTAGTCGTAGACACGTCATGCACTCATAAAGCCTCTAATTATTATGTTAGGCAGTAGAGGACCTAGCAACAAGCTCGTCAGAGAAAACAGGTTACATAAGAATTAGCTGCTCCAAGAGAATCAAGCATATATGTAAGGAACTCTTGAATCAACAATGATGTAACTCATGTAATCTGATTCTCGTATGCATCACCCGTTTGTGTATAGTATCTTTGTAGGTGGGTTTGCATATCAGCAGTGGTAGCAAAGCGAGTCAACTGTAAGCGGATGGACAATGAAACTAGTTGAATGATTTTATCCATGGTTCAATCAACAGACAAATACAAGGCCTCAAGACGATCATCATCCAAATACCAGGCCTCAAGATGACTCTGATATGAAGCCTCGTCAAAGGACTAACTCGTATCACAGATAGGACGAAATGAAGTGCCATCAATGTGTCACCACAACCCATGACACCCAAACTTGATAGTTGGGGCCTTCAAGTACAATGCGCACATGTTGTGATGACTACACGAGGACACAAATTGGTAGACGTCATGATTAACCAAAACAACGCAACAAATAGGGAAGTTTACAAAAAGCCTCAGAGTTTCGAATTGATGACATGTGTCAACACTAATGGTCCAGATCAGTCAATAGAGAAGAAAATGACTGCATTGCACTCGGATGGATGATGCTTGTCAACATTAATGGTCCATCAGACAATAATGAAAAAATAACGAATCATTAGGATGGATAACACACGTCAACACCAATGGTCCAAATTGATTAGGGTTTGTATAAATTTGAGAGAAAATATTCTCCTCTCTTTTTAAAAACTATTGGAGTTCACTTCGAGATCCAATACTAGGGTTAGAGCTCAACAAAGAGCAAGAAGAACACGAGATCGGAGATGATGGCTATAGGTTTAGCTAGACCGAACCCAAAGACGAAGATGAAATCAGGCCAGGTGTTCAACAGGAGAGCCAAAACTGAAGCCGAGGAAGGAATGGGGATGGCGAGTGTTGATTGACAACAACAAGAAGTGGAACCTCTATCCATAGGAATTCTTTATCAATGGCAGAAACCTAGGAGTCAGAAGTCGCCATGGTTGTAAAAGACTGGCTTGGGTTTCAATCAAGTTTTCAAAGCTCAAACCGCTTGTGGAACTCTAACCATCCAGAACGGTAAGATCTATGACGACAAAATTGGTAGAATTAGGGTTAGAGAAATTACTACAGTTAGGATTAGAATTAAAAGGAATTGGTGGGTTAGGGAAATTGGAATTTCTAGAAAATTTAGGATCTCTTGAAAATGAAATTAAAGCTCCAATACCATGTTAGGATCATGGAATCAATGAATCTATTAGGCACTAGGCCAGGGGTATATAAACAACTACAATCTGACATGTTACCCTACCCTGTCACAACCGATATGTAACTATATAGTAGCACAATAAAATTATCATTACAACCTATTTATAGCCCAAAAAAATTGGCTATCAAGAAATATCATCCAACTAAAACAAACCAGCTCATAAGTTTCCAAACATTACTCATCCTAATAAATAGACCATGCCAAATCATGAATTAGTAACTGCATCCTAACTCCGAAAAAGTCCCAATTGTGTTGAATTTTCTATTTTCTAATGCACGAAAATCCTGATATCATATATACCTACCAAGATAACCGGCAAACCATGGGACTAAATAAACCAATCTAATAAATAGAACCCAACGAATCAAATCGACTAAACTGCACTCATCTCCAAATAACTCATTAATGCGAACATGCCCACCAAAATATGCTTGGGTTGTTTCCGACCACAAATTACTGAACATGGTGTTTGAAAAGAAGCTTATTTACCAAAAGATCCCTTACTTTAATGGGTCAAATAGACATTTAATGGACATAAAAGTTGGGTACAAATCGTACAACACTAACATAAACCCTTCTTTGGGTAATATTAGGTTTACCTCAGTTAGCAGTAAGCTTCAATTTAGAACGTTTAACCTGAAAATAATTCAGGATTATTATTTTCAAAAAACTTTTTAAAATAAGTATATATATATATATATATATATATATATATATATATAAGTGGCTTGCATTCATCTAGTAATATTAGGTTTAGTTCGATTAACAGTAAGGTTCAATTTAGAATGTTCAACCAGAAATATCATTCAGTCTTATCACTTTCAAAATACTTTTTAAGACAAACATCAGAAACAGATATATAAGCGACTTGTATGCATCTAGTAACACAAACACACCAGCTGATAATTGAGTTAGTGAAGCAAGATGATGATATGTTTTGTAAAACTGAAACAATTTTAACCAATTAAAGGCTGAAATAATGTATTTGATATGTAAAGCCTATTTTGATCTAGCAGGACAGTGGAAGTTCAAGTATTTTAATGAACATTAGGATGGACCAGAAGTTCTAGATGTACTCAAGCTATTCATGACGAAATAGTTACCAATTTTGGGGAATTGGATTCTCCGGTCCACGAAATATGGTTCCGCAGTTCTTAGCATGTTGCATGGAACAGAAAAAATCTGTGTAATCCCCTATTATAGTAGGTAAAAGCATTTGCACCTCGCTCTGTTGGAAAAGATGATACAATTTTATTGAACATGATCTTTCCACGTTAGTAACAAATATGATGCAGTGGACCTTAATCACTCACCATCCGTATAAGAGATTTCTCTCTTAAACTAGCATTGTCTCGCAATTTCGGTTCATCAGCTGCATGACAGTTAAGCTATTATATTCAAATAACAAAAATGCATGGATTAACATCTACATTCAGTACACTGCATAATTACTTTACTAAAGAGGAAGCTGGTGTTTTGTAGAGTACAAGGCCTGATGGCTTTAAATCCAAGATTACATCACTAACAGCAAGAATTTGATAGTATAACCCCTGAATTTTAGAATATGCATTTGAAATGTGAAAGATGATTCCATCTTCAAATACATAGCATCTGATGTAAAATTCTCTAATAAATTGTTGAAGTATATTGAAACTCATCCACTCCATACCTCAAGTGAAAGGTAGTGCCAATACTAAAATATACTGTTTATTGTGTTTGTGTGCATCGTCATCGTGCCTTGTGTTTGACAAAGAAAAGAACATCTATTATCTCACTGCAGGTAGTAAATCTTGTGTAAATTGTCTACCATTTCATTCTTGGTCGGAACTATAACCACCTGAAAGGGGAAATAATTGGCAAAAAGGAGCTTTATAAGGAGAATTACTAATAGTTGAGAAAATGATTCATGTTTTTTAGTGTTAGCTTCGAACCGATGTGGTAATTACCTTGACAAGGGGGAAACTAAATGTATCCGAGTACATAACCTAAATGTTGAGCAATAGGCGACTTGTACCAATCCTATAACGACAAATGGATGTTATAGGCTACGTCAAGTATATTAGTTTGGATAAGTCAAAACATATAGTCTTGAGCAACACTAAATTTCAAGGTTTGCAGTATCAGCCAAAACCGATACCAAAACGGATACCAAAAGTGTTGTGTCCAATCAGCTAAAACTACCAAAAACCGACCAAACCAAAGTCAGTGAAAGCTCCAGAAACTGTCAAGGCCAATATTAAGAACCTTTTAAATTCCTAGTAATCAAACACGTGCCACAAGTGGATAAATGAATGATGGTCAAATGATCAATTTACTACTTTATATCGATGTTCTTAGTCTGCCGATTTGACGGAATCACGATCCTCCACCAGAACGTTGCTTGTTACATTGGCCGGCAGCACTTGAGATTAAATTAATCATTTTTAATTAAATAATTAATCATGATTAGTTTAATATATGGATGAGATTACTAGGCATTCATGGGGAGGTTCAATGGTGTATGATGTTTGCTGATATGCAGAGGAGATCTTTTGAATCAAAAGATCTTAAAATCAGGACAAAACAGAGTACATAAAATGTAAATTTAACCAAAATCAGAATGAAATGAGGGAGTAGTCCATATTGATGACGAGATATCTAAGTGTCCATTTTCGATATTTAGCTCGATTATTCATTCTGATGGAGAGATTTTATAATAATGTTGTTTATATAATTAATCTAGGATAGTTGAAGTAGATGAATACTTTTGGACTGTTTTGTGATCACAAAATATCCTTGAAGTTCAAAGTAACATTTCTTAAGATAAAAGATAGGACAATGCCAAGGGGACACAATAACTGACCACATTTTGCTGACCATATGATGTGGCAGCCTGTGTGTTGATCATGTGTGGGACCACTGCATTAATGTTATCAACACAGGTTGCCACATCATGTGGTCAAAAAAATGTGGTCATATTTTGGTGTCCCCTTAGCATTATTGTAAAACATAATACGAGGTAAGTTTTATGGATCACTTTTGAGCAATTTAAGAAACATGTCAATCAAAATAACAAAAAGAAAAATGAGCGTAGCCGAAAGGAGATTGCTAAGATGGATGCATTGTATTACACTAAAGACAAGGTAAAAAAAAAGGTATATTAGTGGTTAGCTGGAGGTGTCAACTTAGGATAAAATGGGAGAAAATTTAAAACAAATCTAAGTGATAGCATATTAGTTTAGTCGTAAGTGATAGGATGTTTTAATAGAGATATTTTAAGCATCGTCAGAAAATAATATTGAAACCATCGATACTATGGTAACCAATGGATTCAAATGCAGAAGACCCTTCGAATTGCGGAACTGATATCATAGGAAGGGTCTGAAACCATCGATACCACGGTAAATATTTTATTGATTTTCTTATTTTCTTGAACTGATATATAAATGCCATAAGTTTTTACAAACATTGTAATCTGAAAATGCTATATTTAGTAAATATCCAAGTCTAAACAAATCATTTTGTCTTCTATTGATATATAGTTTAAATATTTAAGCTTTTATGGTTATCTAAATGTCAAAAATAAAAAAATGGAGAAAGAGAAGAAGAATTTAGAAAAAGTTATATTTAAAGGAAAGGAAACAACATTTTCTGTTGTTCTTCTTTCTAAATGGAGAGGAAACCGGATGCATAATGCAATTGCTCTACACCCTGGGTTCTAGGGAATCATCTATAAGCCAATTAGTTTTCTTTTTACATGGTCAGAACATCTAGGTTTACATCCTACTGAGAAAAGATCAAAAGTTTTTGAATAAAAAAACAGGTGTCGTCATCCCATACATTCTGAAATAAAAGAATCAATTGATATCAAGCATGGCGCCATGGGGGACAGTTGCCACAATGTAATCCAGTAAAAAATCATTAACCACTTTAGGATTTTCTCATATTTACCCTACTCCCATGTAGGTTGCCCCTTTTGCTTTAGACCTCTTGCCAAATCCAAACCCCCCCCCCCCCCCCCCCCCCCCCGCGCCAATGGTAGTTCTGGCTCTTCCACAATGTACTCATGATAATTATGTGTTTACAGCAAACCATCTCCATGCATCCTATTTCATTATACCAGAATGTGATGTGGTTCAGAAGGATGAACTGGATAGGGATACTGCCTAAACTAAGGCTATGTTTGATTGTGATTTTTTTCCATGGAAAATATTTCTATCACAAATTTTCCACCAATTGTAGTGTTTGATAGCTTATTTTTCCATGGAATCATTTTCCAAAAAACTATCATTTTCCATATTTTCTTCCAAAATGGTGGGAAATGAAACTTGTCCAACCCATAGGAAAATATCATTTTCCATGGAAAATGATATTTTCCATAGAAAATAAAGGCAATAAAACACCAAATTAAGTTTTACATGAAAATTTGTCAAAAATCCATGGAATTTTTTTCAAAGGAAAATAATTCCGTGGAATTAATTTCTTTTCTACATATTTTCCATCTTACAATCAAACGCACCCTAAAAGATTTCATTCCTGAACTAAAATCCATTTGTAAAATTTATTTCATCCATTTCATGATCAGAACAAAGGGGATACATGTTAAACCACGACATTGATAAGACAAAAGAGTCAGGAAAAATAGAAGATTAAAGGTGTGTGTTGCAGGAGTGCATACAGTTTCCATTTAGAAGCTTATAAAAGCTTACAATTATTTCACTAGTACGAAACCTACTATTCCACACAACATTATAAAGTTTATAAGTTTTAGTATCTAATGATGACTACTTGCCTGAGTATGTGCTAGAACTTAGAAGAACGGGCTCAGGATGATGTCAACAACTATGTAGTCTTAATTAAAGGAATCAAGCATTGTGGTGACTTTTCAAAAGAAAGGCATAGCTTTAAAATTAAAGATCCTCAATTGAGGTTATGCGCAAGGATATCATGAGTCGTCCAACATAGTATATGATTTACGACTCAAGTCAACGTGCAGCTTTCCTACTCACTTAGGTGTTGGATATTTTTACACTAAAAGAATCTATATGTATTCTTGTATATTGTCTTATTAGTTTCCTGTTCTAGTTCCACATTGAATAGCCACCAAAGTGGGATCATATCCTCCCCATAAATATGTATTTGCTCTATCAAATGTATAAATCATCAAGTTGAGTAATTCTCAAACTCAGCATGGTATCAGAGCTCTAGGCTCTGCACAACCAACCCTCCTCCCATCCTAACCCTAGTCGTCCTCATCTCTCATCCCAAACTCTAGTCCCTGTTCTTCACCATCCCAAACCCGACCAACTCATCTCCTTCCCCAGGACCTAGCAGCTACCACAACCCCTCACCATTACCACCCCTGTCGTCCCTTCCACAACCTATCTGTAACCACTTTCCTCCCTTACTCCAATCTATAAACCCTTGACGTAACATGAAAACTCATCCCTTACTTGTTCCTATCCTGTTCCTGAAATGGTGAAACCCTTCCCCAAGATAGCCCACCCTCGTTTGCCCTAACCTGGATCAGATCCCACCCTCTTTCAAACCTCTCATTTCAATCTCCTAGAATACTTGTTACAACTAGAGAGGTATTAACACGATTTAATATCAGAATCATACTCCACGCATGTGCACATCTTATTTCCTATTCTGCATAGTTAATTATGCATATGTTTACATCCTATGCCAAGGATTCTCCCTACATTTGCATAAGATTCTAATATATGAAAATACATTGAAAGATCAAATAAGTGAATCTATTGACTCAATGATCAGTCAGGATAAATAACGTACCCAATGAACCCCAAGATCAGGCTATATGAAACTATGCAATTTATTAGCCTCATTGAAGACATTCAATGGTGATTCCTGGCTCCAAGAGTGGCATCCGCAGGGGAAAATGGTGCTTGATGTGTGTGTTTGTGTGTGTGTGTGTGTGTGCGTGCGCGCGCACGCACAAGCTCATGAACTATTCATTAAATTCAGAACAGAGAACTTGCCTATTGGAAGATGCTATAAAACTTATAAGTCTTGAAGATTCTCAAAAATTGACATAGCGTGCATATCATAATTTGCATAAGTAGGAAAAAAAATGGGAATGAACCTGAGAGAAGCTTTTGGATAGTGGACCGAGCCTCCTTCCAAGCAGGTCGCCCCATCTCTACGAACATGTTGAGAGATGGCTGGGGAAAAAACAAAGCCTATTAATAGATACATAAGAAATGCTCATAAGCCCATAACTATATCTTGCACATGTTGAAAAGGTATATAGCACCAACATCTTCCCATCTTGAAAGTTTCATACATGAAGCAATTTGATATTCAACTTGGAACATGGAGCTGAATAATGTATATTATGTGTGCAATCATCATCTTCCTCCAATATATACTCATCCTAGTTTCATAGGTTTATGTGTTATAGGGGTTATTATGTCCATACTTGTTAGAGACGACGGACTACCATCTTAGGTAGTCACATAGGCATTTTGGATGCCTTGGAACCTAGTAAGTAGACAGCGAGATTGTGAGGTAACCTTCGCATAAGAGGTGGACACGAATATGACCATAGTTATTAAAAGCGCAAGGCGCATCACGACGCAATAAAAGATCGAGACATGAGGCGAAGGCGCAAGTCTCATGAAGACGAGACACATTTATTTAAAATTTCTCTTAATAATGTTTATAAAATCATATATGACTATATGCAACATGACTATAAGTTATGTGGCCTTTTATTCCTTTTGATCTACCAAACATGGAAGCTTATGAGAGTTTAGGACTTCTTTTCGTTTTGATCTTAAAAAGACTTTTTAGGACTTTTATTCCTTTTGATCTTAAAATACTTTTTAATTTCAGAGAGAGATTAATTATGAGTATCAGATACGCGTCTAACACGACAACATATTTGGAGTGTTCGTGATTCCTAGCTTAAACGTGACTTGTCCCAGTGCAAAATATTTTTTGAATGTGGAAATTGATCTAGGCCAATAACTTAAAGTTAAAGATATTATTAATAATTTAATATAGATATTAGAGAAAAGAGAATGAACAACAACTCATCCCCTTCCCCCTCTCGATTCCCTTCCTTTCTATAGTCGTCCAAGTCTACTGAATCATATCTTTGTTTTCCAATCTGATGTGCACCATCAGGCCCCACCATGTAAATCTCTCTCGGTCTCCCTCTCTCACTAGCTCTCTTTTTCTCCTCTCCCAAGGCCTATGGTTACGATGTTGGCGATTGGCTCCTGACATTTTAAAGGTTGTTGATCTCCCTGTAAGTCCATCTCCCTCTCTCTCCTACTCATCTTTGTTAAGATATTTTTAATATCCCTCCAGTAGGTGTTTTCTTTAACGACTCCGCTCCCCTACAGTATTTTACAATCATCTCTCCCTTTTTATTTTTTTTATTTTAAAACTCTAATAATAATGTATTCAATATTTGTTATAGTTAGAAAGATGCTTACTATTATTATTTTGTTGTTTCTTGATTGAACATTTTATCTTCAACAAGCCAAGTTAGCGATACTTTTAGCAGTTTTTTATTGATTAAACATTTAGTTTTAGTTGGCCGAAGGTCTCACACTTGTGTACACCATGCACAACAAGGTTTTTGTAGAATTAGAATAATGGAATAGTTTTCATAGATGAGAAAGACTATATATATATATATATATATATATATATATATATATATATATATATATATATGAGAGGCTGACCCCTCTCTCTATTATTCTACTCGATGTGGGACTCAAGTCAACTACTTAATATAACGTTTAACACCCTCCCTCAAGCTGGAGCATATATATTAATTATATCCAGCTTGTTACACAAAAATTGTATCCGATGACCCAAAAGAGATTTCGTGAAGATATCGGCTATCTGATCACCGGTCCTCACGTGATGGAACTTTATCATTCCCTTTTTATACTCATCACGGACGAAATGGACATCAATTTTAATGTGCTTCGTCCTTTCATGAAATACATGTTTGGTAGCAATATGCATAGCAGATTGGTTTTCACACTACATACCACATAGCTACTTTAGATCCTTTTTCTTCTCCCAGCTCTTGTAAAAGATGTTGCAGATATAACACTTCTGCCGTGCCATGGGTAATGACTCGATATTCTGCTTCGGAACTTGATCGTGCGATCACACTCTGCTTCTTACTCTTACATGATACTAAGTTTCCGCCAATAAATACCGAGCAACCGGACGTAGATCGTCTGTCTGTCAGGATGGCACCTCAGTCAGCATCAGTAAAACACTCAACATTTGTATGTCCCTGGTTCTCCATACGAATTCTTTTTCCAGGATTCTGGACTAAATAGTGCAGAATTCTGAAAACTACATGCCAATGTGGCACTCGTGGAGAAGACAAATCTACTCGCAACATTGACGGCAAAAAAAAATCTTGACGAGTCATAACTGCCAGGTAGTTGAGTTTTTCAACCACTCGACGATATTGATCCGGATTCGTCATCAGGACCCCCTCGTCGGGGAGTAACTTTTCCCCTGGGTCCATTGGCGATGTTGCACCTTTGGCTTGCATTATTCCTGCATCATTCAGTATGTCTAGCACATACTTCCTCTGTGATATGACAATGTGCTTCTTTTCCCGTACAACTTCAACACCCAAGAAGTAGTTTAATGATCTCATATCCTTGGTCTGAAATTGTTCTCCCAGAAACTTCTTCAGCCCCGCAATGTCCTGATTGTCGTCTCCTGTGATAACAATATCATCAACATAAACACCATATAGAATCCTTTCCGCCGATGTCTATCGATAAAATACTGAGTGATCCTTCTTCGATTGACTCATGCCAAACTGAGTGACCATATCTGTAAACCGACAAAACCATACACGAGGTGATTGTTTGAAATCATACAGGGCCTTCCTAAGATGACACACTTTACCCTCCCTTGCAACAAACCCGGGAGGTTGCACCACATATACCTCTTCATCTAGGTACCCGTAGAGGAAGACATTCTTGATATCCAGCTGGAGTAGCTGCCAGTCATAGCGAACAGCTAAGGCCAAGAGTATGCGTACAGAGGTCATCCTGGCAACTGGGAAGAATGTCACAAAATAATTCTCACCATAAGTCTGAAAATATCTTTTAGCCACCAGACGAGCCTTTAATCGATCAAGGGTGCCATCTGGTTTCACTTTGATCGTGAACACCCATTTGCAACCGACAACCTGTTTACCAGACGACAAATTTACCAAGTCCCAAGTATGGTTTTTTCAAAGCGCAATAATCTCCTCTTCCATAGCAGCACGTCAACCGGGATGTTTGAGACCCTCCTCGGCAAAATTAGAAATCTGAATCCCATCAATAGTAGCTATTAAGGACCAAGTGTGGCTCGCAAGCCCTTTGTAGTTTTCAGCATACAAGGGATGATCACGACAGGCACGACGAGGCCGAGCTGGTGGAACATGCGGAGCTAAAGGCGGAGACGAATCAGGCGAGCCAGAGAAGGAGTATGACTCTGTGACCATGGGCATTATCTGCGACGATCGATCGGGCGACGACGATGCTGAGTCTGTTACCATGGACAGTATCTACGACATGTGATCGGACGACGGCGGTGCTGACTGAATCGGTGTCTACGAACCGTCGGACTGGAGCACTGGCTCGGTAGAGGAGGACAGTCTAACGGTGGGCTGTTGTGCTTGAACCGGGAGCAACAAGAAGTTATCTTCTGGGTAAACTTGGGACACTGGTCCTGTAGTTTGTGGAAGTGGAGGAAACTCGATCTCAACAAAGGTAACATCCCGAGAGAAAAAATACCTCTTCAAGACAGGAGAAAAATACTGATACCCTTTCTGATCCTTAGGATACCCAAGAAAAATATATTGGATAGCCTTGGGATATAATTTAGAAAGAGTTGGTCGGGTGTCCCTAACATAACACAAACAACCAAAAATTCAGAGAGGTAGAGGAAACGGCTCTTGTTTGGGATATAACCGAGAGAGGGTAGTATCACCATTGAGGCCAGACGACGACATGCGATTAATGAGATAGCAAGCCGTAAGAACGACATCCGACCAAAATATTTTTGGAGTACGTGCTTGGAACATAAGAGCATGCGATGTTTCTAAGAGATGGCGATTTTTGCGTTCAGCCACACCATTCTGATGTGGGGTGTAAGAACATAAAATTTGGTGGATGATACCATTCTGAGACAAATGGGACACAAACTGACGAGACATATACTCACGACCATTGTCACTTCGAACACATTTAATCGGAACACCAAATTGTGTTCTGATTTCCACATGAAAATTGCATTAAATGTCAAATAATTCGGAGCAATTTTTCATGAGATAAACAAAAATGACACGTGAGTAATCATCAACAAAGGTAATAAAGTACTTGAATCCCATCATAGATTCAACCGGACAAGGTCCCCATATATCGGAATGTACTAACTCGAAGGGAGCAAAAGCAATTTTATTCTGACTAACTGGATAGGAAACCCGGTGATGCTTTGCCCAGCTACATGACTCACAATGAAAAGAAACATCCAAAGATGGGTACATTTTCTGGAGTGCTTGGCCAGATGGATGTCCTAACCGGCAGTGTAAATCAAAAGGATCATGTTTCACACCAGCACAGGCAACAGAGGAAGGTTCGTCAAACAGGTACAAGCCTCCAGTCACATGCCCCCTACCGATAGTCCGTCCAGTCATTAGGTCCTGAAAAACACAACCATCAGAAAATAATGTTACCGAGCAGTGCATATCACGAGTAATCCGACTAATTGAGAGTATACTGAATGGATTTCCAGGGATATATAGTACATAATGTAGTGACAGTCCCGAAGAAAGACGGACAAATCATTTTCCACAGACTGTCAACGAACCACCATTGACACATGTAATATTAGACATACGACCAACCGGTACATAATTTCGTATCACACATGCGTCGCCTGTAAAGTGAGCAGACGCACCAGAATCAAGGACCCACTGTTTCGACTGTACCACACGTCGCTGAGTACCCTGCGGTGGACCCAGAAATAGAAACTTCACCTCAACGTTGAGCTTGAAACTCAACAAAGTATGCATATGCTTCATAGGTCATTTGGACGGATCGGCCACCAAGATCAGGAGTATCTGAGATAACGTTGGCGGCATGAGCTTTAGTACTTTGCCACTGGAAATGACCCTGTAGGCCACAATTGAAGCATGTGCGCAGTCGACCTCAATTATGATCGCCAATGCCTTGTCCACCATCACGGCCACCATTTCGGCCACCACGTCGTCCACCACGACCACCACGAAATCCAGTACGAGCGGCACCAAGAGAAGATCGATCAACAGGAGCATCGCTTGGAGAGGTCTCGACGACCTTTGCAGCCCGTAGGACACGAAAATGAGCTTCCATTAGAGATGGAACCTCAGCTCCAGCAATGATCTGAGAGCGAGCTGAGTCTGCATCAGGACGGAGAAAGGCAAGATATGCCATCACATGAAGCTGATCACATTAAGCCCTCGCTTCATTGATATCCGTCGCCAGAGGTAATATACGGTCAACTTCATCGACCATATTCTTAAAAGCCCGGAAGTGGTCCTTATGAGACTTGTCGTCCTATTTTGTCCGGTAGATGCCGACAATCGAGTCGTAAATACGAGACAAGTCGCGTTTTCCATCAAACGCCGTCGCTAAGACCCCTTCATAGCTCCTTTACTGTGTCCGTGTTTTGAACCATGTCCTTTACCGATGGTTCCATGGAGTTCATCAACTGGGTAAACAGTCGACTATCATCCGTCTCCACTGCTCAAACGTGAGATCAGTCGTCTCCGGAGGGTTGTCAATCAGATGCTTGGACAAACGCATACCCCAAAATGTCTTCTCAACCTTCTTCCGCTATGTTGAGTATCCATCTGGTCTGTCCAACCGCCGATCGACGAGTCGAATCGAAGAGATCGTCGTGCCTGTTGGTCCCGCCAATGCGTTTCCGACACCGGTATTACTGCTAGCCGCCTCAGAGGTTGTCATAATGCTCTTGATTCGATTGTCGTTGATTCTTTCCAACCCCAATAATCACATCAACTTTTCCAGTGCGCTATCAACGTGCCAGAACCGGCACGCACATGGAAAGATCGTATGAGAATCACACACGTCAGGACACAGAAGTAACCCAAGTAACTCTGTGTAAATCCTGATACAGATATCGGGGTAGGAAGGAAACAAAGATCCACGTAAACAATCAACTTGTCTACTCTTTGTTAACTCCTGAAGTCGTAATCTAGGAAGAGAGGTTGTGCAAACAAATCATTGTCTACCATCTGGTTTCGATATACGCTCCTGAAGTCGTAATCTAGGAACAGAGGTTGTGCAAACAAATTAATGTCTACCCTCTGGCTTCGATATACTTTTTTTTGAATTAGGGTTTACACAGGAAGTGGGGGAGGCAGCCGCATAGGTGTGTTAGGGTTAGGATTTTAGATTTTGTGTTTTGGGTTGCATAGCGGGCCGGGGGGGTGGGGCGGCAGCGACGGGCCTGGCGAAGCGGGGGGGGGGGGGGGGGGACTGGCGGAGCGGAGGGGGGGGGCTGGCGGAAAGGGGGGATTCAGCGAGGCGGCAGAGGCGGGCAGGGAGGTGGGCGGACGGCAGCGGTGGTTAGGATTTTTTTTTTTTGTGGAGAAAGAGAAAGAGGGGGTTATGGCTCTGATACCATGTAGAATTAGAATAATAGAATAGTTTTCATAGATGAAAAACACTACATATATATAGGAGAGTTTGACCCCTCTCTCTATTATTCTACCCGATGTGGGACTAAAGCCCACTAACTAATATAACGCTTAACAATTTTCATAGGATTAGAGCCACATACCACAACACAAACCACGAATCATAAACCAAAAGATTATCTCAACTTATAACACAATCCTAATTTTTGTCTTGTAGATTTACCCGTGACTCATTATAAATAAAAAGCGACTCTTTTAGTGATACTTTTAGCTCTACTCCTATGCACAAGAAGGTTTGAATAAGATTGGAGTAATATACCACAACACAAACTCCGAATCATAAACCAAAAGATTATCTCAACTTATTTATAACTCAATACTAACTTTAGTCTTACAAATTTATCTGTGACTTATTTATAAATAACAAGCAACTCTCCTATCTCCAGAGTTCTCTCCATATTAGAGATATCCACCTGACCTCCTGTTCTCCTTCCATTTTTTTCTTTTTGTAAGCTCATGGGCACGACTGAGTACCTGGGGGAGAATGCAAAGGTCCTACTTCACATTCCCTAAGTAAGTCAAAGATTAAATGCAGTTGGCAATATTCGAACAATTGACCTCTTATAGAAGAGGGAGTACGCTTATCTACGCCTATCTAAAGTTACTGGGAAGCGACGAGCAAATATCAACCATCACAAAAAAAAAACAAGTATGTGGATCGTATTACGGTGTAGCATCAACTTGGAACTCTTTGCTAATACTTTAAGTTACCATAAATCACTCAAGCCCTAAGTGAATCGATTTTCACAAATTCCGTCGCAAATCGTGGAACATTTGCGTTCAGTGCTTTAGATGTTGGATGTCGGATTAATATTGGATTGGGTTTTTAATGTCAGATATCAACAGTAAGTCCTATTTGATGGAGAAATAAGGAAGGAGAAAGTTTGATTTCGGATAAATATACAATTAGGATTTATTTGGAACAAAGTGGAGAGAAGACAAAAGAGATCTGCTCTGGAGGAGGGAGGACTACGGAGTGGCGAATTTGTGAGCTAGAGTTCGGAGTCAAAAGTGAAACAGAGAGAAGTGGATAGGAGCTTAGGGCTCGATCAATAGGAAGACACAGGGAGAAAGAGTAGGGGTGTTATTTAAGTTATTAGGATAATGGGTAGGGTCTTTCAAAACATATTTACGTACACTTTCTCGTGTCACGAACATATCCAAATTAGGCCGTTATGTCAGGCGATTTCAACCTAAACTGCAAAACGGTTTTCTTTGCTGATATGTGCGGCCAACGCATCTAGAAAACTGTTTCCCTTCAAGATCGGTAAATTAGTGTTCCGGAATTCCAAATCAAAGCTAACCCAAATTACACCTAGTCCCCGGTCTTCCGAGTTTATTTTATATCTATTAGTAAAAGGGACACAAATATAATCCAGCACCCTTGATGGGAGGAAAGTACATGGTGTGGCACTAGCACACTAGCAAAGCATTCCAAAGGTCTGTCTGCCGATTCCCAATTATCTACACCTCGTGATCCCACTTTCTATCCGGTGTGGGACTAAACTATCAACTCCACTGTCACCACCTTTTGAGTGTTCAACCGGAAATTTCATACAATCCAACAGTTCCTTGCTCCATAAAGTTCCATATTGTAGATAACCTTATTGTAGATAACCTTGCTACTATCCTTTCGTGTTACTGACCACATTTAAGTTCCAAAATTTCTTACTCGCCACTTGCTCTCGTAAAATGAAATCAAGAAACCTAAATTACTCTAATAATTGGAAAGCTCGTCATTATTTATTCAACTTTGGGGGAAATTGTAGACAAGAAAGGAAGGGTAGGTACCTGGAGGAAGCACTGGTAGTTGTTCTTGAGAACGGGCCCGTCGAACAGCCCCGCGGTGGCGACGGCCGAGAGATCGAGGACCAAGTCCCCGATCGCCACCCCTGGCCGAGCAGCCAGCGCCGGCGGGCAGGATCCGCCGGCGGCGGCGGCGCTTTTCGGCTGGAATACGCCGAAGGGGAGGTTCTCCAGTGGGAAGTGGGACGCCGGCGAGACCTCAACGAACGACTTTAAACCCATTTCTTCTTTTCTTCTTTATTTGATTGGAGAGAGAGAGAGAGAGAGAGAGAGGAAGCCCTTTCTTTATAGATGGAGAGAGAGAGAGAGAGAGTGAGAGAGGTATTTTCTGTGAATATGAGTTGCGTATAGAATTTTGCATTTTGGTTTGGTTTGTTTTTTTTTTTTTTCACGGCCATAAATTTGGGAGGTGAATTCTTTGTGGGTGGTCCCCGAACGAACGAACGAACAAACAAACAAACCAGCCCATAAAATCTAGAAAGAAGTCAATATTGATGTTTGTCATGAAATGCTCACCTACTAATTTCTTACTGGTCGAAAGTCCAGCTACCAGCTAGAACCTACTCTGCTAACAAGGGATCACGTGACTATCTAATAAGCTATAATCACTCAAAGTAATTGTATTTATAGTTTCATGAGGTACAAAAAGTGTCTTGAATCTTAGGATATCAAAAACTAAATAGAAAAAATTGTCATAGGATAAAGAAAAAAAAATGGATCATATTAATTTCAAGTGAGCATATTTTGGGATACTCTTGTTTTCGTTAACAAAAGTCATATTAAATTTTATTAAGAACTTTGTTTTAAGTACAAAAGAATTCTAAGAATACAAGAAATTCTGGTTACTAAAATCTGGGAATTTGTAGTGAGGGAGATCGAGTTTTGCAACTAACTCCTATACTCCGTTGACTACCCGAACACAAAGGTTGTAATTCACTAACTCTCAACTCATTGGCAAAGAGGACAGTAAATAGGCTCAAAAGTACTCAACTTTCGATGGTTTGGGAAGCACATGTCCCAACTATTTATAGCCATTCTTACTGTAACGGCTATATGTGCCTGAATATGAAAAGTCATTATTTTCTGACTCTGCCGCATATGTTTTAGCTTGTCGTAAAGGCTTTTGTCATAAATGTGTCGCATAATCCGGATCTGGACATATGCACATAACCCGATCGACTTGACACGTGGCATGCGTTACTAACGATTCAACAATCCAAATTAATACGACCTGTTATTGTAACATATGCGCCATTAATGCATTTAATGTGCATAGTTGTCTCTTCATCTTCATAACTATCATTGCCAGTTGGATAATAAAGAAGAAGAGTTACTGCCGCATAACATGGCTTGCCGCATAGTTACTGCTTTGCCGAGGAAGAAAACTGGAGAGGCTTTGCCGCATAGGTGCTAGCCGTATGGAAATATTATCGCATGAAGACACGTGCCACTACACCGATGTATATTGATAAAAGTAATATTACGCTGACGTAAGTACTGACGTCTTTTGCGTAACTGTCGTCTGCACAGATTACGAAGCGATCCGAGTAATTAATGTTGTGTCAGAATGAGATATGCGGCTAGGATGTTTGTCGCATAATTCTAAATAGGTTATCTTTGTCGCATGCTCTTAGGGTCACTATCGCTGCCGCATAGACAAAGAATTGTTGTCTTTGGTTGAATGTTGCATGAGCTTTATGTCACATAGTGCTGGGACATTTAGACGTATGCGACTTCAAGCTTGATTTGATTTCTTTGGCGCATAGTTGTTCAGGCGCATGGACTTAGATTTTTTTATGCTTCTACAAGACCCCCTTCAAAGTTTTCAAAACTTGAACAAGTTTGAAATACTTTGAAAGAAGCATGGATGTCAATTTCTACTTGGTGCATAGTCCTTTGCCGCATACTGCTGACCTTGGTTATGTGTTGCATAGCATTTAGGCACATGGGCTTCTGTTGTCAGACTGTCATGTGGATGGTGAGAAGAGATATATTTTACATCCCAGAGGGCGTATAATTGGAGATACCATTGTTTTTGGTACAGAAGTTCCTAGATCCTCCATGACCTCCGTGCAGTTAATGAATCCACCTAGATTTTTGACACTCAAGTAAGAAATTTGAGGCGTCTCTTTAGTGTATAGTCAATGCACAATCTCGAGAATCAAGACGCCATTAATGTGCGTATTTAATATATGCACAAGAATCAAGGCATTTTCTGCACATAGGCTATTACTGCTATTGTGCCTATAAATAGCGGGATAGGGAGAGCTTTTTTCACAACTGGTATCTTTTATGACCCTCAAAACTTCTTCTCCTCCTTCTGAGAGATCTGGTTAGAGCAAGGCCGCCGAGCTTGTCGTTGCTCCTTTGCCACCGTCGACCAAGCATCATTGCATGCTTGCTTCTCTTGAAGGTGAAGAGATGCTTCAATCTTCTTTCCTCTATCACTGAGAAGAAGATATTGAACTTCATAGACACGAATGCATAGTCTTGCGCATGGACGAGAAATCATCATGAACATGCGTAGACAAAAATATCCTGTTGATACGCATGGTCATTGCTGAAGAACTTTGTCCTGCATATGTGCTAATAACAAACACTTTTCCTCACGCATATAGATGTAGTTGTCTTGGGACGCTCAACATGAATATGTACTAGAAATATGCGCATCTGCCATGTACATAGATATGGCAGTTTATTAGGCGCATATATCAAATTTTTGCCTCTGAGTGTGAGCTGATTCCAGCATACGTGTAGAAGCAAGTTGTTCTGCGACTAGAAACTTTTAAGGATTTGCTCAACGATGTGCGCATGACTCATAGTTTATCTATGCACTTAGATTCTTTGTGCATGAAGTTTTTACTCCTTTGAGATATTTCCTTGTTGAAACTGATTATATGCTTCTTGTGCAAACTCTATCCCGACTTGTATTGCCCACGTTGGAGCATGGAAGGATATCATAAACATTTTCGTTCGACTTGAACAAGCATATTACCTAAAGGCCATGGCTTTCTTCAGACCCAGTTCATTGGGTGTACCCTCAAAACATGGTCAAGATGTTGATTACAGGATTTGGGTTGAATCCAATCAAAACTCTGTGGACGACATTGGATGGTGGTAGTAGAATGGCTTCTCCAAAGATATTGATCAGAGTATAAGCTTGGTGATGAACTATCCGCCATGTTCTCCTCCTTCCTTTGTTATCCATCAATATGGTTTCTTCCATGTACTGTAGTTTGTATTGAGGAGCCTGATGGAGAAACAGAATGCATTGAGATCTCCATCATATGTAATCATGAATATCAATGAAAATAAAAATGTAATGAAAAGATCTTCATTTTTGCTTGGTCGATATTTCTTTTTATGCGGATGTGAATACGAATATCCTATTAGAAGTGATATGGACGTAGTAGAATATCATATTCTTTGAGAAAATAAATAGAATATCTTTAAGTGTACTTACTACCCATGGCGTACTTAAAGCTAAGTATAGATAATAAGTTGAAACGACTGACACTATCAGAGGTAATATGGACGTGATAGCAGAAAGTCGATAGAAAGTGTAACGACCCGCTCCGCTCAGCCCGGAGAGCCGATTCAAACGGCGCAAGTGCAACGACTCGATCTGCCTAGCTCGACGAGATGACTCAATTTATGCTAAGGCATTCATACTTGGCCTTTCAGCAGAAGTTCAGACTTAGACTTTCAAAGGCGCGCTCAGAGTCTCGCTTGGCCGATGTGATTTATCACTAAGGTGGGTGGCTTCGGTGAACCTAGCTATCTTTGTTTAGCCTGCACACTTAAGAATATGGATGATACATGCTAGTCGCTAGGCGAATCACCTATTGCATGCTAATAAAAGAGTTCAACGCACCTAACTAAGGAAATAATCTTATCTTGTATTACTTGTATAAAACATGGAAAATAAACCTACTACTAGAGATAGAAATATATGTATGCCTCAGTAGAGATTCGCGTTATGCGTTTCATTGCACAAGTAGAGTTTTTTTTATGCCACGGTAGTATTATTATACGAAATATTGAATTACACTTCACTTGGACTATGCCACAAGATAAATCACTCCACTTAAATTAATTCACTCAGTTGAGGTAGAAAGACTATCAAGATAGTCGTTCCGAGCCAAGTAATGAAAACATTGAACGGCTTCGGGACCATAAGGTCACCAAGGTAGTCCCCATACTGGGAATTGCATAATGAAAAGAAAGTAAGTAAAGAGAAATGATAAGAAAGAATAAAGTATCAAAAGATTATAGACGGAAATGACGGGGACGTGTAGCGGGGCTTGCTACCCGTACTACATAGAGTGTCGCCAACCCAGTCGATAATCTATGGCTATGGGAGTCCGTTAAGTAAGGAACGAGAATCATTGAACTGTACTGAGAAAAGAGATTAAAAAAAGAATAATGTGCAGTCTAGGACAACCTCTACACAGGGTATTTCGGATTCCTGTGAATGTTACGTCGGTCGCACCGGGGCCGTGTCACGCTCCAGTCCCAAAATACGTAAGACCAGGTATACATACACATGCTAGCTGTACTAACAAGTATAGAAATCCAATTTAATGGACCTAACCAGTCGTAGTACACTGTAAAATATAACTAAGTCACAACAACACATGCAGGTATAATCTAGTCTCATCCACAAATATCATATAATAAGGAACTGAATAAATAGATAAGTCTCAAGTCCGCTACAAAAGAATATCTAGTGGAGAACAATCTACGAAAATGAGTACAAAAGAGTACTGAAAGAATACAACTAAGCAACAAAGAAATAATAAAAATAGTCCGGGGGTCAGCTAACTAGATAATTACACCCAAGACTCTAAGCAACTTTCATCCAGGACGCTCAAGGAAACTCTAGTGTCTCCACCTCAAGGTCCTCGTCAGTAAGATCTCTAACTCCGTAGTCCGATAGGTACAAGTGCTCGTCGGGATCTGGAAAAGGTGCCAGGTCATCAGAGGGATATAACAAGTACACAAGAATCGGCATGCATGAAAGTAAAGCAGTAAACAATAATAGGGTAACTTACCATCCATGTGATATGCAATTGAGACATCTCTAATGTCGCATGAGGGGGAAGAAATAAAAGAATAGTCATCCCACCAGACGTTCCACAGAACTCGGGGGTACACGATATACACCATTTACACCATTAGAAATAGAAATCCCATACGCTCACTAGTAGACTCTCCCCTCCCAATATATTATTCGAACCGTATACGTAGTGCAGACATAATGCAATGATGTCAATAATATAGACAACAAGACCAACACCAACTACCAACATAAGACGCGAACTCACGTATCAATGGCCAGTCAACACACTAGTCCATGCACTCACTCACTCAGTGAACGTGTTTGAAACAGTGTCAGGTTAAAAGATACCTAGGTCAACTACTTCTAGAATGCGTGCACACAACACAAAATAAAAAGAACTAGGCATAATGTAAACTGCACAATACAAACAAGCAAGGTGTACTTGTCTGGCAAGCCAAGATGTAAGAATAATAAATTTGGTCCAGAGCTCTCCACAGGAACGTCACGAACACCTACTAAGTTATTACACTAATTAGCCTCTTACTATCTAGTGAAAAATTAGATTATTAACTAGTTATTAATTCTACGTTGATTGCACATGCAAGTACTAGCCTCAAAATAATACTAACTGTTAATCATTACCATAATCCTTTTTAAAGACATTAATTAATAAAAATAATAATTTTGAAACTAATTATAGAAATAGACAAAATAATGGTTTTTCTTCTACAAAGGGTTTCTACGAGGGTTGTCAACTAGTCATACTAATATAGGTGCTAAACAAGATTTTTTTGACTTACAATTTTCTCAAAAGAAAAAATCATAAAAATGTTAAATTCTGAGAATAACTCTAAAATATTATAAAATAATGATTAAATAAGTTCCTACATGCATCTTTATCAATTATACTTATTGGCCTTACCATTGGATACCTACTAGTCTTCTAGCAATAGTATTGACAAAATTTTACCATTATAACCCTACTATTATGCTTTGCATAAAATTATAAAATTATAAAATTATAATTAATTTTGGAAAAATAAGTTTTTAATCATAAATAATAAAGAAGACATTTATATATGGCTAAAGAACAAGTTAAAATAGGTTTATATGAAAACTAGGTCAACTATGTGACATTTTATGCATAAAAATCTACTTAAATCAAAAATAATATTTCTAGAATTATAAATTAAAAAATAAATTTAATATAGGTTAATAACATAAAAATTTAATTATTTACAAAGTTTTAGAATGGTTCGATGCAGGGTTTTGGAGAAAACATAAAACTATGTCACCATTCCCATTGTACATACAATTTATTCAAAATAATAATAATAATTTAATAATCTAAAATAAACAGTAAAAATATGGATAAAAATAATTTAAACATCATATTTATATAGTAATAACAAGGTTTAATCACTAGGGTTCTTGGATGAAGGAGGTGATGTTGTCCACGTGAAGGGGGGGTCAGCCTTGGTGGTGATGGCGACGGCTAGGGTTCTTGGAGGAGGGAATAAATTAGGGTTTTGAAGGAGAATTTTGGTTAGATTTTTGAGAAGGGAAGATGAGAAAGAGAGTATATATATATATATATATATATATATATATATATATATATATAGGTGGAGAGAGAAAGAGAGAGGGGAGGTCGTGTCAGGTGTGAGCGGGTAGGAGGGGGTAGCCGCGGGTATTGGGGGGATGGGTAGGATTATGTTTAGTTGGTAGTTAGTTAGGAGATTTTCTAATTAGTTTTTTAGTTATTTAAAAGTCAACAACTAACCAATTAATGCCAAAGATTTGATTTGATTCTATAGGATTTAAAATAGTAATAATTAATTAATTAAATTCTACAAAAGAGGAAAGTGGCCTAATTTGGCATGGAGAATTTATGGGTTACTTAATAAAGAAGGTTGGATTGGAGAATAATTACATAGGAATTATATATATAAAAATATCCAAATTTTAAACACAATAAACTACGGTTGATACGCTAGTGCCATACTAATGCTAAATGGTAGAATTTTGTGTCACATAAAGATCCTACGGGTAGTGTCTCCCGTGTAGGCTACTTCCTACGAAGGGCGATATAGATTTTTGGGTCGTCCTATGTCATTAATATTCAAACTACGGTAAAGTGTCCTAATACAACAATTAGATTTAAATTGATTTTAAAAATAATCTAAATAAACACAATAAATATAGGATACACACAAAATACCTATTTTGAGTGAGGGATTTTACAACCTACCCACCTTAAATTTTTTTTGTCCTTTTATTAAGAATATGGCACGATCTAAAAAAATAATAATGCAGTATGTAAAGTCCATACCTGAAGACTCGCGTAAGTGAGAAAAATGCTCTAAGATTGAATCCTCCCGTTCCCAAGTCGATTCGTCCGGTGAATGATGCTTCCAAGCAATGCGGACTAGTCGAATGGTCTTCCCCTTTAGCACCTTCTCTCTGCGGTCGAGAATCTCAACCGGCTGCTCCTTATATGACAAACTCGGTCCTACAGTGATCTCTGAATGATCCAATACATGGCTAGGATCTGCCACATACCTTCTCAATTGTGAGATATGGAACACATCGTGGACACCCTCTAAGGTCTGCGGTAATGCTAGTCTGTAAGCAACCTTTCTAACTTGTTCCAATACGTCAAACGGTTCGATGTACCTCAGACTAAGCTTCCCTCTACCTCTAAATCTGATGGTTCCTCTAGTAGGGGAGATCCTTAAGAACACATGATCTCCTAACTTGAACTCTAGGGGTCGACGGTGAGTATCTGTCCACTGTTTCTGTCTATCCTGTGCTGCTCGAAGGTGACCTTGAATCTGCTTGACCTTCTCCACTGTGTGAGTCACCAACTCCAGTCCAAGTATCTGTCTCTCGCCCATATTACTCTGACATACTAGCGATCAACACTTTCTTCTGTATAATGCTTCAAAATGAACCATCTGAATGCTTGCTTGGTAGCTATTGTTGTAAGAGAACTCCACCAAATATAAGTGATCCTCCCAAGATCCTCCAAAGTCAAGCATGAATGCTCTCAACATGTCCTCCAACGTCTGAATAGTGCGTTCTGACTGTTCGTCTGTCTGCAGGTGATAAGAAGTGCTAAACTTCAATCTAGTTCCTAGGCTCTTTTGTATATTCCTCAAAAAGTGTGACGTGAACCTCGAATCTCTGTCAAAAACTATGCTGACTGGTACTCCATGTAGACATACAATCTCCTTCATGTACATCTCTGCCAAAACTTCTGTAGATTAATCAACTATAAAGGGTAAGAAGTGTGCCGCCTTAGGCAATCTATCCACAATCACCCAAACTGTATCTCGGCCAGCTTGGACTCCTCAAAAAACCCGTAACGAAGTCTATGGTGATGTGCTCCCATTTTTACTCTAGAATTGGAAGTGGTTGGAGTAGTCCTGCTGATCTCTGATGGTCAGGCTTAACTTGCTGACACACTAACTACTTTGCCACAAACCGTGCTATCTCTTGCTTCATCCCGTGCCACTAGTAATGTTGTCTCAAATTTCTATACATCTTTGTACCTCCCGGATGAATATGCTGAACTGTGTGCCTCCGATATTAGCTCCTGCCGCAGCTCTCCATTAGGAACATAGAGGCGATCCCCACACCTTAAAGTCCCATCTTCATATATCCTTAGCCAAGTCTGCAACCCAACCTCAATCATCTCTTTAAGCCTTTAAAATCTTGCATCAGTCGGCATAGCTGCCTTGATACGTTCCACCAATGATGATTGTATTTGAAGGTTTATCAACTTTGTGACTTCTTCTAGCATAACCACCTCTATGCCCAGCTGCTCCAAATCATATAACAATTCTTTCTGTGTTATCAAGAAGTGCACCATCGATCTCCTACTCAACGCATCCGCTACTGTATTAGCCTTGCCTAGATGGTACTGCAGCTCAATGTCAAAATATGCTATCAACTCGAGCCATCGTCTCTGTCTCTAATTCAACTCCTTTTGAGTATAGACATACTTTAAACTCTCATGATCTGTATAGATCTCCACAGTCTCTCCATATAAATAGTGCCTTCAAATCTTCAGAGCAAAGATTACTACTGCAAGCTCCAAGTCATGAGTGGGGTAGTTCTTCTCATGGATCCCCAACTGCCGAGAACCATAGGCTACCACCTTCCCATGCTGCATCAAGACACAACCTAATCCCTTTTCGAAAGCATCACTATAAATAATAAATCCTTCCGGTCCAGTAGGTGTGGTCAAGATCGGTGCTGTAGTCAGGCATTTTTTCAACTCAACAAACGCCACTCCTCTGTCCAAATAAACTTTTGGTCCTTGCGGGTCAACCTTGTCATAGGCTTTGCAATCCTCGCAAAATTCTCCACAAACCTTCGGTAATATCCGGCAAGTCCTAAAAAACTCAACACCTCTAAGACGTCGGTTGGGGTCGGCCACGTCTCTATTGCTGATATCTTAGTTGGATCCACTGATATGCCTTCTCCCGAGATAACATGCCCGAGAAAAGAGACATGATCTAGGAGAAACTCGTATTTGCTCCGCTTAGCATATAACTTTTGATGCCTTAATGTCTCCAACACCTTCCTCATATGCTCTTCGTGCTCCTTCTGGCTCTTCGAGTACACTAGAATGTCATCAATGAAGACTACCACGAACTTATCCAAATACTGGTGGAATACTCGGTTCATTAAGTTCATGAACACAGTTAGTGCATTTGTCAACCCGAAAGGCATTACCAAGAACTCGTAATGACCATAGCGAGTCCTGAAAGTCATCTTCTGAATATCTTCATGCCTTACCTTCACTTGATGGCATCTCGACCTTGGATCAATCTTAGAAAATACATGTGTTCCAGTCAGTTGGTCGAACATGTCATTAATCCACGTCAGAGGGTACTTATTCTTGATGGTCACTGCATTAAGGGCTCTGTAGTCGATGCACATACAAACTGTTCCATCTTTCTTTGGCACGAACAAAACTGGGGCTCCTCATGGTGATGCACTTGTCCTAATGAATCTCTTGTCCTGTAACTCTTGCAACTGCACCTTCAACTCATCAAGCTCCTTCTTCGCCGGTCGATACATATTAGAAGATATCGGTGCTGCTCCTGGCACTAACTCAATAGTGAACTCGACTTCTCTATCCGGTGGCAGACCTGGCAACTCATCTAGAAAGACATCTGTAAACTCCTCAATAATCGGTGGCGATGCAACTTCCATTACCATGCAAGCTCCACCATACTGGCCTACTCCCTTCTTCCTAGTTTCTCTCATAAACTCAAACTCTGGCTGGCCTGGTGGCTTAAAGATAGCACAACCTCTATGGCAATCTAACACTGCATGATATTGGCTAAGCCAATCCATCTCCAGCACTACGTCAAAATTTGGCATTGGGAATACCAAAAGTCGAGCTCTCATCTCCCGACCACAAACAATAACTGAACAAGTCCTATAGGTACTAGTTACATGAACTATTTCTCCCCCGGTAAGAATCCTCCAACTCTTAGGCAAGGGTGAAGTAGCTATTCTATGCATTGCTACAAATCTAGATGATATAAATGAAAGAGTAGCCCCAAAATCAAATAAAGCAGTGGCAGATACTGATCCGACTAGAATAATACCTGTAATAGCCTCTCCTTCAGTCTCTGCTCCTTCTCGAGTCAGTGAAAACACATGTCCTTACCTCTGAGATCCTGTTTATTGTTTGACTTTCTCGAACTACACTGCCTGTGATGCCAAGGGTGGTCCTCTCTGCTGGCCTCCTCATGCTGGTAAATGAGGTAAACCTCCTCCTTGGTTGGTCGCTCCTGGTGCCGGTACTGCTAGTTTTTAAACTTTTACTGATACAATGGCTCCACGCTACGGACACTTCCGAGTCTGATGCTGTTCTGATCCGCAAATCATATAAGTTCCCAGCCTCTTCTTGAACTCTCTTTGCACATGCCCCTTCTTGCTATAGAAGTGACAAGTCGGAGGTTTTCTAAGCTGGTAGGGTCCCTTCCTCTGTTGTTGTTGTTGTTGATGATGATGATGATGTCTCATTGGTCGTCTGATAGGCCCTCCATATTGCATCTTTGTTGGTCCTTGCTGAATTCTCTGTTGATTCCCTTTTCCCTTGCTGATGGCCTCCTAAACTCTGGCCTCCGTCAATATTTTAGCATAAGAGATCCTGGATTTTGAGCTGGTATAGTATTGAAGCTCTTGAATCAGTCCGTGATGAAATCTTTTAGCTTTCTCCAAGTCATTGGGTATTAGAACGATACCATATCTGCTGAGGCGACTAAACTCTGAGTCATACTCATCGACCGTCTTATTTCCCTGCTCTATATGGAGAAACTGGTTGTACAATGCATCATTCACAGTGGCCGAAAAGTATTTCTATCATGATCCGCACCCGGATATTCGGGCACGAGTACGTGGTTACGCCCAGCCTACGCCGATCGGCGGTAGAACGATGTCTGGTTCATTTCTAACTATTTAATATCTCAACAATATAATATGGTACCTATCAATCATCTCAACTCCAAACGGAGGAGCAATATGGTATCTCACAAGTATATCTAATCTCAATCACAAAATAAACTAAGGAAGAATAATGCACGAATGGAATAGCGAAGGAAAGAATAAGATACAATCCACAATCTGAAATAATATACAAACTGTGAATCTACCAAAAGAATAGTCTAATACAATCCCACACAAATATAATCTAGACCTCCTCAGGCTCTGCAACTAAGTCCTCCTGGTCAATAGGAGTATCCTCTATAAGTACGTCGTCCTGCGGCCCGTAGAATGTGGGACACTGCTCTATAAGCCAGTCATCTAGAAAAATATATCCAGTCAGGATTGGAGCAAAATACATACCTCTGAAAGCAGTTTCAATAGCATAATCGAGCATATAAACAGATATAGAAATGAAATACAAGATCACTAAACATATGAATGAATGAACAAGATATACATGTAATGTACGAGGATATAGATCAACAATATGAATATCATAATATGATAAAATAACTGCAATCTAAACTAACTAATGTGCCTCAGAATACAAGTTCAGTATGTGATCGGGTTGGGTGAACATGATTAGGTAAGATGATTACAAGTGAGGTATGTAACCAGAATGTACACGATATAACAATGGCTTTGATCACATAATCAACTCCTACACTTCCACCCCCAACTAATACCGATGAATCCAATCACGACATGCTACAAACATGAAATATAACCACTGAACACGATCAGTGGGTGTACACGAATATCAAAACCACCGAACACGAGTGATGGGTGTACACGAATAAGCACACTAAATACGAGCAGTGTGTGAACATGAAATATAATTAATACCCAATATACACGATAAGATACAATGTATACGAATACCCGCTGAACACGGTAGGGGATAACATCTCCTGACGGGATCTATATAGTACCAGTCCGTGAAATCACTGTATCGGGATCAATGTATATAATTCTAGAACATGCATATATACAATATTATGAATTAAAAACTATCAGAGAAATATACTCACCTGACGTGCTGAGCAAGGTGTGTCTCTCGATGCCCAAGTTGGTGTCACACAACCTATATATGGTACGTTGCATCAATACAAGGTTCAAGAATGAAATTAAGAGAAGTTGATGCAATTCTAGTTCGATACGCCATTTCTAAGTCAAACCAATAAAATCTAGGTTGCAAGTGTCTAATGCTAAGTTACTAGTCGATACACTATGAAACTATGCTATACTAACTAAGCTAAGAAACAACAAGGCACTCAAAGAGCCGTATCCCAAGATACGCAAGCTTCTGTATACGAAAATAGTATTATATATATATTATAATACTATATCAAATTAATTGAAATAGGATACCTTGGCCCTACACCAATGCATATCGCACCTATCTCGATATCCAAACTCAATACCTTGGGTATCGACCCAATACCTTGTGTAAACCCCCTATTTTTCAAAATTTTAAAATAAGGATTTTTCACAATTTTTTGGAATTTTCTGGGAATTTTCTGTAATTTAAAAACAGGGTTTTAATTATTAAATGATTTTTAATTGATATTAAACAGTATTAAAATATTATGAAAATAATATTTTTGGATGTAAAATGAAAAACTGGACTTAGGAGAATTTTTCTGGAATTTATCGGACACCGGACCTATATTTAAAACACCTAAATCTATTTATTTAATTATTATTTAATTATTAATTTAATTACTGATTTTATTATTATTATAATAATAATAATTATTATTATTCTTTTTATTTTTAATACCCAGCCCGGCCCGGCCCACGAACCCAGCCCGCGGCCCTTGGGCCGGCCCACCAGCTCCCCTACCGGGTCGGGTCGGGTCTGCCCGCCGCCCGACCCGCACCCGACCGACCCGGCCTCCTCTCTCCCACGAACCCCAGCCCCCCCGCGTTCTCCGGCGGCGCCCGCGTCCGGCGCCGCTCCGCCCGCCTCGCCTCCACGTCCCCCTCTCCCCGCCCATCTCGGCCCCCCAGCCTCCGGCCACCCTTTAAATCCCCCCCTCTCGGCAGAACCCCTCCACCACCATGCACCCCTTTGCCGCACGCCGTCGACCTCCGCCCGCAGCCGCCACCCGCCGTGGCCTCGCCCCGCCAGCGCCACGCTGCCCGCCCCAGCCACCGCCTCCGCCCGCACAGCCTCCTCCCTCTTCTTCCTCCTCCTCTTCTCCGCCGGCCGACCCGCCTCCGAACCACAGCAGCCCCGAGCCGCCGCCTCCGGCTCCAGCCTACCCCGACTCCGCCGCTCATCCGCCTGAGCCGTCCCCGGCGACGCCGCTTCGCGCCCCCGAGCCCCCAGCGCCTCCGGCCGGCCACTCCACCGCCTGAGATCCGCCGGAAGCCCTAACCCTAACCCTAGATTCGATTCTCGAATCCGACACGTGTCGGACACGATTCGACCCTGGTTTTCAGGTCCCCTTCAGGTGCGTGTAACTTTTTGTTCGTAGCTCGGATTTCGATTCCGTAAATTGCGTTGCGAAGCCTGTATGACCCTCTCGGTGCCCGGACAAACCGCTCGGGGCATCGCGTCCTGTGGTGATCGCACACCGCGATCCAAAAACAGGAAAAACCAGACCCTGTTTCACTCCGGAACTGAGTATGCCCCGCCAAACGGGACAACTTGGTCGCGTACGGTCTTTATAGATACGTGCGCATCGTCGATACGGACGTGTGGGATTTCGCAGAAGCTGATTCGGGTGTGCGTGCACACCGGGATCAACGCGTATCCGCGGACATCGTCCCGTATCCGTACTTTCTGGAATATGCCCTAACTTTGTATACACACATCGGATTGAGACGAAACTTGCGCCATCGGACTCGTAGCAATACGCTGGTCCTGTGGGTCAAGTTTGGTTCGATTCTGAGAACGTTGACGAAATCGCGTGTCGTGGGCCCCACAAGCCCCGCTCGACGGGCGATTTTGTGATCGGCTCATCGGAATCCAATTCTGGAAGTTCTGTTGGGTCCGTATCATCGTTCCTGACCTGTTGACACTAAGTTTGGTGAAATTGGAGACCTTTGACCCGGACGCATTTTTTGGTGCAAAGCGGGCCCACATGGGGACCCCGTTTTGACCCGAAACTGCCGTTTCTGCCCTTGTCTCCAAATTGGACCCAAGGATAGGCGTTTCTAGCTGATTGATATTTTCTGGATCTGATGGTGATGTTTGTTTCAGCAACCGGAGTACCGCCTATAATTCTCGCCGAAGTCAGAACTGCAAACATAGCCGGAACCACAGGCAAGTGTACCTTGCCAAAACTTGCAGCTTTGCTACCTATCTCCTGGACTTAGTTATACATCAGTGGGCAAGTAAAGCTTGCCAATTCTCAGATATTTCTGGTTATAGTATTTTACTTGATTTCTGTAGCTTCATATGTGAACTTGTTTAACTGCTCAACCCAGGACATCGGACACTATTCATGTGACGGAATTGCCTGAGATATACCTGGTGATTTCGTATAGGATACATTTTTATGTCATTTACAGTTTACATGCTTAGATTTTATCCTGATTCATTGCATTAGTTCAATCTTGTGTGACTTGTACCTGTGATATTCTGGAACTGTGACGTGAGATTTCATGGGGTGGGGAGAGTATTATCATATCAAGGCTGAATATATTATAATATACATACTTTTATCTGGCGGTGCCTTAGACTCTGATACAGAGCTTTGGTTCCTTACTGGCTCTTCGAGAAAATACTGCTATGGTTTCTTCGACACTGATCCTGTAGTAGTCTCAGCCTGAGTATGACTAAAACTCTCACTTGCATATCACTAGCTGGTTTACATATTTACCCTGCTGTTTATTTTATTGCTGCACTGCATATGTTTTGGCTTGTATTTTCTGTACCTTGTTTTGTCCCCTGAGGACCTGGAATGGACTATGTCCCCAGGTATAGCTGAGGAGAACTACCCCGAGGTGTACGGTACAGGAGCACTCCTTGGAGCAGAACCCGGAACCGCGGACGAGATAGTTGCAGAAGACTTCTCCTGAGCACCGGCTTCATATACACAGTATTTCCATTTCAGTATTTTATTTCCTGTCTTTCTTCTTAAATGTAACAGAATAATTCTCGGATTTGTTTCCCGAGATAACCTTGTTTAAGATTGCTTATTTATTTCCATTGCAATATTTCTGGCATTAATCTGTATTGTTCTGTGGATGAGAATAGAATAACCCGTGACTTGTAACAATTGCCCTTATTCCGGTTAGACTACAGCTTAAGCATGCCCTGATGGATCCATTAAATTGGGTTGTCCATCGGTGCGTGCTGCTGGCCATTGCCATGTGCCCTGTCCCTCGTTATTTTGGGACTGGGGCGTGACACCTTGGTATCCCAAGGTAACCCAAATACTAACATAATAGCTAACACATATATGATACTCCAAGCTAATTATGCTAATACACATATACATAAACTTCTAGCACTAGCTATATAAGTATCTAATTACTAAACAATAATACCACACTATATCTATACATAACTAAATACTACTATACAACTCACTATCTCAATAACCCATAACTACAAATATACCTAATACCTATAGCTAGATAGCTAACTCACATAAACAAGTATGTATATATATAATCACTAACTACTAACAATACCTTGAATACTCAAACCCAAGTGAAACCTCAATAGCTTGCTAAACCCACACTCACTGAAATTGGACTGAAACTGTACAGTGAAACAAAATATGAAACTTAAACTGAAGGCTGCAATTAACTACTGAACCAAAACACAGCAACTGTGCATCACTTGCACTGTGTAGATATTGTATAGTGCACTAACTGCTGCTGGTGCCCGAGCCTCTCCATGGCTTGGTTGAACTGCTACTACGTTGAAACTTACACAAAAACTGTGCAAATCTGCACTACTATTGATGTCCGACCGCTCACTGTACAGTGAGTCACTGATACTCACTGCTATGCACAGTGAGTTACTGATACTCACTGCTGTCCAGTTTCTCCCCGAACCCTTACATGCTGTGTAGTTAAGCCTCCTCGAGCCCCTTACATGCTGTATAGTGAAGCCTCCTGCACCAAAACTGTATGCAGCAGCATAGTGAACTGACTGTGCAGTCCCTGCTGCCTGAGTGCAGCTAGATGAACTGCTGCACAGTCTAGTGCAACAGCTCCCCCCTCTCCAGTTAACTGCTACTACAGTGAGGGCTCTTGATACTGACTCTGCATACACTGCAGTCAACTGAGCTGATACTTCCATGCCCGACTCCCTTAGTTAACTGACTGCACAGTGTGTCCATGTGTGCAGTTGCACATAGCCGCTGTGCACTGATACTTCCCTGTTGAGCAGTTTACTCCCTCACATACACACAACACAATCATAGCACACTATCACACTTACACAATACATATGCACACAATCCTCTATGTATATAAAACCAACTATATATATATATATATACATATCTACATAAGCAGATATATATATATATATATATATATATATATATATATATATATATATATATACTATACTCTTACATATACACACACACACACACACACACACACACACACACACATATATATATATATATAGACATATATATAGATACATATAGACATATATATATATATATATATACACACATTGACACACACATATACATAAACTCAAATACACTATTATATACATATATAACACATAAATATCATATATATATATATATATATATATATATATATATATATATATATATATATATATATATATACGTATAGCAAAAAGGACCAAACATCAAACATGTAGAGTGCATCGCACCCGTATCACACTAATTCTATTGATACGCTTGCGATACGGCTCCAACACACAACCAAACGCATCCCAGAGGACACGAGCAAGTCTAAAACATTAATTATGAATGATACGTATAGTAGTTAGAGTATCTACGTATCCGTGTCACAATGTGATATGCACAAGGTCTCGTATCGAAACCCTCCCTAAAATTAATCTGTTTCGTCAACTTGACGAGATACGGCCTACACGTACCCAATTGTGAACATGACACTAGTCACAAATAAGCAATTATATGTTATTTAGATCTATAGATCAATTGACAACCACTATATGTGCCAATCTTGGAATTTCCCTAAAATTGATACCAAAATGGACATAACTTCCACCGTAGGTCTCCGATGAACCTAAAACTAATTTCTATGGGTAGACTATGCATGTAGGTTAGTTTCTCATGGTTAAATATCAGATCTGGTGTCTATTAGAAGGGGAAAACTGAAATATACCTATTGGGAGATGGATTTCCAATAAAAAATCCCCAAGTGCCAAGTAGCTGCTCTCCTTGTAGATCTTGGCCTCCTTCTCCTTGCTCCTTGCTCCTTGCTTCTTGCTTCCTTCTTGTAGATCCTTGATGTAGAATTCTCAATGAAGAATTTGAAAAGAGATTGGTAAAAATTGGTGGAAAATTGATGAGAAAATGGAGGTAATTGGAAGAGGAAAATTGTAGATCTAAGAATTTGGGAATGAATTGAAATGAGAGAGCATTCTCTCTCGTCCTCTATGGGCCGGCCATGTAATCCACTCTCCAACTAATGTAAAATATTCCAAATACCCCTTGGGGACTCTAATTGAAAAATTAATTAGGGAGAGAAGGTTCTAGTCTAATGGTTTCTCTAATTAATCCAACCTCCTAATCCATGGGCCTAACTCATGGGCTTAAACTAAACCAATCTAAAATGTTAGTTCATGCATTCTAATAAATAGGTTAGGTCTACTACACAAGTCTAAAACAAAACTACAACTAGCAATAAATAAATCATGCATGCACAATATTAAATACAAATAATTCCTAAATTTAAAATTATCCATGTCAATTACCAAACTACCCTTGAGTAAAAAATGTGAGGGTGACAATTTCTTCTCAAAGTACTCCAAGAATTGATCCCAAGTCTGGTGTGTACCCCATTGGTGCTCCATCGATTCCTACCAGTAATGAGCGTTCCCTTCTAACTGAGTCCTCACGCCTGTCATTCATAAGTTCATAGGCAGCTGTGATGCCCCCAAAAGCTTTCTGGTGTTGGTTATCCAAGTAGTGGTCTCTTCTGGACTCTCATTGCCTTTATATGGCTTGGGGTTCATTTATACAAAATCCTTAACCACGCGCTTGTGGCACTGGAGCTAGTGCCTGGGCTAGTACAGGTGCTAGTGCAGCCATCCTCTCAAGTGCTGCCAGGATTTCCTGCCTCATTCTCGGCAGCTTCCTGCCTATGCTCTGCCGCTTGTTGCCTCTGCTTGGCAGCCAGTGCGGCAGCTTGCTGTCTCTATTCCTGCATCATCATCTAAAAGAATTAGAACATCTGCGTCTGGTCATTCTGTAGTACTGCTGGAGCTGGAGGAGCTCCATTAGGCACTACGGGAGGAGCTGGTGGAACCGGATTGACAATATGCCCGTCCGGTCCTGGAAGTAGAGGAGTCGTCGAGGTCTCTCCTTGTGATTGGCCATCGACCCTAGGAGACGTGTTGCCCCCAGTAGAGGCATATCTGTTACCCAAATTCATCTCTCTGTAAGAGATAAACGAAAGATTAGAAAGAGTACATGAATCAAGCATGATGTAAGCATTTATTCAAATAGGATGGATTGTGAGAAAGGTGAGTTATATTCAAATATGGATGAGACATACTGAGTGCAGTCCCGCTCGGTACAGTTACATAACCGAAACGACCAACATGACCTGCATGGGACACCACTAAAAATATGTCACGCCCCAGTCCCAAAATATATATGATCAGGTATACGTACACATGCCAGCTGTACGAACAAGTATAGGAACCCAATTTAATGGAACTAACTAGTCGTAGTACGCTGTAAAATATAACTAAGTCACAACAATATAGGCAGGTATAATCTAGTCTCATCCACTAATATCACAGAATAAGGAACTGAATAAATAGATAATTCTCAAGTCCACTACAAAAGAATATCTAGTGGAGAATAATCCATAAAAATGAGTACAAAAGAATACTGAAAGAATATAACTAAGCAATAAAGAAATAATAAAAATTGTCCAGGCGTCAGCTAACTAGATAATGACACCCAACATCAGCTAACTAGATAATGACACCCAAGACTCTAAGCAACTGTCATCCAGGACGCTCAAAAAAACTCTAGTGGCTCCACCTCAAGGTCCTCGTCAGCAAGATCTCCAACTCCGTTGTCCGACTGGTACAAGTGCTCTTCGGGATCAGAAAAAGGTGTCGGGTCCTCAAAGGGACATAACAAGTACACAAGAATCGACATGTATTTCATGCCCCAGTCTCAAAATACGTAGGACCAGGAATACGTGACACGCCAGCTACGCATTCGACCAGACTTTGGTCTGACTCGAATACGTATAAGCTGTAATATAAAGGGCACTATCTAGATCTTCTATAAATGTAAAACTCTATGTCTCAATCCATAATGTACAACAGTATACAAGAAAGAGCTATATGTGCTAGAGTCGGCCGCCCAATAACACACTAACTCGAATAGACTCGAGAAGAAGTATGAGTCTATAAAAACTAGGCTACAACAGCAGATAAAATAAACAATATAAAATAACCATAATGCCGGTAGATATAATGTGTGTACCTGGTACCATGCTCGCAAGATATGCAACTCCAACAGCAACTCCAAATGCTCTGTAATCATCTATGCTGCAAAACTGGCAGGAAACTAGGTCCTCAGAGGGACGTAACAAGGTACAAAAATACAACATGCCAAGTAAACAGAAAGTACAAGTGCACGACAGGGTACTCTATCATAACCAACTAGTGTGACACAGTTTAAAGACAATGTTCGACGCGTGGGCTGTCCAAAATAAAATCGTAGCTCCGGACACGGAAACACACGGCACGTACCGCAGCTTCGGGCAAGGAGTCACACGGGTGGTACAACTACTCTAGATACAGGATCACTACAGAAATATTATATATATATATAAGCGCGTACAGAGTAGCCCAAACGTCTAGTAACTGTCTTCCCCTTCCCAAGCGGTCAACGATTGTGCGCTGAACCTGAACCTCTATCTAACAGTCTCGACACACAAAAGATAACTCAACAGACGCGACCCTAAGGTCGTCCCAGTCTCTGGTCATGATGTCAGTATCAGGATACAAGAATCTGGCACGATCACAGTGTATGAGTGTCCTGGGGTATCGATATACTCAAGTACGCATATCGAGATGCTACGAAACATCCAATAATCTTTCTAAGACGTTACGACGTACGTCTTTACCCGGTTGTGAACCGGACGCGAAGTATCGAACGTCAAATTAAATACGTGCACAATGTACATAACGAAATAATAAATATCTGTAAACTGAAATACAGGGTGGTAAGGTACACTTGCTTGCGTGCGGCTGCTGATGACGGGGTTCTGGTACCGCATCCAAGTCCTCAGGTCCCGTAGTACCTAGAGATGAATCACAAACCAGAATCAATAATCTATTTTACGACAGACAGGGGTGCTACACACATCTACACCAAAACTCAGTCTCAACTACGACTCACAGGGACAAGTCACTAGGGGGTTGACCACAGTTGACTATCGATACGATACGTCAAATCACCTAGTCATTTGTACCACATCATCAATCCATCTTCAAAATACAGTTTATGATTTTTAAGTTCCTCGTTTAATATTGTTATTACCAATCACCATATATGCTGTATAAGTAATATTTCTCTTCCCAAAAACACACAAGTATACATCATCAACCCATGCTCCTAAACCCTAACTACTGCACACAACCATAAGTATCAAGGATCCTCATTATTTCATATAAATTGTGTTAAAAAGAAAGAACTCTAACAACCCACATATAATGACCCTAAACAACATACCTACATATATAGCTCAAAGGAACACTACACTACACTACATAGACTCTAAAATATATTAATCATCATTAACATAACCTCATCCATGTTCTTATTTAATCATCATTAACATAACCTCATCCATGTTCATATTTAATCATCATTAACATAATCTCATCCATGTTCATATTTAATCATCATTAACATAACCTATATATACCTCAACCATATATTTCATTTACCACAGTACACTAGCCATCCACATATGTAATCCAACAACCCTAGCTAGCATAGCAAATATATATAAACACCATCCTAATTAACCAAAAAAAATTTGGAAATAAAATGAAAATAGGTGGAGAGTCGACCTTGACGACGATGGTGCCGGGTACGGTCGGAGAAGGTGGCCAGGGGTGGTGGTGATGATGGTGGTAGTGGTGTTGATGGTGGTGGTAAACTGGTGGTGATGGTGGTGGTAAACTGGTGGTGATGGTGGTGGTAAACTGGTGGTCGGACGGGGACGCACAGTCCGGCGGCGGGGGAGGAAACACAGTTCGGTCGGCGGGACGACAGCGGGGGGGAATCGGCTGACCGGACGGAACGCGGGTCAGCCGCGCGGGAAGAACGGCCGTTTGAGGAATTACTGGTCTGGCCGGAGTAGACTGGGTGCAGCGTTCCGCGGAGTCAAGGACAGGCCGGAGGTGGTAGTGTATATACTGCCGGAGTCGGACCGCTGCTCAGGCCGCGCGGGGGAGGTCAGCTGGCCGGACGGCGGTGGAAGTGCTGGGGTCGGGTGAAACACAGTGGGGAGGAGAGGAAATAAAGGAAGAAGAAGAAGAAAAATAATGGAGAGAGGAGAAGCTTTTGCATGGAGGGTTTTAAGAAGGAGGAGAGAGAAAGAGGGGGGAGTTTTCCTTGGGATTAGGGCCGGTGGTGTGCTTTGAGGGTAGGGTGAGGTGTTGTTTTATAGGAGTTGGTGAAATGATGGAGGGTTATGATGTTGTCATTCAAAATAGAGGGTGGAGATTTGTCATGAAGAAAAGTGGGTTTCTTCATGAAGGGGGTGAATGGATGGGTGAGAATAGGACCCCATTTTGGGACCTCTCCATTGTTCATGGCCAATAGGGTGATGACACATAAATTCATTAATTGCAACTTAGCCCCGTAAATTCGGGAATTTGCACGGACACATAAAATAACACAAAAATTTTGGAGAAAAATATGTTTAATAATTTTTATGGTGAGAGGGTGTTGTGCGTTAGGCATGGGTTTAATTAAAATGGCATTAGGATTTATTAAGAATTAAAAATAGGATTTACAAAGTTGGTATCCCCGATTTAAATAGAAATAAAGTGTCCCGCAAATTTAAATTAAATCGGGGCACTTGGGGCCAAAATTCGGAAATGACGCAAAGGTCAAAAATGGTGGGGGCTTGGAGTCAGTCTTGGACCCTTTAGTTGGTCCGGCTCAACGGGTAAAGTTGCTATCCCAAAATTTAGGGTAACGACACAGGTGTCCGACACGAAATTAAATATGGGTTACGATTTTTGGAAAGTTGCGCAATTAAATTAGAGCACAAATAAAAACTGATTTTTAAGTGACAGAAAAGTCCAGTACCTAATTTGGCGAGTCAAGTCAAAAGTACAATAGCCCGATGGAATTTATGGGCTGATATTAGGATCTGATTAATTTAGGAATGATAGGGCGCGCCAAGGGTTTTAATTAAAAATGAATTAAATACCAGATAAAATTATCTTCACTCTAAACCTCGACATCTGCTACCAAAACCAAAATTTTCCAAATCCATCCTAACTATCTACAGAATAAATCGAGGGAGTTTACAATGCATAAAGTAAAGCAGTAAACAATAATAAGGTAACTAACCATCTATGTGATATGCACTCGAGACATCTCTAATAGCGCATGAGGGGGCAGAAATAGAAGAATAGTCATCCCACCAGGCATTCCGCAGAACTCGGGGTACAGGATAGACACTATTTACAATATTATAAACAGAAATCCCATACGCTCACTAGTAGACTCTCCTCTCCCAATGTACTATTTGAACCGTATACGCGATGCAGACATAATGCAACAACATCAATAATATAGACAACAAGACCAATATTAACTACCAACACAAGATGCGAACTCACGTATCAATGGCCGGTCAACACGCTAGTTCATGTACTCACTCACTCACTCACTCACTCACTCACTCACTCACTCACTCAGTGAACGTGTTTGAAACTGTATCAGGTCAAAAGATACCACGTATTTTTACCATACCAGGTAGGTCAACTACTTCTAGGATGCGTGCACACAACTAACAAAATAAAAAGAACTAGGCATAATATAAACTGCACAATACAAACAAGCAAGGTGTACTTATCTGACAAGCCAAGATGCGAGAAAACCGAATCTGGTCTGGAGCTCTCCACAGGAACGTCATAAACACCTACCAATTTATTACACTAATTAGACTCTTACTATATAGTGAAAAATTAGGTTATTAACTAGTTATTAATTCTACATTGATTATACATGCAAGTACTAGCCTCAAAATAATACTAACCGTTAATCATTACCATAATCCTTTTTAAAGACATTAATTAATAAAAATAATAATTTTGGAATTAATCATAAAAATAGACAAAATAATGATTTTTTCTAGAAAGGGTTTCTACGAGGGTTGTCAACTAGTCATACTAATATAGGTGCTAAACAAGAATTTTTCTGAAATGCAATTTTCTCAAAAGAAGAAATCATAAAAATATTAAATTCTAGAAATAATTCTAAAATATTAGAAAATAATGATTAAATTAGTTCCTACATGCATCTTTATCAATTATACTTATTGGCCTTACCATTGGGCACCTACTAGTCTTCTAGCAATACTATTGACAAACTTTTGCCATTATAACCCTATTATACTTTGCATAAAATTCTAAAATCATAATTAATTCTGGAAAAATAAGTTTTTAATTATAAATAATAGTGAAGACATTTATATATGGCTAAAGAACAAGTTACAATAGGTTTATATGAAAAGTAGACCAACTAGGTGACTTTTTATGCATAAAAATCTATTTAAATAAAAAATAATATTTTTAGAATTATAAATTAAAAAATGAATTTAATATAGGTTAATAACATCAAAATTTAATTATTTATAAAGTTTTAGAAGGGTTTGATGATTTTGGAGAAAACATAAAACTATGTCACCATTCCCATTATAGATGCAATTTATTCAATTTTTTTAATAATCTGGATTAAACAGTAAAAATATGGATACAAATAATTTAAATATCATATTTCTATATTAATAACAAGGTTTAATCAAGGGTTCTACCTATGGGTGCATACATACATTCATGGGTTCTTGGATGAAGGAGGTGATGTTGTCCACGTGAAGGGGGTCAGCCTTGGTGGTAATGGTGGCGGCTAGGGTTCTTGGAAGAGGGAAGAAATTAGGCTTTTGAAGAAGAATTTTGGTTAGGGTTTTTAGAAGAGAAGATGAGAAAGAAAGTATATGTATAATAGGTGGAGAGAGAAAGAGAGAGAGAGAGAGAGGGGGTCGCGTGAGCTGTGCGCGGGTAGGAGGGGGTAGTCGGGTATTGGGGGGATGGGTAGGATTATGTTTAGTTGGTAGTTAGCTAGAAGATTTCCTAATTAGTTTGTTAGTTATTTAAAAGTCAACAACTAACTAACTAACTAACCAATTAATGACAAAGATTTGATTTGATTCTATGAGATTTAAAATAGTAATAAATAATTAATTAAATCCTACAAAAGAGGGAGAGGGAAGTGGCCTAATTTGGCATGCATAATTTATGAGTTGCTTAATGAAGAAGGTTGGATTAGAGAATAATTACATAGAAATTATATATATAAAAATATCTAAATTTTAAACACAATAAACTATGGTTATTACGCTAGTGCCAATACTAATGCTAAATGGTAGAATTTTGTATCACATGAAGATCCTATGAGTAGTGTATCCTTTGTCGGCTACTTCCTACGAAGGGCGATGTTCCTGAATAACACATCATAATCTGAATAACCTGAGTAACATATCTTAATCTGAATAACCTGAGTAATACCTCAGCATCTGAATAACACTCATGAACATTCTGAGTGTAACATATCTAAGTAATCTGAGCACAACACAGCTGAACAATCAAAAATTTAAAACATCGAAGTAATCTGAGTACGTCATGCACCTGAATCAAGAATACGTCCTTAACACTATGTTCGTATGCTCACTCTTTCGTCTCATTTCATGTATTATATGCTGGCTAACATGGTTTACCTTGGGCATGAAAGGTCGAATGGTGAGTTGGTAAGTTATATGTGTTATTCATATCATATGGTGTACTGCAACATGAGTTAGGCCTGGTATCATATGCCATGAAACTGATCCTAAGGCATGACTAGAAAGACAACATAATAGATGGTGCACGTAACTATTCAACGTGTTTGGATTTGTTGAGCGGACGAGAAGCCTCCCCACCAGTGCATTCATGTACTAATAACCCACCAGATTGCTTATAGGATATGGGAGAACCTCATTCAGTGCAGGGTATTCCCACATGCACGCTAAGGCATTGAGCCAAATCTCGAGCCTTAAAGCATTGCGGCAGGAGCTGAAGCACATATACAAGACGTAATGTATTGGAATATTGCCTATGTATCATCCCATATTGTAAGCCGCTTGGCACATTTTTATTTTTTGAGAGAGAGAGCTTGAGTGACTTGTAATCTCGGCCTAATGCCGCTTGTAACATTTTTTGATTTTTAATAAAGAGTTTTATTTTATGTTTTACTTATGTTTGTTGAAACTTTTGCTACATCGGGATCTATTTGTGTGACTCTGCAACTTAGCTTAAATCGACCGTTTCAGGTGCTTGCCTTGCACATGCGTAACTTAGACTCGTACGATATCATGTCCATATGAGGACGTTCGGTCTTGCGAGATCGAGACATATCAGACATAATATTTGCTCGAAGATGATATGGACGTGGCAGAATCCTTAAAGTTAGGATTCCATTGGGGATATATGCTCAGAGGTAATATGGATGTGGCATATTATAACTCTGTGGGAATTTAACTTTTTATGTGAATACAATGCCGAGGTAATGTGGACGTAATTGTTTTCAATAACAAATTCACTCTACTGAGAAGAATAAAAAGAATATAGTTCAGAGGTAATATGGACATGAACCATTGCTGGAGATATCTCATCCTAGTTGGGGAAGAAACATAGAGTATCTCAATCCTAATGTGATTAGAAATAAGACATTCTTATAGCAAATAGGCTTCTAAGATTTACTTGAGGGAAGTTTATTTTATGATCTCAATGAGAATGTTTCGTAGGATCTGAGAATTATTCTGCTGGGAAATTTTTAGAGGATTTATCATATGTTGCGTATTCAAGACTCTTAAATACGGACAATAGCTCGAGATGATGAAGAGTTTCACTGACTCTCCTGGGAAAAGTTATTAGAAACTAGTAACGTCAAGGGTAGAAAAACATCCATCATGGACACTTTCGATTTTACTAAAAATTTCCTAACCAAACTATGAAAGGCTTTTTAAGTGGATCTATTATCCATAACGTATTCAAGAATCTTGAATATAGATAATAGCTTTAAAAATACTTTGCGGGGAGTAAATGTCTCATTGTACATTTGTACTATTAAGGATAAAAATAAAGAACTATAAACACTGTACATTTCAAGCAATCCACTGGTGATAGGAAAATACGAGTCTTACTATGATTTAGACATATTACTTTTTCAGAAATTTGCCATTGATCTGCATTATTTGTAAATCTCCGTTAGGCTTTGCAAGCCTGTTTACACCATTGGAATACACTGACTCTACTACAAACGGAACCTCCCATTTGGGTTGGAATTTACCCCTAAACTTGTATGTCATGACCATTTGTCTTCTCTCGGCTAAGATAAGGACACCGACTTGAAACACTCTTTATTTTACCTTTTTGTTAAAGACTTTAAAAATGTGTGCTTGATATAACTCAATACATTGGTTAGCTAATAGATATTTTTGGTCGAGTGCATCCAACTCTTGTAACCCTAAACGATGGTTGTCTTCGGTTATTAACTTGTTGGAGAGAGCTATCCGTGTAGGATCGATAGGCAACTCTAGGAGGGGTGAATATAGTGTATGTGTGTGCAGCAGAATATAATTACCAATAAAAACTTCTACTGAGTAAAGGCAGTTAGATACCAACTAGCAAATAATGCAGCAATATGTAAACAATAAACAAGTAAGGAAGAACAAGCTCAAACACCAAAATTTTATACTAGTTTTCTCTTAGAGGACTAGTCCAGTCCAAAATTTTTTTGCTTGGAGTTTAACTTCACTATTAGTGAAAACATAACTTTGATTCGAAGGGCTTGCGACTTCGTACAAACACAAGCCTTTGATCCGAAAAGATCGACGACTTCAGACTTTTGAGAAATAGCTTTAAAAATCCAAGCTTGTACAACTCGAACACTTCTAATCTAAACCGCACTGATACTTAGAAGAATAAGAGTTATCTTGGTGTTTGGAAGGATTAAAGCTCTTATAATGAATAGAGAAGATGAAGGATGAAATAGTGAATAGATGAGTTGATAGGAATGTAATTTTTTTCCTCTATTTATATGTTTTTCTAAACCAGAACTCGGCCAGTACTCGGATACCCAACGTTCAAAAGTTTAAACGTTGGAGCCTTGGGAATAGGTCTAGCCAGCTAAGCCAAGAATTAGTTTTGGGCAACCGAGTTCAGGCAGAGTTTGGAAATAACTTGGACCGAGTTCGATTTCCCAAAATCCAGTTGATTCCTGATCAGGTTTGGGTTAAGTTTTGAGTGGATCTTTGGGCTAGTATGAGTTCAGGTTTGTTTAAGTATAGGTAGGCTTATTTTGAGTAGACTTTGGATAGGTATTCAACTAGTGCCAAAGTGCGATCCGACTCACATAAGTCCTAGACTCAATAAAGATAAAATACGTAAGAAAATGTAAAATAATAGAATCGACCGTACATCAAAGAATAATCTTCTGTTGAAGGCGCAGTCTTCTGTTTCAAGTATCTATTTGGAGTTTTAAGTAAATTATCAAAATTAGGTTGACTGAGACAAGATGGGTCAACATATCCTCTATTTTGATAATTGACAAAAACTGTGACTGATATAGAGTTGTTGATTGATTGATGTAGCAATAGCTCCCCTGTAATGATGACAATGGCTCCCCCACAATGAGAGAAATTATAAGCAAGGAGATAGCAGCAAAATATGTATCAGTGTGTTTCTCCCCCGTTGTCACTTCATCAAAATGTAGTTAAATTCTCGCAAAAATAAACAGGAAAAGTAAATTTTGAAGAAAACACAGATAATATATTGATATAATAGCATGCATCAACCAATAGTAAAGCAAACCAACAACTAGTTTTTATTGCAAAGAAACTGAAGTACAAACCCAAAAACTAATCAAACTAAAGTTCATAATCAAATTCTACTCAAGTACTACTAAAATACTGAAGTACATCATGCATATACTACTAAAATGCTGAGATAAAAACATCTAATAAAGTCAAATAAATGACAATGTCGCATCACTAAATATAATACTAAATCGAAGAATAAGATCTGCGCATCACTACTGATCATCATCATCATCATCTCTCCTCGAGGGTTCACCAGTCTCACCAGACTGGTTGGGGTCAAAATGAGGAGCAACAAGGTCAAAGTATCTATGTGCGTCTCTATCATTAATGCGGTAGCCAGCAATAGAAGGGTCACAAACCATAGCAATAGGTCCGTCAGAATGATGTGCAAAACTGTAGTGCATTACCATTAGGGAGTTGGACATAGCCTGGAGCTAGAGAGTCGTATGAAAATCCTGAGCACGATAACAATCATCTTCTAGTCTGAAGCGATCTTGGAGCATAGTTTGGATGCTCTCAAGAGTAACAGCTAGAGTATGTGGAGGAGGTGGAGCAGTCGTGTGACCAATATATGGGTCAACGGGATGTGCATGAGCAGGAACAAGAGGCTCAAGTCTACGATGCTTATGAAGATAAGCAGGCTCAAGAATATGGGGACAATCATCCATAGGAATCTTAAATTCTCAAAGATAATATGCAAGTATATTGCGTACGATAGGTTATGCGGTTTCTTGCAACATTGTTCCATGAATGCGATGATGGTCTTTGGTAAACTAAATTATCTCCCAAAGTGTAAGTGATATAAAGCAGACATCTCCAAATATATAAGTTCATCTATGGAGGATTGCTTAGGAATAATAACAGAGAAAACCGTGCGATGCAGATCATAAAACCAATTATTTATGTTTTTTGGCTTAAGTTTGCTAGGAGGACGGATATTGGGTGAACATATAGAGTCCATAAATAAGTTAAGAATCATGTTGTCAAGAAATTAAAATTTGGTGATGTTACATAGGGCTTCCCCTTTATTTGGAACATGAAGTATCATCCCTAAATCATCATCATCAAATTTAATATCTACACCACTGACTCATGATCTTACAGTACCCTCTGTGATAGAAAAATTGCAATAGAACATACGAATTGTGTTTAGATAGATAGGATAAGTGGAAGTGACAAGATCTTCTAGGCCAAGTGTCTGAAAGGTAGATAAATATATTAGAAATATAGTAAAATTCAATGAACTTCCAGCACAAATAGCTCTATCATGAAAATCACTAAACCACTCTAAGGAATAATCATTTGAACGAAAGATAAGGTCATCAAATTCACCTTCATTAGGCATAGATGAAATGAACATGGAGAAAGAAGTTTCTTCTTGAACATTGGAAGAGGAGGCATATGCAACTTTCCTTTTCTTCTTTGACAACCTAGGTGCTATTGAAAGCAATAGAAAGAAAGTAGAGATTTATACCTGAATAAAGAAGGAGAATTGATTGGTAACCTTGAAATAAAGTTGGATCCAAGATTTGGAGGGTTGAAGACCTTAGTGGAAGGAGATCCAAAGCAAACTAGGGTTTTGGAAAAATAGGGTTTTAGAGGAGGAAGAATATGGGATCGGCTGCTAATAGGGTTCCTATCAGTTTTTAGAGATGTATACAGGAATACAAAAAGTGGGATCCACATAATTCGAATATGGGAAAAATCGACAACAAAGTTCGGTTAGTTGCTTTTCTATGATTTATTTTGTATGCTTCTCAAACTTTTATGTATATATAATGCATATATTAAGTTTAGTAAATCAAAATTTAGTATTTTTAGATTTAAAAGCAAATAATTACTCATATTATTAATTACTCTTTGTCCGAAAAAGTAATAAATATCTTGGGTTAGCTGTAGGAGCCGGATCCTTGCTAGCGGTGGTCCGAGGACACTTAAATACCATGTCGCTTAAGACTATTTACGCTTGTGTGACATAAGGGCCATTTCGGCGTATAACCAAAATTATCTTTACAGATAACGAACATTGAATTAAATATTAATATAAGTGAATTACATGATTTCATAGTCCAAAATCCATAATTCTCAACGTATAAAATTAAAACGATCTTCAGCTAAGGGTTTAGTGAACATGGCAGCAATTTGATGTTCAGTGTCAAAATATTCTAAGCATATATTACCTTGTGACTAATGATCTCTTAAAAAATAATGTCGAATTTCTATGTATTTAGTGCGTGAGTGACATATTGGGTTCTTTGTCAAGTTAATGGTGCTAGTGTTATCACAGTAGATATGAATATTCTTATAGCATAGATTATAGTCTTCTAAGGTTTATTTCATCCACAAAATATGTGCATAACAACGTCCTGCTGCTATATACTTAGCTTTAGTAGTTGATAATGTGACCGAGTTTTTTCTTACTAAACCAAGAGACTAAAGCTTTTCCCAATAAATGACGAGTGTTATTGGTACTTTTTTGATCAACTTTGCATCCAGCAAAATCAATATCTGAATAACCAATTATGTTAAGAGATATGGTTTTGGGATACCATAAGCCTACCAAAGTAGTGACTTTAAGGTATCGGAAGATACGCTTAACTGCGCATAAATACGATTCCTTAGGGTTAACTTGATATCTAGCACGAAGACAAACACTAAACATGATATCAGGACGACTAACAGTTAAATAAAGTAAAATTTGAATCATAACTAGATACTTACATTAGTGAACCTGTTTGCCACTTTCATCTAGGTCAAGCTTAGTTGATGTAGCCATTGGAGTGCCAATCGGTTTGTCATTGTCGAGATCGAATTTCTTCAGCAACTCTTTTGTGTACTTAGCTTGATTGATGAAGATTTCCTGTAAACTTTGCTTAATTTGCAATCCGAGAAAGAATTTGCGTTCTTCCATCATGCTCATTTCGAATTCAGTCTATATACACTTAGCAAACTCGTTGCAAAATAATTCACTAGTAGAACCAAATATGATATTATCAACATAAATTTGCAATAATAAGATTGTGTCATCATATGATTTTATAAACAGAGTCGTGTCAACTTTCTCTTTTAAAAAGCTATTTTCAAGCAAGAAGGAACTAAGGCGATAATACCAAGCACGTGGGGCTTGTTTGAGTCCATACAAAGCCTTACGTAACTTGAAAACGGGATTTAAAAATTTAAAATCTTCAAAACTAGGGGGTTGAGCTATAAAAACTTCTTCTTTTATAAACCCATTTAAGAAAGCACTTTTGACATTCATTTAAAATAATTTGAAATTGTAAAAATTTGTGAAAGCATAAAGTATTTAAATAGACTCAAGTCTTGCAACATGAGCATATGTCTCGTCATAGTCAATGCCCTCTTCTTGATTATAGCCTTAAGCTACGAGACGTACTTTTTTACGTGTGACTTATCCATCCTCATTGAGTTTATTTCGGAATACCCACTCGGTGCCAATTATAGAGGAGCCATTAGGACTAGGAACTAATTCCCAAACTTGATTTCTCTCGAATTTGTTCAATTTCTCTTGCATTGCCGAAATCCAAAACTCATCAGTAAAAACTTCTATAATATTTTTAGGTTCTATTTGAGAAATAAAAGCTACACTTGCAATGATATCTCTAGTTGAAGAGTGAGTACTTACTCTTTTTGATACATCACCTATTACCAAGTCTTCTGGATGATCATCCATGAACATCATCTTCTTTAGCAGACTCTCATGCTAGTTTGTACCAATTTTAGTATCTTTAGGTGCTTTGCTGGTTGTTATGCCATCATCTTCATCATCACTGTCACTAGGTACTTGACTGTTAAGATCATCAAAAGTAACAATAGATTCTTCAACAATCATAGATATCTTTTTAAAGATTCTTTAACCTTTACTCTTAGCAGCATATCCAAGAAGTATACCTTCATAAGATTTTGAGTCAAATTTACCTAAGTTATCCTTGGTATTCAAAATAAAATATCTATATCCAAAAAAATTTCAATAAGAAATATTAGGAGTTCTACCGAACCATATCTCATAGGTATCTTCTTCTATATAGGTTGAATTAGAACTCTATTCAATACATGGCACACTGTATTGACAACTTCTGCCCACAAGTATTTTGGAAGGCTAAATTGGTTTAACATTACTCTGGCCATATCATCGAGAGTTCTATACTTACGTTCCACAACACCATTTTGTTGATGAGTTTTAGGGCAAGATAATTCATGAGAATAACCATTAGAATCACCAAAACTTTTAAAGTCAATATTTTTGAATTCGCCACCATGATCACTTCAGATATGAGTAATCATGAAGCCTTTTTTATTTTGAGCCTTTTTACAGAAAGAGACAAATTCAGAAAATTCATCACTTTTATTTGCAAGAAAATAAATTCAATTATATCTAGAATAATCATCAACAATTACATATACATATAGCTTTCCACCAAGCCTGGCGATTCAGCTAGGTCCAAATAAATATATGTATAGTAATTGAAGTGGTCTAGATGTACTTACAATATTTTTAGATCTAAAGGAAGATTTGGTTGCCTTGTTCTTTTCACAATCAGCACAAACCATAACTTTCTTGAATATTATGTTTGGCAAACCTCTTACTAATTTCTTTGATGATAATTTTGCAATAGTGTCAATGTTGGCATGTCCTAGACACATATGCCATAGTCTACTCTCATCTTTGTTAGCATATAGGCATCTACCTGCATTGTTAGTATCTTCTAACATATAAAAAACATAAATATTATCTTTCCTTGTACCTTCAAAAAATATATTTACATATGATCTCTCATATATAGAATATTTGTCTTTCAGAAAATTAATACCATAATCATGGTCATCCAGATGAATGATGCTCAATAGATAATGTTTTAATTCAGTTACTAAACAAACATATTTTATTACAGGATAAGGAGGATTACCGATATTACCGTTACCAATAATATACCATTTTAGATTGTTACCGAATGAGACGTATCCTTCTTTCTTTATCTATAGCGTTGCAAATAGGGATGCATCACCAGTCATATGTTGTAAGCAACCACTATCGAGAATCTACTTGATTTTAGCATGAAGGATTGGCCCACCTACAACACGAATATATGTGACCTTTGGTACCCATTTCTTTTAGGGTCCTAAAATGTTAGTTTTTGGTGCCCATGCACATATATTCATATCAACTAATTTTCTAACTTTGCATTCTCATAAAATGTGTCCTTGTTTACCATAGTAATGACATGTTACAAAGGTGTTAGTGCTTGGTGTAACATGGTAATCAAAACTATGTGAAGTAATATACCGTGCCTTTCGTGGATATTTGTAAAAGAAAGCGTGATTGTGTGTAGTATATGATTTACTTGCTTTCTTTGGCAATATCTTTTGTTTAGTCGCCTTGTGTCTTGTGTTAGACTGAATCCTAGGTTCTATTACCTGCTTTTTCAAACTAATCTCTAACTTTTTAGAGGTGTCATATACTTCTTGATATTTAATCATGAGTGCATCTATCCTTTGTGCATCTAGATTATACTTCTGCTTCTCAGCTTCATACAACTCATTGAGTTTTGAATTTTTTTTGAAATCTTTTCAACAGTTTCCAAAGCATCATGAAACCTCAATATTACTGTAGATGTGTCTTCTGTGTTACTAGTGGATTGTGCTTCTCTAATCTCATTTAACAAAGAAGACAATATATCAACTTCTAGCTTATACATCTTTGTTTCCTTCTTAGCATGCTTGCATGTCACAACCATATTTTTAGAAAAGGGTATTTTGGTTAATTCATAATTAATTAATTATTGTACATGTTGTATATTTTTTTATAGTATTATTTAGTTATTGTTAGATGTTGTATTATAATTTGGACTTGTGTTAGTGGACCTAACTAGATTAGAATTGACTCATGGACCAACATTTATTTTAGTTAGACTTGAGCCCAATAGCTAGCCAATCCTTTAAGTTAGTAATTTAATTAGTCAAACTATTAGAAGTAGAACCTTCCTTCCTTAATCATTTTCTTCATGACAAGCCCCAAAGGGTATTCATGACTTTGTACATTGCTTGAGGAGCAAGCATGTGGCCGGCCTACTTAGGAGAGGAGGAATTTCTCTCTCCTCCCTTCTTTTATCCAAATTCTAGATCTAGAATTTTTTCCCCAAATTCCCTCTTTCCTACATCAAATTCCTACCAAATTTACTTCCCAATCATTTACTACTTCACCATTGGAGCCTATCGGAGCAAGGAGGAAGCAAGAATCTATAAGAAAGTGAAGAGTGCACAAGTTGAAGGCTCTTTACATCCAATTGGAGACTTGCATTGGAAATTCTTCTCCCAATAGGTACATTTCATAATTTTTCTTCTAATTAGACTCTAAATCTATAGTTTAATCATTAGGAACCCTTCCATGTACTAGGGATACCTATAGGAAGAATAATTGACTACTAGGGACCCCTATTTTGGAAGTTATTGCTTATTTTGTGTCCAATTAGGAAGAAATTCGAGGTTGGTGCACCATGTGTTTGTCAATAGGTCTAGTGGACCAAATTAACATGAATTTGGTTGTGTAAGACTAGTGTCGTGTCCACAATTGGATACGTGTAGGCCGTATCATGACAATTTATGATATGTTAATTTGGAAGTTTTTTCTTCAACACGGGGGTTTGCACATGTCATATTTTGCTATGGACACGTAGGTGAGTAGCTAGCACTTTATATTATTCATAATTGTGATTCTAGGCTTACTCGTATCCTTCATGATACATTTGGTGATGTTGTGGGGGCCGTATCGCAAGCGTATCATAGATCCAATGTGATACGGGTGCGATGCACTCCACGTGTTCGATGATTATTTTCTACTCTAATTGGTGTTGTTTTGTATCTATTTTATATAGTATATATATACATGAGTATATATTCATTTGGTTATGTGTATTCTAGGTGTTTATGTGTATATATATATATATATATATATATATATATATATATATATATATATATATATATATATATATATATATATATATATATATATAGTGTTCGGGCATGGTGAACTGTTTGCACAATATGTGGACAGTTGTGGACTGAGTTACCCGACTGTTGGAGTATTTTGGGACTGTCAAGTATAGATTGTTGGCAATATAACAATGATACATCAGTAGGGGGAGAAGGTGTTGTTGTTGTATAAACACAACAGCTATGACTTTGGTTAGGTGTGTTGCACTACAACATGGGGATGTTGTCCTGTGGAGTAGCAGTCGAGTTAGGGGTGGCAAGCAAGGGTGGACTGCCACTGATGAACAGTTGGGTTTAGCTTTGGACTGTGCACAGTGTGGTGCATAGTCGGGTGGAGTTGCATGATGTGTTAACAGCAACAGTACCTTGCTATTTTGAACCAGCAGTTGGGGTTTTAAGGAGTAGCATCAGCTCGGGTAAGCAAGGTGTCATGCCCCAGTCCCAAAATACCGAGGGACCAGACACGTGGCAATGGCCAGCAGTACGCACCGATGGACAAACCCAATTTAATGGATCCATCAGGGCATACTTAAGCTGTAAAACAAAGTCAACGACAATCATGGCACAACTAATCTCATCCACACAAGATATAAAATATGATCCACAGAATAATAAGGAATATAAATCATCAGCTAGTCTCAACAAAATGCTTCGGGGAACAACCCGATAAATATCTAATACAATGGTTCAACAGACCAGAAAGTAAATAACTGAAATAAGTAAATAAATACTGAGCATGAACATGGATGCTCAGGAGAAGTCTTCGGCTAACACCTCATCCTCGGATGGCGGTACAACTCCTGGATCAGCTCCTGCTGTGGTCCCGTATACCTCGGGATAGATCTCGTCCTCAAATCCTGGGGACATAATCCGGATCCAGGTCCTCAGGGGACATAGCAAGGTACAAGAAAGCTCAAGCCAAAATAAATGCAGTGCAGAAAATAAATGGAATAAATAGGGCAAGTAAGTAACCATCTAAGTAAAAATGCAAGTGAGAGCAGCACGAGTACTCAGGCTGAGCCACTACAAGCTCTGTGTCGGGGAGCCGGTAGTGGTAATAACACGTAATGTGCCTAGCTCTGCTACGAGAGTCTACGGCCTCACAATAGTAGTAGATATATATAAAAAACAGCCTGTAGCCTGTGTGTCTCTCCCCACCCCATGTAACCACGCATATCATGACCATAACGTCTCATGTCCATGTCAAGCGGGATCATCACTAATGCGACAAGTCATATGTATCTATGAATATAGTATCTCTGTCAAGTCCTGTATCCTATACAGAATCACCACGAATATCTCAGGAATATCCTGTCTCATGAATAGTGTCAAGTGTCCTGGGTCAAAGTGTACTTGGTAAGACAAGTACGAGAAGATAAAGTGTCACGAATATCCATCTCTAGATGACCATACACAACACCGCGTACAGTGTTGGAACCCGACTAATAATTGGACGCTAAGTACGTCACACGGTCCTAGGTTAAGCATGCACAGCAATATAAATAAAGTAAGGAAAATATAACAATACTGCAGAGTTTGGCAAGGTACACTTGCCTGGGGTTTGAATATCAACAGTCGCCCTGGTATCAGTGAATCCTGTGGGTACTCCTCCAAAAGCTGTAATAAATATCACCAACAGTCTCAGAAGATGTCAAATAGCTAGAAACGCCTGTCCTTACGTCCAATTTGGACACAGGGGCAAAAAGGACATTTCCGGACCAAAGCGGGTTTCATATGTGGGCCACTTTGCACCAAAAAGCGGGTCAGGGTCAAAGGTCTCCAAATTCCTCAAACTCAGTGTCAACAAGTCATGAACGATGATACGAACCCAACAGAACTTCCAAAATTGGATTCCGATGAGCCGATCACAAAATCGCCCATCAAGTGGAGCCTGTGGGGCCCACGATACGCGATTTTGTCAACGTTCTCAGAATTGGACCAAACTTGGGTCACAGGACCAACGTATTACTACGAGTCCGATGGCGCAAGTTTCGTCTCGATCCGACGTGTATACACAAAGTTACATCATGTTCCAGAATGGACGGATACGGGGCGTTGTCGGCGGATATGCGTTGATTCCGGTGTGCACGCACATCCGAATCGACTTCTGTGAAATCCCACACGACGGTATCAACGTCACGCACGTTTCAGTAAAGACCGCGTGCGACCAAGTCGTCCCATTTGGCGGGACGCACTCAGTTCCGGGGTAAAATAGGGTATTGTTTTTCCTGTTTTTGGATCGCGGTGTGCGATCACCACAGGACGCGATGCACCGAACGAGTTATACGGGCACCGAGAGGGTTATATAGTCTACGCATAGAAACTGACAGAAACTAAAACGGAGTTACGAGGTGAGAGAAAACGGTACCTGAACAGGGCTCCGTGAACGCTGAATTCCACGTGTCCGAGGGTACTGTTCGCTGTGTCCGACTCGAACTGTGTCCTGGCGGAGTCGCTGTGGTCGGTGGAGGTCGACGTCGGACGGCCTGGCGACGGGTCGAGAGTTGAGGAGAGTCGGGGTTGTGCTGGACTCGGCGGCAGAGGGTTGATGGGGGTCTCGAGGCTGTGGGGGATCGAGCGGCGGTGAATCGAGGCTGGGTCGACGACGGCGTATCGCTAGGGTGATGGCGGAGTCGTCGTGAGGCGGAGGGCTGCGAGCACGACGGCTAGGGAAGCCGGGTGGAGTCGTCGGTTGGGGAGAATGGAGTGGCGTTAGGGTTCAGATCAGGCTGTGGCGGCCTGGGGAGGGTCGGTTCGGCGGGGATCGAGGGCAGCGGGGTCGTCGGACTCGCTCGGGGAGGGTCGGCTCGGTGGACGGAGCGGGAAGCGCTGGGAGGAATGATGAGGATTAGGTGGAGTCGTGGGGTTGATCGACGGCGAGGGTGGTGATGGGGGAGTCGGGTGGATCGACGCTGGAGAGCAGGGAGTCGATCTCAGGGTCGGCGACGTCGAACTCGAGGGTTGCAGCTTGGCACGCACACCGAGGAAGGGAAGCTTTATACTGCTACAGTAATTCAGGCGGGTAGGGTTTCCCAATGGGTTTTAGGTCGGGTTTGGCTCAGATCCGACCCGACCCAATAGGCTGGTTTGGTTCAGCCGGATTGGTTTAGCTCGGTTTAATCAGGGTTGGTTTGGTTTAATCATCCAATCGTTTTTAAGGCTTTAAACGCGTCTCCGGAGTCCAATAAATTCACCGAAAAATACCACATGTCCGGTTTTCCATTTTACACCATAAAATATTATTTCCATAATATTTTAACATCAATTAATAGCACTTAAAAATCTTTTAACTCATAATTACCTTGCTTCTTCGTCCAGAAAATACCAAAAATTTTTGGGAGAAAATATATTAAAATTATTCTCAAAATCAGGGTGTTTACACAAGGTTGGAGGGGTTATGGTTTTGATAGATGATAGTTGTTAGTTAGTTAAGTTGAGGTTGGTTTAGATAATGAGTTATGTTGTTAGATATATATGTGATGTAAAGTTATGTAAAGTTGTGTATTATTATATGTTATAATATACATGTTAGTTGTTAGAATGAGAGGTTAATGTCAGTTGTTAGATTTAATGTTAGGTAATACATGCTAAGTTAGATGGTTAGTTAGAAACTTAAGTTATATATATATATATATATATATATATATATATATATATATATATATATATATATATATATATATTAGATAGTAAGTAGTTAAGTTTTAGCTAATTTTAGTATTACCTTGTGATACTCAAGGTAATGGATTTGACTCAAGGTATTGGGTCAAGTGAGGGTGTAGCTAGTGTGATACCGTATTGGCTCAAAGCCAAGGTATCCATTAGTGTTAGTTTAGCTAGGGATACTAGTATATATTCATTTTGTATATACTATGTAGTATTTTTATATATAATATTTTACGTATCTTATGATACAGAATAGTGTTGATACTCTAGTATCCTAATATAGCTAATATAGCCTAAATACATAGCGTATGAACCCAATATCCTAGAGATGGACTCATACAATCTAGAAATAGCTAGTTTGACCAAGTTTGACTAGTTTGACCTAGTGTTAACTGTTTTGACCTAGAAATTACTTTCTGACCTAGATCTTGACTAATTTAACTTGTATTCATTCTAAAACCTTGTATTGATATAATATTCTATATTTAGGTCTCTAAGGTATCGTTCCTGACATCTTTGATATTGTTTACCGAATTTCAGGCGAGTATATTTTCTGATAATTTTTGTTTATTATATCTTCTAAGTTTTTGTATTTAGTGTAGATATCCTTGATTTTTTGACACATGGTTACATATATTGGTATTCCTGGATCCCGTTATGAGATGTTATTCCTGGTAGTTCCTGGTGTATTTTTTGTGCGACCCTGTTTTTCTTGTATATATATGGACACTGATTCATGAGAAGATTAGCTCCATTCTCATGGAATTCCGTGTCATAGCGTGCCATGGTTGGATCCATTATACTAGTCGGAGGCCGGGAGTATTAGTGTAGATATGTGATCATACCTCGCAGCTCTTGTTTTCTTTATATAGTGTTACTCATACACCGCACGTATGATTAACCAGACCCATGGTTCTTGAGCAATACCCAAGCCGATCACATGTTGTCACTAGTACTCACTCACTTAGATAGTTGTATCTCTTTATTTCCATATATGATGTTCGTACCTCTTGTATGTATTTCTCGCATTCCTATATATTCTTGCCATATATATTCATCTTGTATATGTTTTTATTTACTATTACATAATTTTTATTATTTATTAGAACTGCTGTTAGATGTGTACTTTGCTCCTTTCCTGACTGGATGTATTTTTCTCATATGACACTAAGGAGTGGTATCCCACTCACTACGAGCCTTAAGACGTTGGTTTGGAGCTAGAGAATGTGGCTCAGGCGGAACTTATCCTGGTTGAGACAGACTACACTTTACTAGTAGCTTAGTAGATATGATTATATTATACTGGATTTGTCTCCAGCTTTGACAGTTAGTATTTTATTATATTTGAGACTCATTGGATATTATCTTTTGTCTTGCGAGTTGTATTTTGTTGACTCTTCAGTTCTTTATATAATATTCGTGCGTTATTCTATCTCATAGTTCTGTGATTGAGTATTCATATTTTATTGGTGGCATTATATATCTTGATGATCATTATTGTTAGATAGTATACTTTATCCAAATAGCGTTCTACCATCGAGGCTGTGGCGTAGGCTGGGCATCGTTCATGTACTCATGCTCCTACACCGGGTGCGGGTCATGAGATATTTTTAGTGGTGGCCCATGCAGGTTCTCGAGGTCATAATTAGTGTGATTCGTAGTGGTGCTCTGATTTGAGTGCTATTACGAGCCTGCTCAGGATATATGGTATAGACTATAGACTGAGAATATTCAATCACAACTAGAAAAAAATTATATTGTTTATTTTAAGTGTTCTTCCTTGATATTTGATAATTAAGCTTTAACTGTCCTTCTTTGAATACATTCTGTCTTGTGCCATATTAATTTTTTCTTCCACTTTACCTCAGGATGCCACCTAAGACTCGATCACAGTAGAGAGAAACAGCTTCTGAGAGATCTGCGACTTTCAGAGAGCCTGTAATAGTCTCTTCTCCGGTGATTGGCGTATCAGCTGCATTCGGGGGTCCACCTCCAATACAGAGGACTGTTCTATCTGTGTCTGAGGGACTTCCACCTCTACCTCCCGTGCCGGTAGATGTGACTCACATGTTTACATTATTTTACGAGATGATGGAGGCTTAGAGGGCCCAGTCAGAGGCTCACCAGAGGTAGGCCGATGTGATACAGCAGGATATTGAGAGTGCTTATCAGCTTACCCTTGCTGCAGTAGAGAGAGAAGCTCCGGTCCAGCAACAGGTTGCTCCGCATGTTGCCCAGCTTCGGCCGGGTAATATCTAGGACTTCAAGAAGCTGGAACCTCGGGTCTTCAAGGGGATCGTGGGCATCGTCTACGCTGATAATTGGCTCGAGGATATCGATCATCTCATGAGGGTATCCCATCTTGTTGAGGATCTGAAGGTTGAGGCAGTGGAACTTTAGTTGTTCGACATTGCCTACACTTGGTTCAGGAATAAGCTACTTCTTACTGATACGGGGCAATCTTGCGAGGTATTCAAGGACCTCTTCAAGAAGAAGTTCTTTGCTCGGACAGACAGATTGGACTTGGGGAGGCAGTTTGAGAGCCTTACTCAGGGGAGCATGTTCGTGGAGGAGTACGCAGTAGAGTTTGGGAGGTTGAGCCAATTTACGGAGTACTTGGTAAGGGAGCCAAAGATTCGGACTATCCGTTTCTTTGAGGGTCTGAACTGGAAATTGAAGATCCCCATTCCGTCTTTCTATGATATGTATTCTGAGATACTTGCGGAGGCACACATGGTTGAGTAGGAGTTGAGCTTGAAGCCCAAGAGAGACCGCGATTCTTTTTTGGGGCTAGTAGCAGCGCAGTGCCTGCTAAGCGTCTTCATCTCCAGTTTAGGCCTTTTCAGCAGCCACAACAGTACCAAGCTCCAGCTAGGGCACCGGTTTATCAGGCACCACAGCAGCATCAAAGACACTCGCAATACGTTTTTTGCCACTTCTACAAGAAGCTCGGCCATATCTGGAAAATTTATAGGAGGAGGTTGGGAGTTTGTCTATATTGTGGCACAGAGGGGCATCAGATGAGAGATTTTCCTTCCAACCCTCATCGTGCAGCTCAGGGAGTAGCTCCAGCTCAGAGAGCATAGGTGAGGCTACCTGTAGTACAGCCGAGGGGACCACCGCTTCCGATCCGGCTGCAGCGTTACGCCTAGCACCAGCATCAGGGAGGTGCACCTCAAGGACGAGCGTTTGCTATGACGGTTGAGGAGGCCGAGCCCACCGGAGATGTTATCGCAGGTTCTGTTCTCCTTGATTCTATTCCAGCTTTAGCATTGTTTGATTCAGGTGCTTTCCATAGTTTTATATTTATTTTTTTTGCTCTGAAGCATCATTTGTTAGCTGAGTCTTTTCTTAGGACTTACAAGATCATGACCGGGGGAGGCATTATCCTGGTTAGTGATGTTTGTAAGGATCATAGAGTTACTCTGGGAGGCTGGGAGCTGAGTGCATGTCTACTTGTAATGCCACTTCTGAGCTACAATATTATACTTGGGTTGGATTGGTTGAGTAGGCACCATGCTAGTATAGATTACAGAGGAGGTAGAGTTTTGTTTAGCCCGCTAGGAGAGCCAAAGTTTGAGTTTGCTAGAGGAGCTTCGGAGAAGGGATAAGGCATTATTTGTGGAGATATGATGGAAGACAAGGAGTTGCCGCATCCCTTGATAGCGGAGTTCTTGGATGTGTTTCCTGAGGAATTGCCAAGATTGCCGCCAGATCGAGATATTGAGTTCTCTATAGACTTGGTGCCAGGTGTAGAGCCGATTTCACAGCATGTTTATAGAGTGAACCACAATGAGCTGGTCGAGCTGAAGAAGCAAGTTGATGAACTACAGGATAAGGGGTTTATCAGATCCAGTTCATCACCATAGGGAGCCTCGATATTGTTTATACCGAATAAGGATGGATCAGTGTGCATGTGCATCAATTATAGGGCATTAAATAATCTCACTATCAAGAATAAATACCCGTTGCCACGGATTGACGATTTGTTCGATCAGTTGAGTAGAGCCAAGATATTTTCTAAGATAGACTTGAGATCAAGCTACCACCAGGTAAAAGTAAAGCCGGAGGATATTATGACTTTTAGGACTCGTTACGGCCAGTATGAGTTCATGGTGATGCCGTTTGGGTTGACTAATGTCCCGACGGTATTTATAAATTTGATGAACAAGATATTCCATCAGTACCTTGACAAGTTCGTGGTGGTGTTCATCGATGATATTTTCATATACTCGAAGATGCCAGAGGAGCACAAGGAGCATTTACGGATTATGTTGGATGTGTTAAGGAAGGAGAAGTTGTATGGGAAGCTGTCCAAGTGTAAGTTCTTTCTGGACAAGGTAGAGTTCTTAGGACATATTATGACTGGTGATGGGATTTTAGTGGACCCAAAGAAGATCACAGCAGTGGAGTCTTGGAAAACCCCAAGTTCAGTGGCAGAGATCAGGAGTTTCTTGGGTCTGGCAAGCTACTACAGAAAGTTTGTGCAAGATTTTTTGAGGATTGTTGTGCCGATGACCAGATTTACCAGGAAGGACGTAGAGTTTTTTGGACAGAGGAGTGCCAGGCTATTTTTGAGGAATTGAAGGCGAAGTTGACATCTGATCCTATTTTAACGTTGCCATTGTAGAAGCATGAAAAATACGCCGAGAGTTATACGCGTAAAATCCCCAAATATGTATGAAGCCCGCGTAAAACAGAGCTCCAGCACTGGGTGGCGTAAAATATAACTTCAGAGCCATTTGGCGTACAACAGAGCTTCAACGCTGTTCAGCGTAAAATAGAGCTCCAGAATAACCCGCGTAAAGCAGTCCTTCCAGACTGCTTCGGCGTAAAAAGGTTGCTACATCACCACTTCGGCATAAAACCTGTATGCTTTTAATGCAGCGGAAAGTTGTACGAGAAACTCTTCGTATTCCTCGAATGAACCTGTCAGTTGAAGAAGTGAACCTGACTCCTGACAAAGAGTACTGCACGACGATCGAGAGGACGGCTATAATGATGATTCTGCACAGAGCCCCAGACTGTCGTCTAGTGACTTAACCCTTGATATAAGACGTCGTTTACGCATTCAAGGAATACGCTGCCTATTCTACACAGGTAGAGATGAGCTTTACGCTCAGGATGAGACAAAACCAACCGCCACGTCAAAAGCTGTTCTTCGTACAGAACCCGAGGCACGTCTTTGCAGTTAATGTGCGAGATGGGGGCAGATCTCTGCATTTAATGCACGAGATTTGGTTCTGTTTTTAATGACGGGGAGAGCTAAAATTAGGGCTAATATGCTCACATCACTATCCCTGCATATTATGCCAACCAGGCTATTTTCAACTATAGGAGCACGCCGTACGCTATCTCCTTGAAATATGCCAACCAGGCTATTTTCAACTATAGGAGTACGCCGTATGCTATCTCCTCGAAATACGCCAATTCAGGCTATATTTGCAAGGTATGCAATAAAGCTATTTATCCCAGAATACACTCAAGACCTCAGTCAAAGAAGGATAATTGGCTATCTTTACGCTAGTTACCTATCCATGCAGCATCAAGCTTTACGCAGAACTTGGCTTCTACGCCAACAAAACAGCTATTTGGCTTCTACGCCAACAAGATAGCTATTTGGCTTCTACGCCAATAAGATATCTATTTTTATTTGGCTTCTACGCCAATAAGACAGTTATTTGGCTTCTACGCCAACCATATAGCTACTTGGCTTCTACGCCAACAAGATAACTATCTGGCTTTTACGCCTACGATACAGTTATTTGGCTTTTATGCCAACCTTTTCTATGCGAGGGGCAGTTACCTACGTGGCTTGCATGCCGTGATCTTCGATGAGCGATTATACGCATTACCTCATAATGGGACACGCGTCACACGCCAATTCAGGAGATCGTTTATACGTGGGTAGCAGTTATTATAACCGTCGCGTAAAAGGTGCAGCTCTCTCCGCTGTTCGGTTTCTACATCGACTGGTCAGTTACTGTGACCAAACTCTATAAATAGAGACTTTCGGCCACATGAGTAAGGGGCAAAAAATAACAGAGGTCGGATCCAAGGTGGAGAGAATTTAGGAGTCACAGACAGAGGTCAAGGTCAAGAAAGCACCTATAGAGAGCTTTGGTAACGAGAGTTCAACCTTCCCTGCAGTCTTTGAAGCTTCTTTTCCTTCTTCTACAGCACTTGTTCGTCATCGTGTGGTCCAAGGGACAAAGTGATCGACCGCAGATCAGATTCCTATAGCAATATTTCCCAGAATCAAATTTTTGTACTTAACATCCTCGTATAGGATTAATTGTACTTCCTTTTCTTGTTTGTAAACAAAGAAAGGGTTTCGTATAAACCTAGTTTCAATTTCTTTCGTTTATTATCAAACACAAGATGGCGACTCTGCTGGGGACTACTTTCTCATATGACGAGAAAGCCATTGCTCAACACAATGCTATATCCGTAGGATAAACGAAGAAGACTTTGGTCGTCCAATTCGACCAATCGGCTTACGAAGACATGCTTCGAGCAAGGGGTAGTTCTCATTCCCTCTCTGTCCAAGACAACAGGAAGCTGCGTAAAGTATGGATGCCCCGGACATCCTCTACCATTCCTGCGGACTCTCTATCTCCGATCAACAAGGTTGTAACATCACGACCTTTACGCCTTGTACGTAAAAACCCGTCTCCCGTTTGTGATGTGGCAGACAAAGCTTCTGGCAATGTCCTAGTGCCAATCCAGAAGTCTACAATACGTCCCGTGCATAAAATTTTATCTCTCGTCTGTGACGTGGCAGACAAAATTTCTGATAAGGCCTCAGTGCCAATTCAGAAATTTAAAACGTGCCCGGCGCGTAAAACTTCGTCTCCCGTCTGTGACGTGGCAGACAAAATTTCTGACAAGGCCTCAGTGCCTGCGCAGAAAATTCAAACGCGCCTTGCGCGTAAAAATATATCCGAGGGACCCTTGGATCATATCAAGGAAAAATGCATGGCAAATCTCTCGACCTCCAGAGTTGTACGCCGCCAAGAAGAGAAGATTACGCGGACTCCTGTTTTACACGAATCTGTACAAAGCTACAGATTACGCCAGGATAAGCCCATCCGCGTAAAGAAGACCTGCTTTATGGGGAAATATACTCCCCAGACGGATGATGGATCATATGCCACTTACATGGGCAAACTGCTGTATACTTTTGGTAGAGAGAGGGTCATGGTTCCCAATATCTGCACTCCTACTGATGTAAAAAGGCAGAATAAGCCTTCTTCTTCTTCTTCTTATTTTAATCCCCCTAATTTGCATGATTTCTTGATCTAGAAGCGTAAAGACAGGGGATCTTCTAACATGTCTATTACACCCCTAGAGAGAATTGTTGTAATAGTCATAAAGTTGTAGTTAACTACTGCTGTTCTAGGGCAAAACGGTCAGTTTTTGACCGGTTGAACTACTCTTTGTCTTTACAGAAAGAAGAGCCGATATTCGCATCAGTGAATATGGCTTCACACATTCCTAGAGGAAGGTCAAATTCAAGATATCATCCCTCTAGAACTCCAAGCGAAAAGAGATTCGACAGACTCCTTGAGAATATTAAAGCAGGTATGTTTCGAAACACCCGTTCGAGGTCATGACAACCGGCTTCATATTCTTCTGATTCTGACACTGGGGGTCGCCAGTTTCCCGAATTGGATGCTGAAAGTATAGACTCGATATCTATAGAGATCTATACTAATTCTTCAATAGCATCCAGAGAAATGGGGGTCTATGCCATTGGAGATGAACACGAAGAGGATTCCCCATCCGGAAGTACTGACCAACGTATCGCTGTATTGGAAGCATCACTTAAAGAGATGCATTCCATGATAGAGAGTATGCGTCAGATGATGGTGACTTAACATGCAGCTGCAATAGCTCAAACATTGGTTCCTCCGACTCAACTACGTGTGGGGGTGGACCTACCACCATCCAACGCAAACCAGGAGCCTGTTCTAAATCAAGAGTCAGCGGCTCCTCAACTTCTTAACTCGGAGAATGTATTGCCTCCTGTTGGAGTTACAATACAACAGATCTCTCACCACTCTGCGGTCCCTTGACCAGCTAAAGACCCGATGCAGGCAGTTCGGGAATTGAAAGCCCAATTTGATGCCTTGAAGCATAAGGATCAGCTCAAGAAGTTGAGAATCAACCAGCCATACCCAGCTATCTGGGACGAGATCCCTTTCCCACCTAAATACAAACCACAGGCTATGGTTTTGTTTGAGGGAAAGACGTCACCGAGCCAGTACATGAACTACTTTAGCATGATGACGGTGTTGTTGCAAGGGAATGACGCCCTTCTCACTCGAGTGTTTAAAGGCTGTCTGTCTGGAGTGGCCTATCAGTAGTACCGTAGTCTTGCGGATAACTGCATTACTTCTTTTAAAGATTTCAAGAATCCGTTCTTTGCTCGATTCTACGAAGGAGGGATAGACATGTCTATGTCATCACTTATCGAAGTAAAGCAGAAGGAGAAGGAGAGCGTTCGTACTTTTATCGAACGTTTTCGTCAGGCTACTTTGCAGATTCCTCCCGGAGTTTCGGATTCTGCCTTGATGGACATTTGCAAGAAGAACCTTCTTCTACTGATCTCAGTGTTCACGGGACCATATCAATTCCATGATTGGCCCTCATTTATCATCTCAGCGATAGCTGCTGAAGATAACAGTCGGAAGGCGCGTGACAATGGAATCATGATCTCTACCTCTGATAAAGGAAAGCGGTTATCTTCCAATAACGATCATGCTCGTAGTTTCAAAGGGAAGGAAGCTCTGGCAATCAACACATCCAGGCAACACACTCCGGTGACTACGTAGACAAATCCTGGGACTTCCAGGCCTAAAGAAGAATATTCTTTTGACGACGACGATATTCCGAGCATATTCGATTGTCTAGTCAAAAGTGCCAAGCTTACTCTCCCTGAGGTAAAGCGGCCAAATGAAGTCGGCAGTACCAATAACCCTAAGTACTGCATTTTCCACAGATACATACATCACCACACAAAGGCATGTTATGTATTAAAAAGGAAAATCCAGGAGCTGATCGACGCCAAGGCCATCACTCTGCGTAATAACTAGAAGACGGTCACAGCCAACATGATCTCACTCCAGTTTGGCAATCTGTCCCCTCAAGAAGTCTCGGATGGTGTAGTACCTATTCCAAGGGCGATGATGAACATTATTAATCTCCCTCCAACAAGGGATCAAAATTATGACCTGGTACCCCTAACTACAAAGCATGGTGAGATTATGTGGGTTCATCCAGATCTGGTGTCAGAAATTGAGGAAGAGACTCAAGCTACTAAAGCTAAGTCTAAAAAGAACTCAAGATGCAAACCATGCCATATGGTTGCAATATCCACGACATCAGAAGAAGAGGCTTTGGCAACCGGGACCCGGTCCGGCAAGGTCTACCTCAAGGACTATGGAGGAAGCCAGGAGGAACCAACAGTAACACTTCAGCTGCCAAACCACCAGAGCCTGAACTTGTTATACCTGAAGCAGGTCCTTCTAGACCAACTTCGGTGGACAAGGGCAAGCAAAAAGAAGTTCGTTTTGATAAACCTTTGAAGAATATTCAAAACAAAGGTTTAGAAAAACCATATAACTTCGACATCTTGTCCCAGTTGGCTAATACACCAGCCAGATTATCCATTTTCGAGCTCCTAAGGCTATCCAAAGACACTCGTCAAGCCTTTAGTGAAGTGTTAATACAGGCGAATATATGCTTGACTCAGCTCAAGTCCCCTGATAAAGAGCCTGTGGCATGCCCTCAATGCCATAGTGTGATGGAAGTGGTCCCTAATATCACTTTCACTCAAGGGGACATGTTATTGAAACATAACAAGCATGACAGGCCTCTTTATTACACTGGATATGTTGGCTCCATGGAGGTAGACCGGATTCACATAGATCCGGGATCGTCGATCAGCATTATCCCTCACAGTCTGTTAAGACCGTTGAGAATCCCTACAAGCGAACTGGCTTACACTACCACCACAATCGTGGGCTTTAATGCCAGGAAGAGCAAACCGTTGGGAAAGATTCGTCTAAGGATCCAGATTGGTGACCTTAGATCAGTGGCTACATACTACATCATTGATTCAGATGTGTCTTATAACATTCTGTTGGGCAGGCCTTGGATCCACGATCACAATATCGTTCCTTCTACTCTACATCAATGCTTCAAATATGTAGATGCCCAAGGGACAGCGAAAACAAAGTTTGCGTATCTCAATCCTTTCAAAGGGGTTGAATCCTACTATTCTGATGCCATGTTGTACACCCAAGACTACATGAAGGAGGTATCAGGCAAGACGGAAGAGGAATCCTACCAGGAGCCAGGAAAGCCATATGCTGAATAACCTTTATCAATCCAAGTGAAAGGGCGGACTACCCGTCCGAAGGTCATGGAACCCATGGCTATCCACTTGAGCAGAACCAAATCAGGAGAAGGAAGCGATCCTCTAGTGATCACTTTGAACCAGAAGCCCCCGTCTTTGGTCATCAACCTCAAGCGCAACAAGCAGCCGACTGATGTAAATACAACCGGGAGCATGGTTTCTGACGATAATAAAGATTCTCTTTTCCAGTATACTGATGCTCAATTTCCAAATTAGGAATCAGCCCCCCATAACGATATAGAACCTATAGCACAAAAATTCTTGGAAGCTATAGACTCCTATCATCCGTATGTGTGGGAAGTGGCATCAACATCTAATATCATCACGACATATGGACCACAAGAAGATTCTATCTTTATTATCCCACCTACTCGCAACAATCAACATCCAATAGTCTTCGGTCGCATACGGAATAAACCAATTGTACTAGAAGATTCTCACGAATCTGATGCTGGGAAAATGCAAGTTCACAGATATAGCCCACAAGCTTTGAAGATTATGCAAAGTATGGGTTATGACTTGAAGTCGGAGCCAGGCCTCAACTATGGGAAAGGCAGACGAATACCGTTGCATGGTGATCCCTACTGTCAACGAATTCATTTTGGGTTAGGGTATACCACACATATTGCAACTTCCAATGAGTCTAAGTCAAGTGAGGAGACCATTTCCTCTTTTCAAGGTGATTTGTCATCCTTTGATTCAGAAGATAAACTCGAACAGGTATTATCAGTAAATATGGTGTTGATAGATTCTCTCGAAACAGAGGAACAAGAATCTGAACCATTTGAAGATGAATCCTGGGCTCAGCAAATGGATACACAATGGGAACTCCGATTCGAGCAAAGAGAACCACCCACTGAAGATAAAGTTATCCAAGTCGATATTGGGGATGAATTTTCACCAAAGCCGATATTTATCAGTAACAATCTTTCCGGAGAAGAAAGAGAAGAAATAATCCAGCTGATAAAAGAATATATCGATGTCTTTGCGTAGAATTATGAGGATATGCCAGGTCTTGATCCTAAAGTGGCTACCCATAAACTCAACATACGACCCAATTCGAAGCCTGTGAAGTAACACCAACGTCGGTTCCATCCGGATATTATGGATGCTATTGAAGCTGAAATTAAGAAGCTAATAGCCTGTGGGTTCATCCGGGAAGAACAACATCCTGACTGGGTCGCCAATGTTGTCCCGGTCATGAAGAAAAGTGGTAAAGTGTGTATTTGCATCGATTTTCGAGATTTGAATGCAGCCTGCCCTAAAGATGAGTTCCCTCTTTCCATTACGGACGTCATGATCAATAATATGTGTGGTTTTGAGCGCATGTCTTTCATGGATGGATTCTCAAGATATAATCAGATTAAGATGAATCCTGAAGATGAGAAGCATACTGCCTTCCGGACACCATTGGGGGTATATTGCTACACGGTTATGCCCTTCGGACTGAAGAATGCTGGGGCTACGTATCAACGAGCTATGAGTAACATATTCCATGAGTACTTATGCAAAATAGTAGAATGTTACGTAGACGATATTGCTGTCAAAAGCCGCCTCAAGGATAATCACATCCAAGACTTGAATACAGTATTCGAGTTGATGCGCCAACATCAACTCAAAATGAATCCTACAAAGTCCTTTCTTGGTGTATCCAGTGGCAAATTCCTGGGATTTGTCATTACCGCTAAAGGCATTCAAGTAGACCCTGATAAAGTAAAAGCTATCTTAGAAATGCGACCGCCCCGTAATCTGAGGGAACTCAGGGGATTTCAAGGTCGTCTGGCTTATATCATGAGATTCATATCCAACCTCTCTGGGAGATGTCAACCTTTTTCTCGCCTGATGAAGAAAGATGTGTCATTCATATGGGATAAAGCCTGTCAGGAAGCGTTTAATGATATCAAACGCTATCTTACTAATCCTCTAGTTCTAGTACCTCCCGTCATAGGAAGACTATTTTTGCTGTATAATCGAGCAATGGATCATTCTTTAGGAGCTCTCCTCGCACAGAAGAACAATGAGGGTAATAAACAGGCTATCTACTATCTAAGCAGGATGATTGTCGGAGCTGAACACCGGTACAATCCAGTAGAAAAAGAATGCTTGGTCCTAATGTTCGCCATTCAGAAGATGCAACATTACGTAACGGGCCAAACTATTCATATCATCTCCAGAATCAATCCTCTTCGGGTATTGATGAACAAGCCAAGTGTTCTTAATTCTCGACTCATGACTTGGACAATTTTATTAACACCATATGATATGGTGTATGTCCTACATAAGTCCATCAAAGGTCAAGCCTTGGCTGATTTCTTAGCTGCTAATCCAATTTCGGAAATCTCTAAACTATACAAGAACATTTTCGACGAAGTTGCAGAATATAATTCCGCAATGGAACGTGATACATGGCAGCTATTCTTCGATGGTGCCTCCAGGATTGGTCCCAGGGGAAACGTGGTTTCAGGAATAGGAATTATCCTGGTGACTCCTGATAAACTCGTCATCTATCGAGCATATTCTCTTAGCGAACCCTGCTCTAATAATGTGGCAGAGTATAATGCCCTACTAATAGGGCTTCAAGTCGCTAAAGAATTAGATGTTGAATACCTGGAAGCTTTTGGTGATTCTCAGTTGATCGTCAATCAGGTCAGAGGAATATATGAAGTCCGCAATCCAGACCTTATTCCTTATCACCAAGCAATGATCGAGATAGCCATGTCTTTTAAAGGATTCTTCCTAGAGCACGTGCCTCGATCTCAAAATTTGGAAGCTGATGCTCTAGCCAGCCTAGCTGCAGATCTAGCTATTCCTATAAGAAGGCAGAATTCGGTGATCCTTCTTAACAGAGATTTATTCTGTTTGAAAAATAATTTTCACATAGAACGTAGCTACGCTGTAAACACGGTTCCTCCTAAGAGAGACTGGAGAAGTCCCTTTATAGACTTCGTATCATATGGAATCTTACCAGAGGATCCTAAAGAAGCAGTATCCATCAAAAGACGATCACTACGCTTCTATTTTGATGCGTCTTCACAATGTCTATATCGCCGAACATACGATAGACTGCTATTACGATGTCTCTCTGACGATGATGCAAAATGGGTTATTCGAGAATCTCATGGTGTATGTGGAGCACATTAACCCGGTCCTAAGTTACAAGATCGTATCAGGAGGATGGGCTACTACTAGCCTACCATGATTGCAAATGCCGTAAAATATGTAAGACAATGCAAAGCCTGTCAGGTTCATGCAGATTTTATACATCAGCCTTCTGAGCATTTACATCCTACGATTGCATTATGGCCCTTTGAAGCATGGGGTATGGATATCATTGGTCCTATTCACCCGTATTCTTCTAGAGGACATCGGTTTATATTAGCTATCACAGATTATTTCTCTAAATGGGCGGAGGCGATCCCTCTTGCTGAGGTGAAGACATCCAACGTGATCAGCTTTATCAAGCATCATGTAATTTATCGCTTTGGGATACCCCGGAGGATAATTCATGATAACGGGCCTTAATTCATCAACCAAGCATTTCACCAATTTTGTGATAAGAATCGGATACAGAATATGGCCTCGATGGCTTATAATCCTGCTGCTAATGGTTTGGCGAAAGCCTTCAATAAAACCATCATCAAACTCTTGAAAAAGTCCATTTCTTCGAATAAAAGAGATTGGAATGAGAAGCTGGGGGAATGTCTCTGGGCATATCGCACAACGGTACGAACACCAACAGGATGTACCCCATTTTCATTAGTTTATGGGTGTGAAGTAGTTATCCCTATTGAAATCCAAATTCCATCACTCAGAATAGCCGTGGCTAATGAGTTGACTCAGGAAAATAATGATCACTTAAGTCTTCAAGAGTTAGAAGGATTAGACGAGAAATGCCTTCAAGCTCAACAGCGCATTGCGTTCTACCAGGCACGCATTTCCAGAGCTTTTAATCGAAAAGTGAAGAAAAGAGTGTTCAAAGTTGGCGAGCTAGTTCTAGCTGTGAAGAGGCCAATGATCATTACACACAAAAATAAGGGCAAATTTTAGCCTAAATAGGAAAGTCCTTATGTGATTGAAACGACATTCTCAAATGGCGCCTACAGATTAGCCAAGCCTAATGGAGATTTAATAATGGCTCCTATCAACAGCAAATTCCTGAAGAAATACTATGCTTGATCTCCTTTGCTCAAAGGAGTATGATGAAGATTTCATTCTGATGACACTACATATAAAGATTAGTTGGATCATAGTCTATCATGTTATTATGACCTCTGAATATATATGTTTGACTAATTTGAAACTTCAAAACCTATCACGTCCATATTACCTCTGATAGTATTTTGTATACAAATTTAGTTGGAGCATATTCTATCATATCCATATAACCTCTGAATAGATATATCCAACTGAAGCTTACCGAAAGTATATTATGTCTATATTACCTCTGATATCGCTTTCATCTTTGCCTATCATTTTTATTCAAAAGTGATCGGTCCACAAAATCAGAAAAGATATCTTTTTTTATCTCTGGGAATAGCAAAATTACAGAGAAAGCAAAAAGATACATCATTGGGGAGGAGCAGTTAAATCCCTAATCTGTCGCGCCAAAGCAGCCATCCTATCATTCCTGGAGTTCAAGATAGTGCTGCGAGCCTGTTCTAGTCGTGCCTCATCATCGCTCAAGTGAGATAGCTTAGACCGATTATCAACAAAACTGGCATGGATGACACCAGCACGCGTCAAGTTCTGCTGAGCTATCTCCACTTGGCCCTTAAATACATCACGAGTTGTCGATGTCTTGAGAAGCCTCTCTCTGGCCTGAGCGAGTTCAGCTTCCAAATCTTGAACCCTCGCTTCATCTCTCTCATATTCGGCCTGGTACTTAGTTAGCTGAGGAATAAAATCCACCAAGACAGCCCGCTCTTTATCCATCTCCTCCTGCTGTTCCTGGATGGGTTTGTTCAGAGTTTCTATTTGCTCAACAAGCTCAGCAGTTAAGGAGTCATACTTAGCTTGAACCAGATCATCGATGCTGCCCCAAGATAGTTACAAATACTCGTTAATGGATTGTTCCAAACCATTAACTATTTTCTCTAGCACATCAGCTCTGTCATTATCATTGAAATTTCTAATCTGCACGATAAGGAGATTGGAGGACATCTTCAAAGCATCGAAACCTAAGTTCTTCTCCAGCACCAGCGATATTAACTCCTTCAAAGTGAGATAGAATATGCTAGTGTATTGATCCACTAGCATAGCAGAGCTCGAATGGACGTTGGGAGTGGCCGCAATATCAGTAAATCTTCCTCCAGGAATGACTGCGGAGGATGTCGCCACAGTCATTGCTCCAACAGAGGGCGCGACAAAAGAAGAGACACCAACAACAGTTGAAGTTGCTAGTATACTCTATGAAAGAGGCACGGACGAGATAGTGGGTTCATCTTCCCCTGATGCTATTTGAACTCCCACTGGCGGGATGACACCCGAGAATATCGCGGATGATAGATCGACAGTTTCAAAACACTCTTCTTCGACGTCGATCACCATCGTTCCATTAAATGGGTCCGCAATAAAATCAGAAGTTGCATCAACTCCGCCCTCCCCAGAGATCTCTTTACCTGAAAAGAAGACAAGAGAAAGTTAATATCAATTTGATGTTAATTTTTCATGAAGAAAATGTGAAGACAATATTTACCCATGGCCGATGGTATGTATGTTGCGTCTGTAGCCTGTATAGCTAAATCATCTCTTAATGATGCCAGACAAGCTGTCATACCTGGAGAAGAAGGTGCACCAACTGACACTGGCGGGTAGTCTTCCCAGTCTTCACCCAGATCCACTCGAGGTTCATCCGGGATGGAATCTCGCTGGAAATATTTACAGACGAAGGAGGGGTTATTCCCATTATTTGTCTAGATAAAGGTATTCTTAATAGGCTCGGCCTCGAAGGCGACCTAGAAGCACTACCAGTAGCGGTAGTAGCGGCAGCAGTCTCGAGCAAAGAATCTCCGGTATTGTCAACCGGAACTATGGAGGTTCCCTCTCTAAAAGGCGAAGGACCTCTAATTAAAGAATTATCTCCAACAGGGGAAACGACGAGCTCGCTCCTAGAAGCCCCTCTGGTGGAAGCCCTTTTCGGACCTCGGGCAGTCTTCTTCTTGCGGGAGGAAGGCTCAGGATGGAAGCCTTCCGTTTTTGGGGGATAACGAGAGGCTCTGCTGGCGGAGCTATTACGCCTCTCGATATTATCAACAAGAACTCGTCTGCCCCGGCAATATCTTCATCTTCATCCGAGGAAACAAACGGAATCTCCTCCCTCGCAGTGGACCTATGGGAGGGCATCCGGAAACTTCTATGCACATCAAAATCATGATGGAAGGTATTGATAGATGCATAGAACTGCGCGTACGAGTACAGAATGCGCAACTCCATGGAGAAAGAAGTCACGGGCACAACAAAAATTGCACCTGTACAACCCGTGATGAAGTACCTCCATCCTTTGGCTCCATCAATAAGTCCACCTTTGGACTTGAAACTGGTGATGGGATTCCCCACATGCAACTGGTCATACCCAAATTGCCCGGCGAACCGACTAGGCAAATAAGGCTCCAGGTAGCAGTGGTCCTCATATCTGTACAGCAAATGGGAAGGTCTAATGCAGACCAACCAGTAGAAGGCTTCAGGAGAAAGAATGGTCCTTCCATGGCCCTCATCCTTAAGTTTCGTCCCCTGTTGATTGATATGTACGGGGGGGACGATACAGAAGAGCTTCCAGCCGTGGGCAAAATTTAATGCTCATCGGCAATCTATAACGCTCGCCACGTTCCAAAGGGAATTCTTGTAGTTCAACAAGAAGTTATTTCCCGAACTGCTGGCAGGACCGGGAGACATCACCCTGGTGTTGTGAAGAATTAACCATCCCATCAAGTATAGGAATGGTAATTCCACTCGGGGAAATCCTTGACGCTGCGTATCATCAGCTAGCAACCCATCAGTAATGGCCCTTAGGCCAGCTTGTATTCTACATACCATGGCAGGGAGCAGGCCCAATCTTGCTCCGAACACCAAACGCACTGCGGGCCATAAGGTATTACGATGTATGCAATCCGCAGACGCAATGCCAGGCACTACCATCGGCGTTGCCAGACAGAAAGGAAGCCAGCCAGTTGAGCTTCCCTTGACAGAGGCTTGCGACAATGCCTCATATAATTGGAGGCTTTAGTGCCTGCAGGATAACCCCCTATCTCCTCATCGAGAGTATAATCTGGAACCCCTGCGTCTTTAATAAGATCATCGACCGTGTTGGCACTGAGCATGCTTAGAAAGTTCAAGGGCATATCTCAGCTATCTACAACCTTGTTCGGCTTAGCATTTCTGGCCTGATGGAAGAAGAGGTAGGCTACCCACTTGTTGATATGAGCCAAATCAGAGGGCTCTTTGTAGAAAGTGGTGCAAGCAAGATAATTGTACATCAGCTCCTGGTACACTGCCACCGACCGAGGGTTTGTATCCCTCAGCTCCCTGGTTATGGGAACGTACTCCTCATAAGGAGTATCTCCCATTGGTAGCTTGGAGATCTCCGCCATCTCATGCAGGGCCAAGCCCAACTCACCTAGCGGAGTGGCAAAAGTCCCGGTAAGCGAATTGTATCGCTCCATTAAGGCTAAGAACAAGTTAGGGTTGACAGGCAGCCCAACACTTGTGGGGCTCACAGCCGCGAACAAGCCAATACTTTCCAACTCCGTTTGGAAGTGCTTTAGGGCCCACACAGTTAAACTAGCCCATCGAAGATTCCCGGGGCTAAGCCATCCACTGGTCCGGGGGTTGACCTTAGGGTACACTCCTCCTTACCCCATAAAATCATTGCAGAAGGTCAATATTTGGACCGGCTGGATCAGCGATCTATCCTCACTCGGGACGCTACCCGGAAGTAATCCCCTAAAGGGCATAACTGGGCCTGAAGGTCTACTCATATAGGCCCCTCGGTTCAATCCCTTGTTGTACAAAATCTTTCTGGGGCGGCCATGAAGATCTGGAGTCAGGGTCCATATCATCTTCCTAGAATGTGTGGTGTAGAAGAATGCAGAGATAGGGTAATCCCTGGGCATCCTGGGCAGATACATGACTGTGCCCTCAGCAGTAAACACCCAATCCTCCTTCTTGGGTTTAGTCTGGGACTGTTTGTCGATAACATCACCGAACATGAAACCTGGTTTCTTATACTCTGTCCCATCTATGTTTGTCAGGGGCTCCCCACTGATCATACTCAGCAGCATGCATTCTCCTTGGGACGAGATCAGGGTTCCCCTTTTTTCAGGATAATTGGCGCCAGAGATGGGGAATGTCACGTGGGACAAATCCTCTAGATAGTTTGAGCTCAACATCCCGGCAGCAAACCCATAACTTCAGCCAAAGGAGAAATCTGCAAGTCCACTACAAAATGCAAGAAAACAAGTCAGTTTTTACGCTAGACATTACATCCTTACAGGCTACGCCAAAGACTAATAGTTTGAGCTTTTACGCCGGACTGCAAAAACTTGGATTTTACGCTGGAATCCATTTTCAGTACATAAAAATCAAGGTTGGCATTATACTCCAAAATTTAACAGTCTGAGCTTTTTACGCCAGACTACGAAATTTTTGAGTTTTTACGCCGGAATTTACATCCAGCGCGTAAAACTCAAAGTTGGTAGTATACGCCAGATTTTGACAGTCTGAGTTTTTACGCCAGACTGCAAAAATTTGGAGTTTTTATGCTGACACATTAGGAATGTGGGCATAATAATAAAACATCCCTGTACATCATTTTCCTCAAAGAGGTTCTTAGCACAGTAGATGACCTTGCGCATACACGCACAACGTGTGCGAAGGGTTTTTTTTCTCTCGAAGTCTTTACTGTAATGTCCAGAGCACAACTCGACAGTGGAGCACTGCGTTCAGATCGGGACTCGCTCAGCCTAATGGGAGTTGCTCGTGCTTGAGCAGTGGAGCGAGATGAGGAAGTGACCTTCTTTCCCTTAGCAGTGGAAGCTTGTTTAGGTGCCATGGCGAATCTGAGTTCTCAGGAAAGAGACGAAGAAGAAAGGTTTTTTGGAAAGCAAGGGTTTTGCGAAGACAGATAAAAAGTTTCTCTCTCAAGACCTTGGGCTATTTATAGAGTTTGGATAACTCTTCGAATCCCTAACCAAATCCGATATTTAATATTCGGTTATGATTTGGGACCACGTCAGCCCATTATCTAAAAAAAGAAAAAAAAGAAAGAAAAAGAAGACGGACAGTCATGCTGCATAACGGATCTGGATTTCATGCTCAGAGGCTATAAATCTACGATTTTACGCTCAGCAGATTTTTCGCTCAGAGGCTATAAATCTACGGTTTTATTCTCATCAGCTTTTGCGCTCAGAGGCTATAAATCTACGGTTTTACGCTCAGCAGCTTTTATGCTCAGAGGCTATAAATCTACGATTTTACGCACAGAAGCTACAGATTTATGATTTTACGTTCAGAAGCTAATATATGCTATGGTCTATGACTTTTTCGAGAAGGCCAATCCCAAGGGTTTACGCAGAAAATGCTCCTTTTTAGCTACAAAACATTCCAAGTGCTTGGAACACACAGAGGTTAGCATCGAAGATGATTATCCTTCTTGGGCCATGGGAAGTTCATCCGAAGTCCAGTCAGAATCTTTTACAGAAGTTCAAGTATGGCCTGTTCAACAGACATTTCTTGCCCCTTTTCAAGGGATTTTTGGGAAACCATTCTTGAAGATGATGGTCTGAACAAGAATTCTTCGTATCAGAGAAGTGACAGTTCAGAATTTCTACACGACTCCTTGTCCAAAGCAGCATGCTTTCTATGCGTCTTCTGTTACGCGTAAAAGATGGGACATGATCAGATAATCGTTTATCGAAGTCAGTATAAAATCATTCAGACGTATTGAAGCTACATATTATCAGACTTCCTCACAGCAAATATGGCAAATCATCAGATGCGTAAAAGAAGACAAATATATTAATCATGATTACATATGATGGAAATCCAGTTTACAAAGGGTTTTTCATCTTCATGATTACATATGATGAAAATTCTTTCTCTACAAAGGGTTTCTCATTTTCATTTAAGATCACATCAAGAATCTGCTGTGCCAGGTTCTCATATTGGTGTAAATCTTTTTTTTGTCTTCTACAGTAGTTAATCGGCTTCCGCGGTCGATTAACAAGAAAATGATTAATGGCGGAAGGATACAAAACTGGGCATGTATCAATTACGCAAGCCCACCCTCCGTACGCCATGGCAGGCATGCCCTAGAAATTGTATTAGGGGTTCAGACCCAACACAATACTGGAAGATAGGGCCAAACTGCCTACCCTCGTCCAGCGCCATAATGGGAGAGAATACAGCTTGCAAGCTGTGTGGCCAAATGAGACCCTTTCTCTCTCCTGGACGAATCGCCATATAAAAATACTGATTATCCCGAGAAAAGGAAGCTATGATAGCCTTCCATGATCCATCGTTGTAGGGGACATTTGCTCGAAGATGCTTCTTTTTACGGCTTCTTACAGGCTAGAAGAGCATGATCTTCTTCTTCCTCAGGCCAGCCCAATGGATCTCGGCAACCATCTCTTTTGGTGAAGGATGTGTGGAAAGACAGGTTCATTCACTTGCCTTTATATAGGCAGAAGAGAACACATCAAATCCTAACAAATTCCTAAAAATTTGTCGAGAAATCAGCCTCGCAGAACAAGTCAAATTTGACTATTTCATGCTTCATTCAAAGTATTTTAAATTACGAGAAATTTGAAAACTTTGAAGGGGGTCTTGTAGAAGCATAAAAAATACGCCGGGAGTTATACGCGTAAAATCTCCAAATATGCATAAATCCTGCGTAAAACAGAGCTCCAGCACTGGGTGGCATAAAATATGACTTCAGAGCCATTTAGCTTACAACAGAGCTTCAACGCTGTTCAGTGTAAAACAGAGCTCCAGAATAACCCACGTAAAGCACTCCTTCCAGACTGCTTCGACGTAAAAAGGTTGCTACATCACCACTTCGGCGTAAAACCTGTCTGCTTTTAATGCAACGGAAAGTTGTACGAGGAACTCTTCATATTCCTCGAATAAACCTGTCAGTTGAAGCAGTGAACCTGACTCCTGACAAAGAATACTATACGACGATCGAGAGGACGGCTGTAATGATGATTTTGCACAGAGCCCTAGACTGTCGTCTAGTGACTTAACCCTTGATATAAGACATCGTTTACGCATTCAAGGAATACGTTGCCTATTTTACATAGGCAGAGATGAGCTTTATGCTCAAGATAAGATAAAACCAACCGCCACATCAAAAGCTGTTCTTCATACAGAACTAGAGGCACATCTCTGCACTTAATGCGCGAGATGGGGACAGATCTCTGCATTTAATGCACAAGATTTGGTTCTACTTTTAATGACGGGGAGAGCTAAAATTAGGGCTAATATGCTCACGTCACTATCCCTGCATATTACGCCAACCAGCCTATTTTCAACTATAGGAGCACGCCGTACGCTATCTCCTTGAAATACGCCAACCAGGCTATTTTCAACTATAGGAGTACGCCGTATGCTATCTCCTCGAAAGACGCCAATTCAGGCTATATTTGCAAGGTATGCAATAAAGCTATTTGGCCCAGAATACGCTCAAGAACTCAGTCAAAGAAGGATAATTGGCTATCTTTACGCTAGTTACCTATCCATGCAGCATCAAGCTTTACGCAGAACTTGGCTTCTACGCCAACAAAATAGCTATTTGGCTTCTACGCCAACAAGATAGCTATTTGGCTTCTACGCCAATAAGACAACTATTTTTATTTGGCTTCTACGCCAATAAGACAGCTATTTAGCTTCTACACCAACCAGATAGCTACTTGGCTTCTACGCCAACAAGATAACTATCTGGCTTTTACGCCTACGATACAGTTATTTGGCTTTTACGCCAACCTTCTCTACACGAGGGGTAGTTACCTACGTGGCTTGCATACCGTGATTTTCGATGAGCGATTATATACATTACCTCATAATGGGACACGCGTCACATGCCAATTCAGGAGATCATTCATACGTGGGTAGCAGTTATTATAACCACCGCATAAAAGGTGCAGCTCTCTCCGTTGTTCGGTTTCTACACCGACTGGTCAGTTACTGTGACCAAACTCTATAAATAGAGACTTCCGGCCACAGGAGTAAGGGACGGAAAATAACAGAGGTCTGATCCAAGGTGGAGAGAATTCAGGAGTCACAGACAGAGGTCAAGGTCAAGAAAGCACCTATAGAGAGCTTTGGTAACGAGAGTTCAACCTTCCCTGCAGTCTTTGAAGCTTCTTTTCCTTCTTCTACAGCACTTCTTCATCATCGTGTGGTCCAAGGGGCAAAGTGACCGATCGCAGATCAGACTCCTATAGCAATATTTTTCCAGAATCAAATTTTTGTACTTAACATCCTCGTATAGGATTAATTGTACTTCTTTTTCTTGTTTGTAAACAAAGAAAGGGTTTCGTAAAAACCTAGTTTTAATTTCTTTCGTTTATTATCAAACAGTCATTAGGGTCTAGAGGTTTCACTACCTATAGTGATGCATCAGAGAAAGGTTTGGGTTGTGTTCTCTAGCAGAAAGGGAAGGTGATTGCCTATGCATCCAGGAAATTATGTTATCATAAGAAGAACTATCCTACCCATGATTTGGAGTTGGCATCGGTCATTTTTGCTCTGAAGCCGTGGAAACACTATTTGTACGAAGAGCATTTGGAGATCTTTACGGACCACAAGAGCTTGAAGTACGTATTTTCCCAAAAGGAGCTGAACATGAGGCAGCGTCGGTGGTTGGAGCTGATGAAGGACTTTGATATGTCATTGCAGTATCATCCAGGAAAGGCCAACTTAGTTGTTGATGCCTTGAGCATGTATCCGGTAGCTATGTGCTTGACAACGGATAGACACTTATTGGCAGATTTGGAGAGCTTGGGTATTGAGGTAGTGATTCCTGGTATTGAGATATATATATGAGGTTTGCAGATACATTCAGAGTTTATGGAAAGGATCAAGTTTGTACAGTATGAGAACATGTCTCTGAGATGCATCAGAGCACAGGTTCGAGCCGGATTAGAGAATGATTTTACCATTACTGAGGATGGTTCTTTGCGATACGGTACTAGTTGTGTTTGCTTAGTGGGGCGTTATGAGAGGATGTATTACAGGAAGCACATCGCTCTCTATATTCCATGCATCCATGTATCAATAAGATGTATCAGGATATGAGAGAGAGTGTGTGGTGATATGGCATGAAGCGGGAGGTGGCACACTTTGTATCCAGATGCTTATTGTGCCAGCAGGTGAAAGCAGAAAGGCAGAGGCCTGGTGGTTTGCTACACCCTTTATCTATTCCAGAGTAGAAGTAGAAACACATTACTATAGAATTTGTGTCCGGACTTCCACGATCTCCAGGAGGGAAAGACGTGATTTGGGTCATCATTGACAGGTTGACCAAGTCGGCCCACTTTTTGCCTTTCAAGGTGGGTTTATATACGGAGGAGCTTCAGAGATGTATGTGAGGCAGATCGTCAGGATAAATGGGGTTCCCGTCAGTATAGTCTCGGATCGGGATAGTCATTTTATTTCTCATTTCTGGAGGAGTTTGCAGGCGAGCTTGGGCACTCAAGTTCAGTACTACATATCATCTCAAGATAGATGGACAGTTAAAGAGGACCATTCAGACTCTCGAGGATATGCTGTGCACTTGTGTACTAGATTTTGGGAAAATCTTGGGAGGACCATCTCCATTTGGTAGAGTTTGTTTACAACAACAGCTACAAGGCTAGAATAGAGATGTCACCATTTGCGGCTCTGTACGGTTAGAGATATCGCACTCCCTTACCGTGGGACAATATTGGAGAGAGAGATTTGCTAGGGCCAGAAATGGTGGTAGATGCAGCGGAGAAGGTCAAGCTGATTAGAGATGGACTTCGGGTGGCGCAGGACAGACATCGGCATTGGGCCGATAGCTACCAGAGACCTTTAGAGTGTGAGGTATAGTTTTAGGGTTTATTTTGTGTTGATATTGGTTGTTTTTTATAGATAAGTTCTTAAGGTTGTGTTTTGTTCTAGGTTGAAGGTCTGGTATTTCTGAGGATTTCTTCGACACGAGGCACGATTCGCTTCGGTGGAGACAGGAAGCTTAGTCCGCGATTCATCGAACCCTTTAGTATTCTCGAGAGGGTCGATACAGTTTTCTACATACTAGACTTGCCACCTGCATTAGAGGAAGTTCACAACATATTTTATGTGTCATAGTTGAGATGGTACATGGCAGATTCTAGTCACGTATTGGATCACTCGGAGATAGAGTTGGGCCATACTCTCAACTATTCAGAGCATCCAGTTGAGATTCTGGATCAGAGAGAGAAGGTGCTGTCATGCCCTAGTCCCAAAATACCGAGGGACTAGACACGTGGTAATGGCCAGCAACACACACCGATGGACAAACCCAATTTAATGGACCCATCATGGTGTACTTAAGATATAAAATAACTATAAAGGTCTATGATACTAATCTCATCCACAGAAGATAAATATAATCAATATTAGATTCATTAAGATGAAATAATAATTAACAAGTCTCAATAAATATCTCGGGGAACAACCCGATAAAGAGTTTGATATAGCAGTTCAATAGACAGGAAATAAGAGTCTAACAATAGAAATAACTGAGTATAATAAACCAGATACTCAGGAGAAATCCTAGGTGATCACCTTGTCCTCTGGTTCTGGTACTGCTCTAATGTCTGCTCCTGTCCCGTATACCTCGGGGTACCTCGGGGTAGATCTCCTTTGCTAAACCTGGGGACATAATCCAAATTCCAGGTCCTCAGGGGACAAAGCAAGTTACAAGAATAACTCAAGCCAAATAAATACAGTATATAGAAAATGTATCAATAGGGCAAACTAAGTAACCAACTAAGTGATATGCAAAATGAGAGCATCACTAGAACTCAGGATGAGACTACTACAAGCTCTGTGTCGGGGAGCCGGTAACAGTTATATCACGCAGGGGCCTAGCTCTGCGTGGCTACGACACCGTAATAATATATAATTTGCCTGTAGCCTGTGTGTCTCTCCCCACCCAATGTAATCACACGTCTCATGTTCATGACGTCTCATGTCCATAACACGCAAGATCATGACCTCTAACTGATGTAGCGAGTCATAATGATAGCTAAGCATATGTAATATCTATATCACGAATCCTGTAAACTATACAGAATTACCATGAATATCTCAGGAAGATTCTGTCTCATGAACAATGTCAAGTATCTTATGGTATGACGTACTTGATAATGCAAGCACGAAAATATATAGGGTCACGATATCAGCTTTCTAGGTGACGTTGTACAACTCTGCGTATGGTGTTGACACCCAAATCTTATTCGAACGTTAAGTAATGCCACACGGTCCTAGGTTGAACAGATACATCATATAAATAAATCAAAGAAATAATATAAAGCAAGTACTGCAAGATTGGCAAGGTACACTTGCCTGGGATTTGAATTCTAACAGTTACTCTGGTCTCTGCGGGATCTTCAGGTACTCCTCCATATGTTGAAATAGACATTACCATCAAGCTCAGAAGATATGAAATAGCTAGAATCACCTACCCATAAGTCCAATTTGGATACATGGGCAAAATTGACAGTTTATGGTCAAAGCGGGGTCCACATGTGGCTCACTTCGCACCGAAAAATATGCCAGAGACAAAGTTCTCCAAATTCGTCAAACTTAGTATCTACAGTCCAGAACAATTATACGAACCCAACAAAATATCCAGAACTGGATTCCGATGAACCGATCACAAAATCGTCCGTCAAGTGGAGCCATAGGGCCCACGATACGGGATTTTGTCAATGTTATCAGAATCGAACCAAACTTGGGTCACAGGACCTACGTATCGCTACGAGTCCGATGGCACAGGTTTTATTTCGAAACAATGAGCATACACAAAGTTACAATGAGTTTCAGAACAGAGCCGATACGGGATATTTTCGACGGATACGCGTTGATTCCGGTGTGCATGCACATCCAAATCAACTTCCGTGAAATCCCACACGTTTGTATTGACGATGTGCACCTTTTGGTGAAATTCACACATGACCAAGTTGCCTCGTTTAGCGGGGCACATCCAGTTTCGGGAAAATTTAGGGTTGTAAAAGACCAAGTTTTTGGTCGATTTTACCCACAAAATAATTATAATCTACAATACAATAAAATAAACTATTTACAGGGTTTAAAACTTGGTTATATGGTCTAAATTACTGTTCAAGTAAATTTTAGAAATAATTAACAGGTTGCATGCAAAATGGTCGTGAACTTGCGAGTTCGGGACCAATTTCTGAATTTTTAGAAATATGGGTTTCTTTTTCTGTTTTTGCGTCGCGATTTACAATCGACACAGGGCGCGATACCCCAAACTATTTTTACGGGGTTCGAGGGGGTCACGCAATCTACGCATAGGATTTGACAGAACGACATACGGATCTATGTACAGAGAGTTACGGGCACGGAAAGACGGTACCTCACTGATGTTTGTGAACTGGGAGGTTCGCGGCAAGGCACGGCGGCGGTTGCTGGGTAGGGCTATCCGGCTGCTGGTCTTCAGGGCTGTCAGGATTCTGGGCGGAGACGTCGCTAGGGAGCTCGGGTCTCGGCGAGGGTCGGGGTGGCCGGAGAGGCGTCGGAGTCGTCGGTAGAGGCAGTGGTGCTGGGTTCGTCGGTGAGGGTCGTCAGCAAGTTTTATAGGGAGCAGCAGGGACCGGTACGGAAAGGGGAGAGGTCGGTAATTGTGGGAGACGAAGGGGTTGGCGGCCGGTCGGTGGTGAAACGATAAAAAGTCGGAGTGACAGGCGGCTGGGGGAGATGAAGCGGCGGAGAGGAGCGATCAGGATCGAGGGTTCTGAGGTTACTGTGCAGTAACTAACGGGTCGGGTCAGGTAGTGGGTTAGGTCGGGTTCAGATTCGACCCGATCCAATAGGATTAGGTTGGTTCAGGTTGGTTCGGTTTATTTAGTTTAAACCGGTTTGTTTTGGTTTATTTTAAAACTATATTTTTGGCCATTTAAAAATAGTATTTAGGTCTAATAAATTCTAAAAAAATAACACTATGACTAATTATTTATTTTACAATCAAAAATATTTTCATAATATTTTAATATTTAATAAAATCATAAAATTTATTTAATACCAGAAAACATTTATTTTAATTATTTAAAAATAGCAGAAAATTCCCAAAAAAAATATTTTTAATTTCTAAAAAATGGGGTGTTTACAGGTACTGAGGAACCAAACCATTCCCTTGGTATGCATCGCATGGAGGCATCACTCTTCGGGTGAGTCTACCTGGGGGAGGGAGGATGAAATGCGAGAGCAGTACCTGTATCTGTTTGTGTCTTGAGATATGTTCTTTCTTGTTCTGTTTTGCTTTTCTTGTGGTAGTTTAGTCTTTGAATTTTGAGGACAAAATTATTTTAAGGGGAGTAGACTTGTCACTACTATATTTTCTGGGAAAAGATATTTTGGTCATTTCATAATTAATTAATTATTGTGCATATTGTATATTTATTTATAGTATTATTTATTTATGGTTAGATATTGCATTATAATTTGGACTTGTGTTAGTAGACCTAAATAGATTAGAAATACCTCATGGACCAACATTTATTTTAGTTAGACTTGAGCCCAATAGCTAGCCAATCCTTTAAGTTAGTGATTTAATTAGTCAAACCATTAGGAGTAGAACCTTTCTTCCTTAATTCTTTTTTTTCATGACAAGCCCCAAATGGCATTCATGACTTTTAACATTGCTTGAGGAGTAAGCATGTGGCCGGCCTACTTAGGAGAGAAGGGATTTCTTATTTTTATTTTATTTTATCCAAATTCTAGATCTATAAATTCCCTTCCCAAATTTACTCTTTCTTACACCAAATTCCTACTAAATCAACTTTCCAATCTTTCTCTACTTCACCATTGGAGGCTAGTGGAGCAATGAGGAGGCAAGGATCTACAAGAAAGTGAAGAATGCACAAGTTAAGGGCTCTTTGCATCAAATTGGAGACTTGCATTGGGAATCCATCTCCCAATCGGTACATTTCAGAATTCCTTTTCCAATTAGACTCTAAATCTGTAGTTTAATCATCAAGAACCCTTCCATGTACTAGGCTACCTATATGAAGAAGAATTGACTACTATGGACCCCTATTTTGGAAGTTATGGCTTATTTTGTGTCCAATTTAGAGAAAATCCGAGGTTGGTGCACCATGTATTTGTCAATAGGTCTAGTGGACCAAATTAACATGTGTTTGGTTGTATGAAACTAGTGTCGTATCTACAATTGGATACATGTAGGCTGTATCATATCAATTTACGATACTGGTTGATTTTGGAATTTTCTTTTCGATACAGGGGTTTGCACATGTCATATTTTGCTATGGACACGTAGGTGAGTAGCTAGAATTTTATATTGTTCATAATTATGATTCTAGGCTTGCTCGTATCCTTCGTGATACATTTTGTGATGTGTTGGGGGCCGTATCGCAAGCATATCATTGATCCGGTATGATACGGGTATGATGCACTCCACGTATTCGATAATTATTTTTTATTCTAATTGGTGTTATTTTGTAGCTAGTTTGACCAAGTTTGATTAGTTTGACCTAGTGTTGACCTAGTTTGGCTATTTTAACCCAGAAATAACTTTATGACCTAAATCTTGACTAATTTAACTTGTATTCATTCTAAAACCTTGTATTGATATAATATTCCATATTTAGGTCTCTGAGGCACCATTCCAGACATCTTTGATACTGTTTATCGAATTTTAGGCGAGTACATTTTCTGATAGTTTTTGTTTATGATATCTTTTATGTTTCTTGTATTTAGTGTAGATATCCTTGATTTCTTGACACTTGGTTACACGAATTGGTATTCCTGGATCCCGTTATGAGATGTTATTCCTGGTAGTTCCTAGCATATTTTTGTACGACCCTATTTTTCTTGTACATATATGGACACTGATTCATGAGAAGATTAGCTCCCTTCTCATGGAATCCTGTGTCATAATGTGCCATAGTTGGATCCATTATACTAGTCGGGGGCGGAGAGTATTTAGTGTAGATATGTGATCATACCTCGTAGTTCTTATTTTTCTTGTATAGTGTTCTTATACACCGCACGTATGATTAACCAGGCCCATGGTTCTTGAGCAGTACCCAAGCCGATCACATGTTGTTACTAATACTCACTCACTTAGATAGTTATATCTCTTTATTTCAATATATGATGTTCATACCTCTTGTATGTATTTCTCGCATTCCTGTATATTCCTGCCATACTCTATTCATCTTGTATATATTTCTATTTACTGTTACATAATTTTTATCATTTATTGGAATTGTTGTTAGAGGTGTACTTTGCTCCTTTTCTGATTGGATTTTTTTTTTCAAATGACACTGAGGAGTGGTATCCCACTCACTATGGGCCTCAAGACATTGTTGGTTTAGAGCTAGAGAATGTGGCTAAGGAGAAACTCATCCTGGTTGAGACAGATGACACTTTATCAGTAACTTAGTAGATAGGATTATACTGTACTGGATTTGTCTCCAACTTTGACAGTTAGTATTTTATTATATTTGAGACTCATTGGATATTATCTTTGTCTTGTGAGTTGTATTTTGTTGACTCTTTAGTTCTTTATATAATATTCATGCGTTGTTCCATCTCATAGTTCTGTGATTAAGTATTCATATTTTATTGGTGGCATTATATATCTTGATGATCATTATTGTTAGATAGTATCATTTATCCAAACAGCGTTCTACCGCTGAGGCTGTGGTGTAAGCTGGGCATCATTCACGTCCTCGTGCCCCTACACCGAGTGCGGGTGTAACATTGTATTTATCAAGAAATTTCCTATGATCATCAAGAAGATCACTAAAAGTATCTGACAGTTCATCAAAAGTAAAATATTCATATAAGGGGTTAGTAGATACCTAATCAAAATCCTTTAAGCAGACATTTGCATTGTCATAAGGATTTTATTCTTCATCTTCGAAGTCGCTAGCTTCACTTTCATGCCATATGCTTATATTTGCATATTTTTGTGAAGATAATTTTTTGCTTTGGCATTCAGAACGATTTTCTTTCTTTGCAGCTGGATATTTCTTCTTTATGTGGCATATCTTCTTGTATCCATAGCATACTGGATCTTCGTCGTTGTTGTCCTGATAGCTCTTCTTCTTTTGGTTCTGAAACTTTAGGAATTTTTTAAAGTTTCTGAATATTAGTGATTGTTCCTCACCATCAGAATCATCAACTTCAATTTTATCGCTGGAGATCTTCTTGTGTTGTGCTTTAAAAGCTATAGTCTTCTATTTTGGTGCTGATTCTTGAAGATCCATGATATCAAGCTCATGTGTCATCAGTTTTCCCATGAGTGTCTTAATTGACATTATTGTGAGGTTGTTTCCTTCTATAATAGCTGTTGCTTTTGGATTCCAATTCTTTGTAAGTCCTCTTGGCACTTTTCGAATATTTTTATGATTAGTGTAGACCTTTACAAGAGTGGTAAGAGGATTAATAATATCAAGAAAATGTGTAAATATTTGTGTAATGGTCTCGTTAGGCTTCACTTGAATGCCTCATATTCTTGAGTTAGTCTACTTATCTTTGGTTCCTTCATTTGTGAAGTTCCTTCATGAGTTACCTCAAGAAGTTTTCAGACCTCGTGTAAAGTAGTGCAAGTAGATACTCTATTGAACTCATTACTATCTAAGGCTTAAAATAAAGCATTTACAACTCTAGCATCAAGACTAGAATATTTCTTTTCTAGTTCAGTGTATTTGTCTTTGGGCTTATCTACAAGAATACCATCTACAACAATTCTAACAGGCTTTTTGTAGCCATCCTCAACTATTGACCAATGGTCAAAGTCTAGTGATCTGAGATAAAAAGCCATACGTGTTTTTTAGTAAGTGTAGTTGGTTCCATGAAATAACAGAGGTCTATTTATGAATTTGACTTCATCAGTGAAGATAGATTTCACACTTGCCATGTGCAATGCTCTTAGGAATTAAAGCCTATAAAACAGAACTCAGTTCTGATACCAAATGTAGCATCGATAGAAAACTCTAGAGGAGGGTGAATAGAGTGTATATCTATGAAGCATAATATAATTACCAATAAAAACTTCTATTGAGTAAAGGCAGTTACCAACTAGCAAATAATGCAACAATATGTAAACAATAAACAAGTAAGGAAGAACAAACACAAACACAAACACCAAGATTTTATACTGGTTTTTCTCTAAAAGGACTAGTCCAGTCCGAAGAACTCTTGCTCAGAGTTTAACTTCACTATCAGTGAAAATACAAGCTTTGATCCAAAGGGCTTGCGACTTTATACAAACACGAGCCTTTGATCCAAAGAACTCGATGACTTCAGACTTTCTGAAAAATAGCTTTAAAAAGCAAAGTTTGTACAACTCGAACACTTCTAATCGAAATCGCACTGACACTTAGAAGAATGAGAGTTTTCTTGGTGTTTGAAAGGTTTAAAGCTCTTATAATGATTAGAGAAGATGAATGATGAATTAGTGAATGGATGAGTTGATAGGAATGAAAATCTCTTCTCTATTTATAGGTTTTTCTAAACTAGAACTCGGCCAACCAACATTTAAAATTTTAAATATTGGAGTCCTGGGAATTGGTCTAGCCAACTGAATCAAGAATCGTTTTGGGCAACCGAGTTCGAGCAAAGTTCGAATAGAACTCGGACCGAGTTTGGTTTTCCAAAATCCAGTTGGTTCCTGGTCAGGTTTGGGTTAAGTTTTGAGTGGGTCTTTGGGCTAGTATGAGTTCAGGTTTGTTTAAGTATATATAGGCTTATTTTGAGTGGACTTTGGATAGGTATTCAACTAGTGCCAAAGTGCGATCCGACTCACATAATTCCTAGACTCAATAAAGATAAAATGCATAAAAAATATAAAATAATAAAATCAACCGTACAACAAAGAACAGTCTTCTGTTGAAGGTGTAGTCTTCTGTTGCAAGTATATATTCAGAGTTTTAAGTAAAATTTCAAAATTAGGTTGACTAAGACCAAATGGGTCAACAACCCGGAGAGAGAGGATTTGTATTTCCAAGGGAAGGACTGCTTCGCTCCCATAAATTAAAGAGAATGGCATGCTGCCTGTCGGAGTTCGGGCCGTTGTGCGGTAAGGCCTTAGACATTCTCTAAGTATCTTATTCCAGTCACATTTATTAGACGAAACAAAATTTTTGAGTAACTTAATAATTTTTTTGTTGAACGCTTCTGCTAATCCATTCATTGCTGGATTATATGTTGTTGAAGCTACATTTTTGGTTCAGTTTTTATCGCTAAACCGATAGAATATGTGACTCACAAATTGTGGACCATTATCATAGATGATCTTATGAGGGAGACAAAAGCGATAGATGACATAATATTTGATAAAACTGTTCACGTTCGATGTTTTCACTTCAATGAGCGGTATAACTTTCGCCCATTTAGAGAAGTAATCGGTTATAGCCAGGATGAACCGATAACCTCTGGACGATGGTGGGCTGATTGGACCAATGACATCTATGCCCCGTGCTTCAAATAGTCATGAAACGACTGCTAGATGTAAGAATTTTGAAGGTTGATGGATGAAGTCAGCACATGCCCTACATTTTCTTGCATATTATATGGCATCAACTACCGTAGTGGGCCAATATTAACTTATACGTCGAAGACGATCATGTAGTTTAGGACCCGGTTGATGTGCACCACAAGTACCATTATGAGCTTCACGAAATGCTTGCTTCGCTTCTTTATTTGATAGGCATCGTAGTAAAAGTCTGTGATAGGACCGATGATACAACATTTTAGTAGTTGTATCATAATAAAATCAGAGGGGGCGTCTCTTAATAGAAGTGGCGTCCTTCAGATTATCAGGAAGAATTCCATAGACAATATAGTCTATGAACGGGAACCAACAGTCTTTGACATCAATCTTCGCAGTATAGCTTTGACAGATATGTAAGTTATTCCTGTGACATAACAACTCCCGACCAATCACTATGATCGATTGCTGAGTCTTGATCAGAATAGTTAAAGAAGTTGTAAGTCCAACAAGAGCATCTACTTCAATATTCTGCAATCGATGCACATGCTCGATGAAGAATCCTAAGAAGGTTGAGGCTATCTTAGTAGTAGCCTGTAGTATGGGATGAGGTCCTTATGTCGAAGTTTATACTCTCCTCGGACTTGACTGATTATCAGCTTATAATCACCATAAGCTTCATGATAGTCTACCTGTAGTTGCTTAGCTAGTTGGAGTACAATGATTAATGCATTATATTCTGCCACATTATTGGAGTATGGTTCCATAAGGGAATAAGCATGATAGTTGACCGGGTTATCGGGAGAAAAAAATACTACCCCCACTACTGCAACGATATTGCCTTTGGTCTCATTCTTGAAGCACCGTCAAAGAACATTTACCAAATTTACTCTTCTGATATCGAGTTTGATTCCAATACTTCATCTGGAATATCGTCGTAAAGCTTTGATATTTTTGGCACCGGATGTTTCCAGAAAATTGGTCAATGCTTGGCCCTCGACTGCTTTCTGTGGAACAAACACCATATCGTATGAAAAAAGCTACATTGCCCATATAGCTAGGCGATAATTCAATACTCATGGTTTATTCATGACCACTCTGAGGGGATTAACCCGAGATATAACGTGGATTCTTTGTCCCGTCACATACTGTCGCATCTTCTGAATAAAAAATATCAGAGCCAGACACTCTTTCTCTAAAAGATTATACATATGTTCTGTACCAACCATCATTCTGCAGAGATAGTAGATAGCTTATTCATGGCCCGCATTATTCTTCTGCGCTAACAGTGCACCAAGAAAATAATCCATTGCGCGAACGTAGAGTAAGAAAGATTTTCCAACAACTAGTGCCACTAACACTGGGGGATTTGTGAGATATTTCTTGATGTCGTCAAATGCACGTTGATATTCTTCAGTCCAAATGAAAGACACTCCTTTCTTCATCAAATGAGTGAACGATTGGCATTGTCTAGAAAGATTATATACAAATCTTCTGATGTATGCCTGTCTTCCTTGAAGTCCACAAAGCTCTTTAAGATTCTTTGGGGGACGCATATCAATGATAGCCTTTGTCTTCTTAGGGTTTAGATGAATATCCTTTGAAGTTATAGTGAATCTGAGAAACTTGCTGCTGGAGACTCCCAGAAAAGACTTGGTTGGATTCATCTTATGTTGGTGAGCATGCATCAGTTCGAACATCGTTCTCAACTCTTGTAGGTGATCGCCCTTGAGACGACTCTTGACTACTATATCATCAACATATCACTCTACCATTTTTTGCAAATATTTGCAAAAAATTGTGCTCATAGCTCGCTGGCATGTCACACCTGTATTTTTTAAACCCAAGGGCATCACCGTATAGCAGTATACCTGCAATGGTGTTCGAAATAATATGTGCTTCTCATCATCCGGGAATATCTTGATCTAATTGTATCCTAAGAATCCGTCCATAAAAGATATTCGCTCAAGGCCACAAGTGTTATCAATCATTACATCAGTGATTGGAAGAGGAAACTCGTCTTTTGGACAAGCAACGTTCAAATAAAGATATATCACGACCCGTACCAGAATATTCGGGCACGAGTTCATTAGTGTTTCCAGCCTATGTCGTAGTATCGACGGTAGTGCGCTGTCTAGACCTCTTTCATGTTCATCATATTCACAAGTAATTTAAATCTAGCTCATTCACAGTAAATAAATATACAAGGACAATGACAGAAAGTAAGAATGTTAATATATCATAAAAATATAAATTTGATACATCCACCAATCCAAAGTTTAATACAAACCAAAAGAAATAATAAATCGGGGACAAACCCGATTATGCTGAAAAGGAAATACTAGCTAACTAGCTAACTACTCCTCAAAGTAATCTCCTGGGTAGGAAAATGCTCCTCAACAGTATCATATGCTATGTTATGTGGGCCATAAAAGGTAGGGGCATAGTCCTCATCATTTCCTAATATGTCAACGGATCCAATCAGGAAAGGAACAAAGTACCAATATACGATAAAGCTTATTTTAAATAATCATGATAAGTAGTTAAAATTGACTAAGTATGACAATAAAGATTATACATGATAAGTAGTAAAAGCTGACTTAGTATCAAGTAACGTAAATCATGGATATTAGTGAAACATGAATATCATGAGACAAGAAAATAAAACTGCTACTAGACTAATAAAGGAACTATGTGTGTAAATATGTGTATTTATAATACATAGGCAGCATGTAGGGGGTTATAAGGCTAATAAGGCACGTTATAGATGGCTAACAGTCAGAAATAATCGAGGATAAGGCTGTGGGTACAGTCATATACTCAACAACTAGCGGTCATGACGTGATGAAAAGGGTAAACTACTTGCCAAATAGTATTCTCCCTCCCAACACAAAAGTCAAGACATCAAATACAATACCTATCACTATGTGTAATCATCTAATGGAACTACTAGAGCAATGAACTAAATATCGTATTATAAAGAATAAACTTGAAGTATAGGCACTTGCCTCAAAATAGTTTGGAGTCGACGTAACGGTCACGATTGTGCTGGTATGGAATTAGGCCTAAAAGCTATTATTCAGATATGATTCCAGATGCCAAAAATAATATTGCCAGAGAATCCAAAATTGCCAGAATAGTCCAAATTGATATAAAATAGTCTATGTTAAGATTTGACGAAGATCGAGATTTTTAGATATTTTGGGATTCGCACGTAGGGCCACAAGAAGGCAAAAATAGTTGAATTAGACAATTGCTCAAGATGTACAAATTATATAATTATTGATTAGGAAGATGCCACAAATTTCATAGTAGCATCAGATTCGTGGTTCAAGGTCCGGTCCTAAGTTAAAAGTTTAATTATCGTTTATCTTCTTTAACCATGATTATAGTTCCTTTTCTATACTCATATTATTATTTGTCCATATATATATATATATATATATATATATATATATATATATATATATATATATATATATATATATATATATATATATATATATATATATATATATATATATATATATATATATATATATATATATATCCAACTCTAAGAGTATTTTCAAGTGTACTAAAAAATAATGCCTTATTCATCTGATCTAACAAAATGGCTATAATTTTATTTAACAAATCTTATTACACCCGAATAATTTTCTCCAAAAAATTAATACAAATCCGATTACTTATGTCTAAACTAAGTTGATACTTTATTTTACAAGTATTCCTAGGTAGGTTACAACTAGTAGGGTGGAGAAAGCATATCTAGTGCCAAAATACCTATTTAAAAGAAAAAAGGACAAAAGACTACTCTGGATTATAGCAACTGGTTCTCTTCTATATATAAATGCTTCACTGGCTTCCTAGTATTTTATTTACTTTCTTTATATAGAATTCTTTACACAATTGTACTATTACTGTAGTGCCCCACTCCTAGCGGTGCACTATATAAGGCTTGTGGCTCGATTGACTCAGTCAGAATTGAGTATGAAAAAACTTTACGGCAGAATCGACCACGGACAATGTAATGAACCTTTTCAATTGATTGATCGGCTTATGTTGGAATGAGTCAATAGTTTTCGTTGGATTTTTGGTTGGCTTTCTTGGATTTTTGCTACTTTGTTTTGATGAATGCATTTTCGTGATTGATTTTCGATGATTGATTGTTTAGCCCATTTTTATCGATTACATGCATTCATTCTAGAGAACTCTGAGAGAAATGAAGATGGTAGTCTAACCAAATATTGGTGCCAATGCAGATAGACGCGTGATCGGAGCCTGAGTGAGAAAGCGTCAACATTTTCTCTCGGCATTCTCTATTTAGTGAGCAGTTTTGTCCCTTCTTCTCTACTCCTTTATGCCAATAATCAATTATGTTCTCTCGTAACCTTGCTAAGTCCAATAATCGATAAAGCTACTAATGCCACAAGTTTAATACCACTAATATAAATAAATAAATTTTATTGATAAGAGGGAAGTTCAATTTCATAACACAAGAATGATATGGTCATTATTCCATGGTTTGGTGCCATGCCTTAGCGGTAAATTGGAGTCTACGGACTACCAATCGAAATAATAAATAAGTATGCTGAAATGAGAATGGTTAAATGTGCATTATTGCTCTAAATGCTTCAACACCTTACACTTTTATTTATGATTATCATATGTCGTAGATGCATTGTATGGTCATGGATAACTTGTTCACAAGGTAGTAAATTTCCTCGAACGGAACCTGAGGCACTAGGGACCATTCAGCCCGGGAGAAATAGTAGTGCTTTGGTAGAGCAGGGTATAAGTGGGACATTCATTGATTGCTACCTACTTTGAATAACATATCGCACACCCATCGAAGTCCTATACTGCATGTCCATCATGGTGCTACACCATAAATAACCCAGTGGAAATAAGTTGCATACTATAATGTTTTAAGCAGGGGCGGTAAGAAAAATCCTATAATTTATACAAGAACGACCATTGGCCGGTGTAAGAATTCTATATGTGCAAATATTATATATTTTATTGCATAATTATTGCCTATATAAACTGCTACTTTAATTAATAAGTGTTGGTTTAGGTGAGTGGGCCAGTTCTGCTCACCAGTACAAGTTGAGTACTGACCTATGTCTCCGTGGACAAATCCGGTGAACGAGATACCGTGGGTGCTCAAGGGAGATAAAGCTTTCATTGTAGTCTTTTCAAGCTTCTTTATATTTCAAAGTATTTCAAAGATTTCTAGTTGATGCTTCCAAGTTTCCAAGAATGTAATAAAGGGGCATAATGTATGGGATAAAAACATTATTTTATTTCAGCCTATCAATCTTTTCTTTTATACAAAATCTATGTAAGTCGTTCAGGCATTTCCATTCGGAGCTGAAAAAATTTGTACTTTGTTGCAATGAATCAATAAAAGAATTATTTTTTTCCCGTACAAATATGTGCTTTATAATCTGCTGCTGTGTTGTGGAACTGTTTACAAATTTTTTTTTGACACATGTACACTTTTTTGCCTTGTACAAGTACAACCCCAGACTTGTAAGACATCACGCCAGCGAGGACGAACGGTTCTGCGGAACCGAATGCGAGGACGAATCAGTTCTGCAGAACTGGGACGTGATAATTACAGTACATCTATGGCATTATATATTAGTTTATTTCACTTTCTATTCTTACCATTCATTTTTCTTTCATGAACCTTACTTAAATGCAAGGGCTCTTGGTACAACCCATATCATTTTTTATTCACCCTTTATGTACATGAGACTTCTTCTTTCTTATCGAACCATTTGTACTATTCTTTCTTTTAAAACTTCTATCTTCTTTGCTAAATATTCTTCATTCTTAGCTAAGGAAACATAACTTCTTCCTTCTTTCATTTTCTTTGTTAGCTATCTACATTCTTACATGTCATTTATCTAGGCTACAATAGGTTCTTTTATTTAGCTATGCTACATTAGGTTAAGAAAATATAGTGGATAGAAGGGTGGGTACTCATCTTGAATTTCTGGAGGAGTGAGAAAGAAGACGCTGCTTGCATCAGTGGTTTGGGACGACCGACATATAATAGATCAGTGGAGACCGAAGCGGTTATGGCGCTGGCAGTGGTGTCTGGCGTTGGTGTCTAGTGCTTGCGTTAAAATGGGTCGAGGACAGAGTATGGGGTGCTTTGGGGGCAATATTGAGAGAGAAGTAAAGTGAGGGTAGGGGAGGGGGTAACTATAGTGAGAGGGTAAGTGTAGGGAGTGGGTTGGTGAGTGTAGTATGTTTAAATAATATGAAGGTAGGTCATAAAAGGTAGGGGCATAGTCCTGTCATGACCCGCACCCGATGTAGGGATGCAAGTCGGGAACAACGTCCAGCCTACGACACAGAATCGACGGTAGAACCCTGTCTGGGTAATCTATTTAGCGATATAAGGAACCACCAATAATAACAATATACTCAATCAAAGATTTAAGATAGAACGAACACAAATATGATAAAGAATAGAATAGTCACATACAACTCATGAGTCTAAAATAATAACATCAATAAGTCAGAAAGAATACTAACAAATAAGCTGGAGACAAATCCAGTACAAAAGAATACTAAGAAGCTACTAATCTCGGGTCATCTATCTCAGTTAGGATAAGTCCCTCCTGAGCCAGGGTCTCTGACTCTAAACCCACAACATCCTGAGGTCCATAATGTGTAGGGTACCACTCATCAGTGTCATCTGGAAAAAATATATCCAATCAGGAAAGGAGCATAGTACATCTCTAACAGCAGTTCTAATCAATGATAAAAACTATGTAACAGTAAATAGATGTGAATATACAAGATGCATAATAGATACAAGAGATACATAATAAGGAAATACTAGAATAAATACAATAATGAATAATATAACAATAAACAAGAATACTAATGTCTAAGTGAGTGAGTACTAGCTTTAACATATGATCGTCTTGGGAACTTGCACAGGAATAATGGCCTGGTTAGTCATACGTGCGGTGTATGACCAATACTCACAAGAAAACAATACTTGCACAGGAAAGTATGATCATATATCTACACTAAAATACTCCCCACCCCTGACTGGTATAATAGATCCAACCATGGTATGCTATGGCATGGGATTCTCTAGGAAAGTAGCAAATCTCCCCGAGAATTAGTGTCTGTACATGCACAAGATAATCAATAAAACAAGACTTGCACAAGATACACCATATACAAGGAATAATATCTCATGACGAGATTCGGATATACCAATCCGTGTAACCATCGTGTCAAGAAATATGGATATCTATACTAGATACAATGAACATAAAAGATATCATAAATGAGAAACTATCAGAGAATGTACTTGCCTGAAGTCTAATGAATAGTCTCACAGATGTCTGATACGGTGCCTCGAAGACCTAGATATGGAATATAACATTAATACAAGGTTTCAGAAAGAAAATAAGTTAAACTAGTCAACTTCTAGGTCAAAAGTCAACTCTAAGTCAACTATGGTCAAACTATGGTCAACTACGTATTTCTAGGTTGTATGAGTCTAGCACAAAGATATTGGGTTCAAATACTAAAGTCTAGGTCATAAACTATATCTTAGGATACTAGGATACCGTATCTCAGGATACGCAAACAATAGGTAAAGCATCACATATACATATCAAACAAATATTAATTATATATAATCCTAATTACAAACATTAAAATGGATACCTTGGTTTCGAACGAACTTGGTTTCACCACACTAACCCATAATATTGATACCCAAACCCAATACCTTGGGTATCCCCAATTACCTTGGTACTTACCTTGGTATCTCAAGGTAATACCCAATACTTATGCTAACTACCCTTTAAAATAATATATGCTACACTATATATATATATATATAGTATACTATAATACAAATAGAAATTAGGAACATATTTACATATATATTAATTACCATATATATATATATATATATATATATATATATATATATATATATATCTAATAACTATAAAAACTGCCAAACTGTCGCTAAAGGCCCCTGCCCGCTGTCTCTGAAACCACTGTTGCTGCTGATACTCTGTTGTTTTAGGGACGAATTTCTGCTGCTGTCGCCAAAACCGTCGCTATAGCCTCTGATACGGCTGCTGATACTGCTGTTATAGTGACAGATTCCTGCTGTTTGACACTAATGCTCTTGCTGCTGCTGTTGTTGGATATTGCTGCTGTTGCTGCTGCGATGCTTCCTGCTATCGCTATAGCGGCTGCTGCTACTGTTATTGCTGCTGCTGCTGCTGCATTCAGCGACGTTTGCTGCTGTCGCTAAACTCCTGCTCTCCTCTATCTCTAATATATATACATCCAATGTAATATAATATATATATATATATACACAACATAATATATATACTAAATATATGCATATAATTATAACTAATAAATGCACACACACACACACACACACACACACACACACACACACACACACACACACACATATATATATATATATATATATATATATATGTACATAATATCTATATAGTAATATACACCTATATATATATAGTAACATATTTATAATAACACATATACGTATACGTATATATAAACACATACACAATATAAAACGTACATTATATAATTATAAATATAACAACATATAAGTATCTATTTAACATATACATATATATACATACTATAATATATAAATATGCTTACATGTAGAAGAATAGTTACATACAATATATACACATATAGTATATACATAGATACATAGATCTAAGACATAATATTACATAAATATATATACACAACATTATATATATATATATATATATATATAAAATTATACTTCTCCATGAATAAGAACACAAGAGAATTAGATCTACAATTAAATTGCACACACATGGAACGTATCACCCCGTATCCCACTAGATCTAGGATACACATGCGATACGAGTCCACCACACATCCAAACGTACCCTGAAGGACACGAATAAGTCATATATATTATTTATGAACAATACAAAGAGTCAAATACAATTCTACGTATCCGTGTCAAAATATAACATGCTCAAAGTTCCATGTCGGAGGAAAACCCCCCAAATTAACACGTATCACCAAATTATTGGGATACGACCTACACGTACTCAATTATGGACACGACACTAGCCTCAAACACACAAGCACATTCCAAATTGATCTATAGGACCAATTGACACACACAACAAATATTAATCTCGGAATTCCTCCAAAATTGACACAAAAAGTACCATAACTTTCACAAAAGGCCTCCTATGAACACAAAACCAAATCCTACGGGTAGCCTATGTATATGGATTGATTTCTTATGGTTAAATCTCAGATTTAGAACCTAAATTAAGGTAAAAAACTAAATTATATCTATTGGAAGATGAATTTCTAATGAAATCTCCTAATGTGATGAAATTAGCCTCCAACTTGTAGATCCTTGCTCTTCTTTGTAGATCCTTGCTTCTTCCTTCTAGCTTCTTACTCCACTAGCCTCCAATGGTGATTTGGGAAGGAATTAGGATGAAATTTGGTAGGGAAATGAAGTAAGAATGAAGGATGAGGGAAATTCTAGATCTAGTTTGCAAATGAAAAGCGGAGAGAGAAATTAATTTCCCCTCTTTAATAGGCCGACCCCCTCTACCCCTTCCTCAAGCTACTATGTAATATCCATTATACCCCCTGGGGCCTCTCATAAAGAAATAATTAAGGAGGGAAGCTTCTAGTCTAATGGTTTAATTAATTTAATCATCCTCCTAATCAATGGGCTTTCTAAATGGGCTCAAATCTAACAATTAATACATGTTGGTCCATGAGTCTAAACTAAACTAGTTAGGTCTACTAACAAAAATCCAAAATAAATAACTAACATCTAACAACAATTAAATAATATAACAAATAATTATTTATCATGCACAATATTTAATTAATTATAAAAATATTAAAATACCCTTTCCTCAAAAATATGGTAAAGATAAGTCTACCCTCCTTAATTATGAAAATAATTTCGTCCTCGAAATTTAAAGACGAAAACTACCCCCAGAAAATAACAGAACATATCAATGAACAGAACTAACTATGAAAGAACATAACAAAATTAGGAAAGAACGTACCTCAAGGCACAAACAAATATGGATAACGCTATCGCATTTCATCCTCTCTCTCCCAGGTAGACTCCCCCGGAGAGTGACACCTCCATGCGACGCATACCAAAGGAATAGTTTGGTTCCTCAGCACCTTCTCTCTCCGATCCAGAATTTCAACTAGCTGCTCTGGATAGCTAAGAGTAGGGCCCACCTCTATCTCCGAGTGATCCAATACATGACTAGGATCTGCCACGTACCGTCTTAACTGTGACACATGAAACATGTTGTGTACTACCTCTAATGCAGGTGGCAAGTCTAGTCTATAAGCATCTGTACCGACCCTCTCTAGAATAGTGAAATGTCTGATGAATCGCGGACTAAGCTTCCCGCCTCCACCGAAGCAAATCGTGCCTCGTGCCGGATAAATCCTCAGAAATACCAAACCACCCACCTAAAACAAAACACCATCTTAAGAACTTAATCTATAACAAACAACCAATAACAAGCACAAAACAAAATCTAAACTATACCTGAAACTCCAAAGGTCTCCGGTGGCTATAGGCCCAATGCCGCTGTCTGTCCTGCGCCACACGAAGTCTGTCTCTGATCAATTAAACCTTCTCCGCTGCATCCACAACCATCTCTGGCCCAAGCAAAACTCTCTCTTTAATATCGTCCCATGACAAGGGAGTACGACACCTCCATCCGTACAGAGCTTCAAAAGGTGACATCTCTATACTAGCCTGGTAGCTGTTGTTATAAGCAAACTCTACCAAATGGAGATGGTCCTCCCAAGAACTCCTGAAATCTAGTACACAAGTGCACAATATATCCTCGAGAGTCTGAATAGTCCTCTCTGACTGCCCATCTGTCTGGGGATGATATGCAGTACTGAACTTGAGCTGAGTGCCCAAACTCGTCTGCAGACTCCTCAAGAAATGAGAAATGAAATGACAATCCCGATGCAAGACTATGCTAACGGGAACTCCATGTATCCTAACAATCTACCTTACATACATCTCTGCCAGCTACTCCGTAGACAAACCCACCTAGAAAGGCAAAAAGTGGGCCAACTTGGTCAACCTATCAACGATGACCCAAATTGCGTCTTCCTCTCCTGGAGATCGTGGAAGTCCGGACACAAAATCTATAGTAATGTGCTTCCACTTCCACTCTGGAATGGGTAATGGCTGAAGTAAATCTCCTGGCCTTTGCCTCTCGGCTTTCACCTGCTGGCACACTAAGCATCTGGATACAGACTGTGCCACTTCCCTCTTCATGCCATACCACCATACACTCTCTCGCATATCCCGATATATCTTGTTGGCAACTGGATGCATGGAATACTGAGAGCGATGCGCTTCCTGCAATACCTCCTCACGCAGCTCCTCACTAGGTAAACACAATCTAACTCCATGCCGCAAAGAACCATCCTCAGCAATGGTGAATTATCCTCCAATCTTGCTCTCACCTGAGCTCTGATGCTTCTCAGAGATACATCCTCATACTGGGCTACCTTGATCCTGTCCATCAAATCTGAATGTATCTGCAATCCCCACATCTGTATAGCACAACCAGGAACTATCACCTCGATGCCCAAGCTCTCCAAGTCCTCCAACAAATATCGATCTTGGGTCAATAATATAGCTACCGGGTACCTGCTTAAAGCATCGGCAACTATATTAGCTTTTCCAGGATGATACTGCAAAGATATATCAAAATCTTTCATCAGTTCCAACCACCGACGCTGCCTCATGTTTAACTTCTTCTGTGTGAAAACATACTTCAAGCTCTTGTGGCCTGTAAAAATCTTTACACGCTCTCCGTACAAATAATATTTTTATAACTCAGGGCGAAGATGACTGCTGCCAACTCCATATCATGGGTAGGATAGTTCTTTTTATGAGGTCGCAATTATCTGGATGCATAGGCAATCACTTTCCCATTATGTTGAAGAACACAACCCAAACCTTTCCCCGATGCATCACTATAAATAGTAAAACCTCCAGACCCTGATGGCAACGTCAAAATAGGAGCAGACGTCAACCTCTTCTTCAATTCCTCAAAAGCAACCTGGCAATCCTCCGTCCAAACAAACTCTACATCCTTCCTGGTGAGTCTAGTCATCGGCTCGACAATCCTCAAAAAATCTTGCACAAACTTCCTGTAGTAGCCTGCCAATCCCAAGAAACTCCTGATCTCTGCTACTGAACTCGGGGTCTTCCAAGATTCTACTGTTGCGATCTTCTTCGGATCCTCTGAAATACCATCACCAGTCACAACATGCCCCAAGAACTCTACCTTGTCCAAGAAAACTCACATTTGGACAACTTTCCATATAGCTTCTCCTTCCTCAGTACATCCAACACAATCCTCAAATGCTCCTCATGCTCCTCTGGTGTCTTCAAATAAATGAGTATGTCATCGATGAACACCACCACAAACTTGTCAAGGTATTGATAGAACACCTTATTCATCAAGTTCATAAATACCGCTGGCGCATTAGTCAACCCAAACGACATCACCATAAACTCGTACTGACCATACCAAGTTATAAAAGTAGTCTTCAGTATGTCCACCGGATTCACCTTCACCTGATGGTAGCCTGATCTCAAATCTATCTTAGAAAATACCTTGGCACCACTCAACTGATCGAACAGATAATTAATCCGTGGCAAAGAGTACTTATTCTTGATAGTGAGATTATTCAAAGCCATGTAATCAATGCACATGCGCACCGATCCATCCTTCTTCGGTACAAATAATACCGGGGCTCCCCATGGTGAAGAACTCGATCTGATAAACCCCTTATCCTGCAATTTGTCTACCTGCTTCTTCAGCTCGACTAGCTCGCTGTTGTTTACTCTATAGACATGTTGCAAAATTGGTTCTGCACCTGACACTAAGTCTATAGAGAATTCAACATCTCGATCTGGTGGCAACCCTGGCAATTTCTTAGGAAACACATCCAAGAACTCTGCTATCAACGGACGCGACAACTCCTTGTCTTCCACCATGGCTCCACAATAATGCCTTCTCCCTGCTCTGCAGCTCCTCTAGCAAACTCAAACTCTGGCTCTCCCGGGGGACCAAACAAAACTCTACCTCCTCTACAATCTATGCTAGCACGGTGCCTACTCAACCAATCCATCCCGAGTATAATGTCGTAGCTCAAAAGTAGCATTACAAGTAGACACACACTCAACTCCTGGCCTCCTAAAGTAACTCTCTGATCCTTGCAAATATCATTAACTAGGATAATGCCTCCCCCGGTCATGATCTTGCAAGTCCCAAGCAAAGACTCAGCTACCAAACCATGCTTAAGAGCAAAAGAAACATATACAAAACTATGGAAAGCACTACTATCAAACAAAGCTAAAGCTGGAATGGAATCAAGAAGAATAGAACCTGTGATGACATCTCTGGTGGGTTCGTCCTCCTCGACGGTCATAGCAAACGCTCATCCCCGATGCGCACCTCCCTGCTACTGATGCTGGACATAACGCAGCTGTTGTGTCGGAAGCGGTCCCCTCGGCTGTACTGCAGGTGGTCTCATCTGTGCCCTCAGAGTTGAAGCTGCTCCCTGAATTGCACGACGAGGACACTCTCTCAACTGATGCCCTTTAGTACCATAATACAAATAAACTCCCAACCTCTTCCTGCAAACTTCCCAGATATGGCCGGACTTCTTGCAAAAATGGCAGAAAGATTGCTGTAACTGTCTCTGCTGTTATGGTGCCTAGTGAAAAGGTGCCCGAGCTGGAGTCTGGTGCTGCTGTGGCTGTTGGAAAGGCCTGGACTGGAAGTGAGGACGTTTGGCAGATACTGTACTGTTATTTTTCCCCAGAAAAGAATCTCGGTCTCTCTTGGGCTTCAAACCCAACTCCCGCTCAACCTTGCGTGCCTCCGCAAGTATCTTCGAGTATGTCTCATAAAAAGATGGAATAAGGATCTTCACTTCTCAGTTTAGACCCTCACGGAAATGAATAGCCCGAACCTCTGACTCTCTCACTAAATACTCTACAAATCGGCTCAACCTGCCGAACTCCGCAGCGTACTCCTCCATAGACATGCTTCCCTGAATGAGACTCTCAAACTGTCTCCCCAAGTCTAGTCTGTCTGTCTGAGCAAAAAACTTCTTCTTGAATAGGTCCTTGAGTACCTCCCAAGACTATCCCGCGTCAACAAGAATCGACTCAACCTTCAGATCCTCAGAAAGATGGGACACCCTCATAAGACGCTCAATATCCTCGAGCCAATCATCAGCATAGACGATGCCCTCCGTCCCCTTGAAGACCCTAGGCTCCAGCTTCTTGAAGTCCTGAATGTTGCCTGGCCAAAGCTGGGTAACCTGAGGAATATCCTGCTGCTGGACCGGAACTCCTCTCTCGACTACGGCACGAGCAAGCTGATAAGCACTCTCGATGCCCTGCCATAAAATGTCGGTCTGCCTCTGATGTGCCTCTAACGGAGCCCTCTGTGCCCCGAGCATCTTATGAAACAGTGTAAACATCTGTGTTGCCTCTGCTGGCACAGAAGGTAGAGGTGGAATCCCTTCAGATACAACTGGCACAGTCCTCTGAGTAGGTGGTGGACCTCCGAAAGTAGCTGACACTCCAATCACCGGAGAAGTGACTAGTGCAGGCCCTCGGGATGTCGCAGACATCTCAGGAATTGCTCTCCCTACTGCGATCTAGTCTTAGGCGGCATCCTGAGACAAAGCGAAAGAAAGAATCAATATGGTGCATGATGTAAGACACTCAAGGAAATGACAGTTTAAAAGGCCAAATGTCAATATCAAAGGAGAATAGTTGGATGAATCAAAAGAATTTTTCCTAGATGTGATTGAGTATTCTCAGCCTATATCCTATTCCTAAATCAGGCTCGCAGTAGTACAACTAAGTTATCGCACTACTACGATATCGTACAACTTGCGAAGCCTGACCTGCATGGGCCACCACTAAAAATGTGTCACGACCCACACCCGATGTAGGGATGCAAGTCGAGAATAACACCCAGCCTACACCGCAGAAGTGGCAGTAGAACATTGTTTGGGTAATCTATCAAGCGATATAATAAACCACTAATAATAACAATATACTCAATCACAGATCTAAGATAGAACGAGCACGAATATGAAAAAGAATAGAATAGTCACATACAACTCATGAGTCTAAAATAATAACATCAATGAGTCAGAAAGAATACTAACAAATAAGCTGGAGACAAATCCAGTACAAAAGAATACTAAGAAGCTACTAATCCCGGGTCATCTGTCTCAGTTGGGATAAGTCCCTCCTGAGCTAGGGTCTCTGACTCTTAACCCACAACATCCTGAGGTCCATAATATGTGGGGTACCACTTATCAGTGTCATCTGGAAAAAATATATCCAGTTAGGAAAGGAGCAGAGTACATCTCTAACAGCAGTTCTAATCAATGATAAAAACTATGTAACAGTAAATAGATGTGAATATACAAGATGCATAATAAATACTAGAGATACATAATAAGGAAATACTAGAATAAATACAATAATGAACAGTATGACAATGAACAAGAATACTAATGTCTAAGTGAGTGAGTACTAGCTTTAACATGTGATCGGGTTGGAAACTTGTACAGGAATAATAGTCTAGTTAGTCATACGTGTGGTGTATGACCAACACTCATAGAAAAACAATACTTGCACAGGAAGGTATAATCATATATCTACACTAAAATACTCTCCACCCCCGACTGGTATAATAGATCCAACCATGGTATGCTTTGGCAAGGGATTCTCTAAGAAGGTAGCAAATCTCTCCGAGAATCAGTGTCTGTACATGAACAAGATAATCAATGAAATAAGACTTGCACAAGATACACCATATACAAGGAATAAAATCTCATGACGAGATCCGGATATACCAATCTGTGTAACCATCATGTCAAGAAACATGGATATCTATACTAGATACAATGAACATAGAGGATATCATAATTAAGAAACTATCAGAGAATGTACTCACCTGAAATCCAATGAATAGTCTCACAGATATCTGATACGGTGCCTCAAAGACCTAGATATGGAATATAACATTAATACAAGATTTCGGAAAGAAAATAAGTTAAACTAGTCAACTTCTTGGTCAACAAGTCAACTCTAAGTCAACTATGATCAACTATGGTCAAACTATGGTCAACTACCTATTTTTAGGTTGAATGTGTCTAACACTAAGATATTAGGTTCAAATACTAAAGTCTAGGTCATAAACTATATCTTAGGATACTAGGATACCGGGTCTCAGGATACGCAGGCAATAGGTAAAGCATCACATATACATATCAAACAAATATTAATTATATATAATCCTAATTACAAACATTAAAATGGATACCTTGGTTTTGAACCAACTTGGTATCACCACACTAACCCATAATATTGATACCCAAACCCAATACCTTGGTATTCCCAATTACCTTGTTACTTACCTTGGTATCTCAAGGTAATACCCAATACTTTACTTATGCTAACTACCCTTTAAAATAATATATTATACGCTATATATATATATATATATATATATATATAATAACTATAAAAACTGCCAAATTGTCGCTAAAGGCTCCTGCCTGCTGTCGCTGAAACCATTGTTGCTGCTGATACTCTGCTGTTTTAGTGACGAATTTTTGCTGCTGTCGCCAAAGCTGTCGCTATAGCCTCTGATACGGCTACTGATACTGCTGTTATAGTGACAAATTTCTGCTGTTTGTCACTGATGCTCTTGCTGCTGCTGTTTTTGGATATTGCTGCTGCTGTTGTGACGCTTCCTGCTGTCGCTATAGCGGCTGCTGCTGCTGTTATTGCTGCTGCTGTATTCAGCGACGCTTGCTGTTGTCGCAAAACTCCTGCTCTCCTCTATATCTAATATATATATATATATATATATATATATATATATATATATATATATATATATATATATATATATATATATCCAATGTAATATAATATATATATACACAACATAATATATATACTAAATATATGCTTATAATTACAACTAATAAATACACATACACACACATATATATGTACATAATATCTACATAGTAATATACACCTATATATATAGTAACATATTTATAATAACACAATACGTATACGTACATATAAACACATACAGAATATAAAACATACATTATATAATTATAAATATAACAATATATAAGTATCTATTTAACATATACATATATATATACATACTACAATATATAAATATGCTTATATGTAGAAGAATAGTTACATTCAATATATACACATATAGTATATACATAGATACATAGATCTAAGACACAATATTACATAAATATATATACACAACATTATATATATATATATATATACATATATATAATTATACTTCTCCACGAATAAGAACACAAGAGAATTAGATCTACAATTAAATTGCACACACATGGAACGTATCACCCTGTATCCCACTAGATCTAGGATACACATATGACATGAGTCCACTATACATCCAAATGTACCTCGAACGACACGAGCAAGTCATATATATTATTTATGAATAATACGAAGAGTCAAATATAATTCTACGTGTCCGTGTAAAAGTGTGACATGCTCAAAGTCCCATGTCGGAGGAAAAACTCCAAAATTAACACGTATCACCAAATTGTGTGGATAGGACCTACACATACCCAATTATGGATATGACACTAGCCCCAAACACACAAGCACATGCCAAATTGATCTATATGACCAATTGACACAAAACAAATGTCAATCTTGAAATTCCTCCAAAATTGACACAAAAAGCACCATAACTTTCATAAAAGGTCTCCTATGAACACAAAACCAAATTCTATGGGTAGCCTATGCATATTGGTTGATTTCTCATGGTTAAATCTCAGATTTAGAACCTAAATTAAGGGGAAAACTGAATTATATCTATTGGGAGATGGGTTTCTAATGAAACCTCCAAATATGATGAAATTGGCCTCCAACTTGTAGATTCTTACTCCTCTTTGTAGATCCTTGCTTCCTCCTTCTAGATCCCTGCTCCACTAGTCTCCAATGGTGATTTAGGAAGGAATTAGGATAAAATTTAGTAGGAAAATAAAGTGGGAATGAAAATTTTTGGTTGAGGGAAATTCTAGATCTACTTTGCAAATGAAAAGAGGAGAGAGAAATCAATTCACCCCTCTTTAATAGGCCGGCCCCCTCTACCCCTTCCTCAAGATACTATGTAATGTCCATTATACCCCTTGGAGCCTCTCATGAAGAAATAATTAAGGAGGTAAGCTTCTAGTCTAATGGTTTAATTAATTTAATCATCCTCCTAATCAATGTACTTTCTAAATGGGCTCAAATCTAATAATTAATACATGTTGGTCCATGAGTCTAAACTAAACTAGTTAGGTCCACTAACAAAAGTCCAAAATAAATAACAAACATCTAAAAACAATTAAATAATACAACAAATAATTATTTATCATGCACAATATTTAATTAATTATAAAAATACTAAAATACCCTTTCCTAGAAAATATGGTAGTGACAAGTCCTCATCATCGCCTAATATGTCAACGGATCCAATCAGGAAAGGAGCAAAGTACCAATACACGATAAAGCTTATACAAAATAATCATGATAAGTTGTAAAAACTGACTAAGTATCACAATAAAGCTTATACATGATAAGTAGTAAAAATTGACTAAGTATAAAGTACTGTAAATTATGGATATAAGAGAAAAAAAAATATAATGAGACCATAAAATAAAACTGCTACGAGACTAATAAAGTAACAGCTGCAACAGAGGGCCCCACAACAACCCCAACGTCTGCCCCCTCGAGCACCAGCACCCCAACAACAACCACCCTAAGGATAGAACCGACAATCTCCCACATGTGGCTACTGTAAAATACGAGGCCACACTTGGCAAGTTTGTAGGAAGAGGCTGAGAGTCTATCTATATTATGGATCGACAACACATCAGATGAAGGACTGTCCTATTGTTTAGGGATAGACAATTGTACAAAATCTCCAATTCAGGCTAGGCCCCCAACAGTGAAGCAGAGAGGACCCCCACTCCTATCCCAGCAGCAACACTTTGCTTAGCACCAACAACAGCAGTAGAGGGATGCACCTCAGCAAGGGCATGCTTTTGTAATGACTCTGGAGGAAGTATAAGCTACAATATATGTGATCACAGGTTTTGTACTTATAAATTCAGTATCAACTGTTACTTTATTTAATTCTGGAGCATTACATTCATTCATGTCCGTAGATTTTCTTATGAAGCATAGCTTAGTCACATAACCTCTTAGAAATTGTTATAAGATCATTACCGGTGGAGGAATTATCCCGGTTAGTAATACATGTAACAATTGCTCTATTACACTTTGTGGGAGAGAATTTTATTCTTGGCTACTCGTAATACCAATTTCCAGTTTTGATATTATTTTGGGTATGGATTGGTTGAGTTAGCATTATCCCACTATAGATTGTCACAGGGGTATTATAATCTTTAGACCTCCTGCCAAGCCAATTTGAATTTACTAGAGGTGCAAGAGAATTGGGTAGTAACAAAATTTGTGGAGCCCTAGTAATAGAAGAATTACCACGACCTATCATTTCCGAATATCTTGATGTCTTCCCTGAGGATTTTTTAGGATTACCCCCAGACAGACAAGTTGAATTTTCTATTAACTTAGTGTCAGGAGTAGCTCCAATATCTCAAAATCCATATAGAATCAACAAAAGGAGATACTAGAATTAAATGAGCAGATAAAAGAGTTAGAAGACAAAGGCTTCATTATGTATAGTATTTCACCATAGGGAGTTCCATTATTATTTGTGCCAAAGAAGGATGGATCATCTCGAATGTGTATTGATTATAGGGCTTTGAATGCTTTAACAATCAAGAATAAATACCCCTACCATGGATATATGATTTATTTGATCAATTAAGTGGAGCTCGGGTATTCTCGAAGATTGATTTAAGATCTGGCTACCATCAAGTAAGAGTGAGGAAAGAAGACATCCCCAAAACCGCTTTCAACACTCTGAATGAACACTATGAATTCTTAGTGATGTTGTTTGGGATAACTAATGCTGCAACTGTATTTATGAATTTAATGAACAGAGTCTTCCAACAATATCTAGACAAATTTGTGGTGGTCTTCATTGATGATATTTTGATTTATTCCAAGACTCCAAAAGAACATGAAGAATACTTGAGGCTAGTATTGGAGACATTAAGGAAAGAAAAACTTTATGGAAAACTATATAATGTGCATTCTTCCTAGACAAAGTAGAATTTTTGGGACATATTGTAATTGGAGATGGCATAGCAGTAGATCCTAAAAAGGTATCAACAGTAGAATCATGGGCCACTCCAGACTATGTAGCAGAAATTATAAGTTTTCTGGGACTAGCTAGCTATTATCGAAAGTTTGTGAAAGATTTTGCTAGAATTGCTGAACCTATGACAAAATTAACAAGGAAGAACGAAGAATTTATATGGAATGATGAATGCCTGCATGATTTTGAAGAATTAAAGAAAATGTTGACTACTGCCCCTATTTTGACCCTAACCATCTGGAACTGAAGGATTTGCTATATACAATGATGCTTTTGGGAAAGGTCTAGAATGTGTATTGGAGCTGAATAAGAAAGTGATAGCATATGCGTTGAGACAACTTCGACTACATAAAAAGAACTACCCAACTCATGACTTAGAATTAGCAGATTTGATCTTTGCTCTTAAGCTATGGAAGAATTATCTTTATGGAGAAAGGGTGGATATCTTTACAGAGGCTTTTCCGAGTGTTTTGATGCTAAGTATAACTATGGTATTTTCGGCCAGTTTTGCTATTCAGCAAATAAATTGAAGTTGGAATATCAATGAACCCAATTATTGCAATTGCACAAAACTTTAAAATATGTCTTTACTAAAAAAGAACTGAATATGAGGCAAAGAAGGTGGCTAGAATTAATGAAAGATTTTGACATCACCCTTAAATTGTCACGCCCCGATCTCCCGCAGGCAAATCGGCCGTTCCCGCTAGGCGGGAATCACCCTCGCCAGCGCTCCCGTGGAACGATCGCTTGACCCATTCGGGCGTGGCGCCGCACGAGCGTGATCCACGCCCGTGCAAGGCCATGGTTCATTGGCTGGCGGCAAGAGTTCTAAGCCACAGAGTCGCACAGATTGTCCGAGTGCAGCGGAGTCATAAACGCATAGCGATTGGTAACAGGTTCACTGAGTCGACAATATAGCGGAAGCATGAATAACACAAGTTGAAGTAAAGCAAGCTCTTTTATTGATATGAACAAATATTATAGGCGGCGTATAGCCGAGATTACAAGTCGCTCAAGCCTCTCTCTCTGAAAGAGTAAAAGCGTGCCAAGTGGCTACAATTATGGAATGATTGTACAGGCGATATTCAGGCGAGTTTGGGCTATGTTCCAACATTATGTCTTGTATATGTGCTTCTGTTCCGGACGCACCGTTGCTTCGGAGTGATGTCCACGCCTTAGCACGTAAGAAGGAGGCATCCGCACCGAACGAGGTTCTCCCGCACCCTGCATACAAACTGGTGGATTATCAGTACATTGAATGCATTGGTGGGGAAGCTACTCGCCCGCTCGACAAATCCAAATACGTAATATAAGTTCCGTGCACCAACTATTAAGTTGTCTTTCTAGTTGCCTTAGGATCAGTTTCATGCAAATATTGAATAGCCTAACGTGTCGGGCAGTGCGTCGTGCAACATGAGAGAAAATACGGTGAGACTTACCAACTTACCATCTTCTTCCCTGTCCAAGGCAAACATTGTTAATTCAAGCACGAGCAAGTATAAACATTCAGGGGCATAACATATGCAAACACGAGGGTCATTTTAACATGATCGTTCAGGTGTTAAGTTATTTCTTGATGCGATGCAGTGACTCGTACGTGGATAGCCGCTAAGCGAGGATGACTTATCTATATGAACATGAGTCGCTGGCATAGCCATTATGGACCGATCACAGATGAGAATGGAACGGAACGAAAGTACAAGAGGTGCTACGAACCATCTCCTGCACACTATGATCGCACACGAAGTAGTCCAAGGCCAAGATGGAATGCAACAAAAATACACGGTGCGCTACAAACCATCTCGCCAGCACACGATGGAATACACACGAGTTCCATCCGGATCGGATCGACCCCAGTGCCCCAGAACCGTCCGTGGAACTATACCTTATTTTCGAGTTGTCCGCGATATGCACTTATTTGGTTTGTTTTCCAATTCCATTATTTTGCCAAGCAGGCTACGTGAGTTTTGCCTAGCAGGCTACGTGAGTTTTGCCAAGCAGGCCACGTGAGTTTCGCCAAGCAGGCTACGTGAGTTTTGCCAAGCAGGCTACGTGAGTACACGAGAACATGCGAACACGGATACTTGCAGGTTCGTTTAGGAACGGAACGACTACATAGTAGTCTTCCGGGGTTTGGATAAAAATAAGGCAACATTCAACCAGATAAATATGCGTTTTTAGGGAGCGTAAGTAAACACGTTTGCTCGGGACCAAAGGTAAACCGAGAATTAGATCGTTAGGGGACTTGACATGCGAGGGTCTGAATATAAGCAGTATTTCAATTTCCATGTTCTAGCATAAGCAATACAAGTTGGAATTATTCCCTTAGCTAGGTGTATTGGATTCATTAGCATACAGGGGGTGATTCACCTAGCGACTAGCATAAATATTTCCAGATTTTATGTGTGCTGGCTAAGCAAAGACAAGTTCACCGTAGCCACCCACCTTAGCGATGATTCGCCTCGGTAGAGCGATACGCCGAGCGAGCCTCTGAAAGCCTAAGCTGAACTCCTGTAGGGACAAGTCTGGATATCCTTTACTTCTCTTTTGAGGCAAAGCGGGTCGGGACAGTTGCACTTATTGCCGTTTGAGATGGCAGTCCGCTTGAGCGAAACGGGGTGTTACATCCTACCCAACTCAGAAAAAGTCTCGTCCTCGAGACTTACTGAGATCAAGCAGTAATCTAGGGTTGAGGCAATCCTAGACAAGTCGTTGTACTTGTTTATTTGGATATTCACTTGCACAAGCGTCGAAATCAGCATATCGCTTAGACTGGATGGTGCGCACTTTCGAAGGGCCCCTCTAGCGTGAACACGTCAACCAGCTTAGTGATAGCGAAGTCTCAGCACTCGAGTTTCACCTTTTCTTAAGTCTTGGATGGTGCACTAGTTCAAGGCGTCCCTCGAATAGATGCATTCAACCAAACTTAGAGTTAGTGAAATCGGACAAGCTACTAGCGATACTCTCAAGGGTTCGCACAGGTTGGCATAAAGGCCACTCGCAACACAGCATCATACAAGCAAGCATATCATTCAAAACGTATTTTGAAAGTATTTAGACTTATTGTTGGAACATCCCATTGAGGCATTGAGAGAGAGCGTGCACATAACCCATGAACGAGCTTTCGAAACAGAGATATTCGAAATGAATTCCAAAGGCGTAGAAGCCAGGCTCTGATACCAACATGTCATGCCCCGATCTCCCGCAGGCAAATTGGCTGTTCCCGCTAGGCGGGAATCACCCTCGCCAGCGCTCCCACGGAATAATCGCTTGACCCATCCGGGCGTGACACCGCACGAGTGTGATCCACGCCCGTGCAAGGCCATGGTTCATTGACTGGCGGCAAGAGTTCTAAGCCACAGAGTCGCACAGATTATCCGAGTGCAGCAGAGTCATAAACGCATAAAGATTGGTAACAGGTTCACTGAGTCGACAATATAGCGGAAGCATGAATAACATAAGTTGAAGTAAAACAAGCTCTTTTATTGATATGAATAAGTGTTACAGGCGGCGTATAGCCGAGATTACAAATCGCTCAAGCCTCTCTCTCTGAAAAAGTAAATGCGTGCCAAGTGGCTACAATTGTGGAATGATTGTACATGCGATGTTCAGGCGAGTTCGGGCTATGTTCCAATATTATGTCTTGTATATGTGCTTCTGTTCCGGATGCACCGTTGCTTCAGAGTGATGTCCATGCCTTAGCACGTACGAAGGAGACATCCGCACCGAACGAGGTTCTCCCGCACCCTGCATACAAACTGGTAGATTATCAGTACATTGAATGCATTGGTGGGGAAGCTACTCGCCCGCTCGACAAATCCAAACACGTAATATAAGTTCCGTGCACCAACTATTAAGTTGTCTTTCTAGTTGCCTTAGGATCAGTTTCATGCAAATATTGAATAGCCTAACATGTCGGGCAGTGTACCGTACAACATGAGAGAAAACACGGCAAGACTTACCAACTTACCATCTCCTTCCCTGTCCAAGGCAAACATTAAGGCAAATATTGTTAATTCAAGCACGGGCAAGTATAAACATTCAGGGGCATAGCATATACAAACACGAGGGTCGTTTTAACATGATCGTTCAGGTGTTAAGTTGTTTCTTGATGCGATGCAGTGACTCGCACGCGGATAGCCGCTAAGCGAGGATGACTTATCTATATGAACATGAGTCGCTGGCATAGCCATTATGGACCGATCACAGACGAGAATAGAACGCAATGAAAGTACAAGAGGCACTACGAACCATCTCCTGCACACGATGATCGCACACGAAGTAGTCCAAGGCCAAGATGGAATGCAACAAAAATACACGGTGCGCTACAAACCATCTCGCCAGTACACGATGGACTACACACGAGTTCTATCCGGATCGGATCGGCCCCAGTGCCCCGGAACCGTCCGTGAAACTATACCTCGTTTCTGAGTTGTCCGCGACATGCACTTATTTGGTTTGTTTTCCAATTCTATTATTTTGCCAAGTAGGCTATGTGAGTTTCGCCAAGCAGGCTACGTGAGTTTTGCCAAGCAGGCTATGTGAGTTTTGCCAAGCAGGCCACGTGAGTTTCGCCAAGCAGGCTATGTTAGTTTTGCCAAGCAGGCTACGTGAGTACACGAGAACATGCGAACACGGATACTTGCAGGTTCGTTTAGGCACAGAACGACTACTTAGTAGTCTTCTGGGGTTTGGATAAAAATAAGGCAACATTCAAGCAGACAAGCATGCGTTTCTAGGGAGCGTAAGTAAACACGTTTGCTCGGGCCCGAAGGTAAATCGAGAATTAGATCGTTAGGGGACTTGGCATACGAAGGTCTGAATATAAGCAGTATTTCAATTTTTATGTTCTAGCATAAGCAATACAAGTTGGGATTATTCCTTAGCTAGGTGCGTTGGATTCATTAGCATACAAGGGGTGGTTCACCTAGCGACTAGCATAAACATTTCCAGATTTTATGTGTGCTGGCTAAGCAAAGACAAGTTCACCGTAGCCACCCACCTTAGCGATGATTCACCTCGGTAGAGCGATACGCCGAGCGAGCCTCTGAAAGCCTAAGCTGAACTCCTATAGGGACAAGTCTGGATATCCTTTACTTCTTTTTTGAGGCAAAGCGGGTCGGGATAGTTGCACTTATTGCCGTTTGAGACAGTAGTCCGCTTGAGCGGAATGGGGTATTACATAAATATTATATAGGGAAGGCCAATATAGTTGCTGATGCTCTAAGTAGATATCTATGACAATGTACTTTACGATGGACCGAAACTTGCTTGAGGACTTGGAAAGTTTGGGGATTAAGGTAATTATTCCAGGAATAGAAGCTTAAATGATTTATTTGAGGATCCAATCTACCTTAATGGATAAGATCAAGGAGACTTAATTTTAAGATGAAGGCCTACGAAGCATTCGACCTAAGTACAAGCTAGATTATTGGAGGAATTCATAATTCATGAAGATGGGTCACTAAGATATAGAGATAGATTATGTGTACCTCAAGAGGATATAAGGGAAGAAATTATGCAAGAAGTACTCATATCATAATACTAAATACATCTAGGAGATAACAAAATATACAAAGATCTAAGGATGCATGTTTGGTGGTACAACATAAAAATAGAAGTAGCCAAGTTCGTATCTTATTGTTTGGTGTGCCAACAAGTCAAGACTGAAAGACAAAGACCTGGAGGATTGCTTGAAGCAATACTCATTCCAGAGTAGAAGTGGGAACATATTACTATGGATTTTGTTTCTAGGCTTCCAAGGACACCTAGTGAAAATGATATAATTTGAGTGATAGTGGATAGGCTGACTAAGTCTGCACATTGTTTACCATTCAAAGTGGGACTATCTACATAAAGGCTGGCAGATTTAAATTGCATAGAGTTCCAGGAACTATAGTCTTTGATAGAGATTCAAGATTTACCTCCCACTTTTGGAAGATCTTACAAGCTAGCTTGTGGACTCAACTTAAAATGCGTCGGACTAGGAATACGTAAGCATGATAGCCATATGTACATGGAAACTCCAATATATGGAAATCATACACATACGTACACTATTTTATGAATAATAATTCAAAAGTGGTATATAATTTCCTAAGTCACAAGAAATCCTAATCTTATCCACAAAACTAAATAGAAATATATAACCAAATATGGCAATGTACCAAGTAGGAAATAGTCGAGAAGAACTAGTATTCGGGTGGAGACAAATCCACTACCAACTACGATATGAAAGACAACAAAATAAGTACATCATCTAGTGATCTAGAAGCTTTAAAGGAAGACCTCCTCGAAAGAGAAAGAAGTAGCCAGTCCTGATTCGTGCTCCTGCAAATAATCAGGATCTTCTATACCTGGAAAGGGTACCAGGTTCTTAGAGGGACATAACAAGTACACAAGAAATTGACATATATGAAAGTAAAGAAGTAAACGATAAATAGGATAACTAAACCACCTATGTGATATGCGTTCCGTAGAACTCGGGGGTTACACAGTTGCACCATTTTTATAGTACAATAAGAAACAAAAATCCCATACGCTCACTAGCAGATTCTCCCCTTCCAATAAACTATCTGAACCGTATACGCGGTGCAGACATAATGCAAGACGTCAATAAACTCTAGGAACTATACCAATACCAACTACTAAACCAAGACTCATACTCACGTATCGATGACCAGTCGACATGCTAGTCCATGCACTCACTCAGTCAGATAGTGAACATGTTTGAAACAGTGTCAGGTCAAAAAATACCTCGTACCTTCACCATAATCCAACTCCACAACCAGACAAGGACAAGGGTTGGACCACCATACCATGTGTCAGGTTAAAAGATACCTCGTATCTTCACAAGATAATGGGTAATCCTGCTACTCTAAGATGCGTGCACACAACTAAATAAATAAAAATTAGGCATATGTAAACTGAACAATACAATCAAGCAAGGTGTACTTGCCTTCCAAGCAAAGTTGTAAGCACAATAAATCTGGTACGGAGCTATCCACAGGAACGTCCCGAACACCTACAAATTAATTATTAAAATTCTATATTTGTCTATAAAATTTAAACCGATGATTCAATCTCCAATATTCAAAATTTAAATCATGTGCTCTAATTATAAATACTTGGTCCACAATATCAAAATTTTAAAATCCATTCTATAAGGCATTCTTATCTTTAAAGTTAAATCCTCATCATCATAATCATAAAAAAAAACTCAAAATAATTGACTTAAATCTCTCAATCTTATCTTACTTGATTACGGTCTAAGATTTTTACCTTCATATAACATTCGGCTCAAGTTGACAAAGCAACTTCTATCCAACTTACAATATACTCATCCCTCATAAACACCAGGCTATACAATAAAATTCCTCAATCATTCAATAACGCTTATTAATCCTCAAAATCTTAACATAAAACCTATCACAGGTGATATTCTCTTATTTACAAAAGATAGTCACACAGTAATGTGATTGGCCTATGGGGTATATCTATTACTATCCGTGTATCAAACTTATATCAAGCATGAGCGTCCTTCTTTCCGATATAAGAGAAGACGAAAAACAACAATAAAGATTTATTTTAGATTTAAATTGATATACAACAAGATTGCATAGGGGTCTTTCCTAATTTGGAAACTACATATTTAATTAAGAATCTAATTTGTAGGAAAATAAATCAAAGGTTTGATTCATGAATTTAAATAGGTGGATGCTACTAAAAATGGATAGATATATATATTTAAATAAGAGGGTTTCCAAATATAGAAATATTAGGATTGGATTGGCTCTAAAAGTGGATAAGGTGCAAAGGTGGACCCTATCTCAAGAAGGTTTTAAATTCTATCTTCCTAAAATAAATTCTACATAATATATATATATATATATATATATATATATATATATATATATATATATATATATATATATATGTATATATATATATCTTATTTTAAGCCACTAGTGTCCAATAAATTAGTTCATGGCTTTGGGTTGGGTATTTGGATTAAAAAATAATCATAAATAAATTATATATATATAAATATCTAAATATTAAATACAAGAAACTATGGTTGTTACACTAGTGCCATACTAATATTGAATGGCCAAATTTTGTATCACGTGAAGATCCTACAAGTAGTGTCTCCCGTGTATGCTACTTCCTACGAAGGGCGATATAGATTTTGGGGTCGTTCTATATCATTAATATCCAAACTATGATAAAGTATCCTAATAAAATCTTTGGATTTTAATTAATTTTAAATTAATCTAAAATAAATATAATAAATATAAAATTCACCCAAAATACCTATTTTGGGTGAAGGGGTTTATAATCTACCCGACTTACAAGAATTCCATTCTCAAAATTAAAAATAAGGTATGATTTGTTAAATCCTTTACATTCGTATCTAAGACAAGTCAACTACAATCTTCTCCAAAATTTAAATAACAAAATCTATTCAAATCTATCGCAATCTCTTCAAAATTAAAATAACCACTGTTTAAATCAAAACTCAATCTATTATAATCTTTTCTTGAATTTAAATAATTAATGTTTAAATCTAATCTATATGACATCTTCAAATTTAAATAGCACACATCAAAATTAAAATCATGATTCCAACTATCATAATCTCCTCTAAATTTTAAATATAAACAACTCTAATCAAATCTTATTTCTAGTTTCGAACTTAAGAATTTCGTACTCATCAAATTTTAAATTCAATTTCCATTCTCAACATTTCTAATAGGTGATCCATCAATCCAAATTTAACTCTTAATTCAAATTATTAAATTATAAAATTTTAAATCCAATCCATCTATGTTCAGGTTTTAAAATTCTATATTTGTCCTAAAATTTTTAATCGATAATTCAATCTCCAATATTCAAAATTTAAATTATCTCCTCAAATTATAAATACTTGGTCCGCAACAAAATTTCAAAATCCATTCTATAAGGCATTCTTATCTTTAAAGTTAAATTCTCATCATCATAATCATCAAAAATAAAAATATCAAAATTAATTGACTTAAATTTCTCAATCTTATCTTACTTGATTATGGTATAAGATTTTTACCTTCATATAACATTCGGCTCAAGTTGACAAAGCAACTTCTACCAACCTTACAATATACCCATCTCTCATAAACACCAGGCTATATAATAAAATTCTTTAATCATTTAATAGCGCTTACTAATCCTCAAAATCTTAATACAAAACTTATCACAGGTGATATTCCCTTAATTACAAAAGATAGTCACATAGTAATGTGATTGGCCTATGGGGTATATCTAGTACTATCCGTGTATCAAACTTATATCAAGCACGAGCATTCGTCTTTTCGAAATAGGGAAAGATGAAAAACAACATTAAAGAATTCAATGAGAGGTGATAGAATACAAGTACGGGGTTCAAGGCGATTAAAGAATTCAAAAGGGAGTTGTCAAGGCAGTTGTGGATTAAAATCTTATTTTTGGTAAATTCCTATTCGTATGCTCATATCAATAAAGTTATGTAACCGATACAATATGCGTTGACCTATCTAGAGGACAAGTATGTTTGTCTAACAAGCTAAGTCAACTATATCTCAATCTACGTAAAGTAGTCATGCAAAGAGTGAACCAAGCGCACTAAGGTTTTCCAGACCATAATACACTGATTCTGATTTAGACAATGTATTAGTATGGGCCCCCACTAACATATATGTCCGAAACAAGCTCGATAAAAGGATAAGCTTGCAAAACTAGGCTGTAATAACAACATAAGTTAAGATAGTCCAAAATATAAGCACGTGGAATTATGATGAAGGAAGGTACAAAATAATTCAAGTTCACTAAGAAGCTAAGACTCGTTCGGTGTTGTGCCTCTACAGTTGCCATACTAATTTCTTGTCTAAGTCTCTGGTCGATCAAATGGGGGTATGGGCCTCTAAAGTTCTATAGTCTGGATAAACACTATCTTCTTATGCTAGCATATATTCAGGTGTCGTTCTATTCACTTATTTAATGGGTCAAAAGGACTATGTGATACTAGGTTGTGAGCCATGCTACCCAACTTACAAGAATCAACTAATATTATAACTTAAGAATGGAGAAGTTACTGATCTTAAGTGAAAGAGGATATAACCTATATTGAGATGTATGGAATATATTACTTGATTTGAAACTAAAGGATAATCATAAAATCATAATCTAAATGACAACTCAAACAATCAAGTTCTAACTACTATGCACAAAAATTTTAAAAATTCAAGATTAACAAACTACAATCCTACCAAACTATATATCCTAACATTAAAGAAATCACTTGGCCTACCACTACAAGGGTAAGGTGGCACAATTGGAAATATGAAGGAAATTTTTCTTGTCATCGCACAAATAGCGAGCGTTAAGGTTTTGGAGAAACATGATATGAAAGTAAATAGAGAGACTCTTGATAATATCATGGTTTCCTAAGGGAAGGTGATATGCTAGTCTCTATGTTCGAGGTATGATCAAGAAAAATGTTTTAATCATTCAATAGGTTTTAATTGGTAAAGTGCTATGACAATTGATCTATGATGGAGGAAGGGATTAACTCAAGATGGAAAAGTATATAGATAGTTGGATGAGATAGCACGATCGATGACTCATGGAGACTCAAGTATGACTCAACGATGATTATAGATTCTAGGGGATCTACTAAGCTGAAGGTAGGGTACCCTGGCTCCTATTAAGGTATTGGTTCATTTCTCTTGGTTTCCTAGGGTGTTGCTCTGCTAATATCAAGACAAGGATATAAATTTATAGTCCTCTAATATTATCTCACTATGAAAGTTAGGTTTTGTTCTAATATTCAACCTTGGATTTCTATTGGTTCCTTAATACTAGGGTCAAATAATATGGTCAAATTTCTAACTAACCCTAGAAGTGTCTATACTACTCTCAAGTCATTCCTAAATATATCAAGGGATAATGGTCAATCAATTTACAGGTGTTGGATGCTAGGGTTCATTAGGTATGCTAAACTTTTGGGAGCTGCCAATATTCTAATTTATTTTTCTTAGTAGGTATGCTATCATAACTATCTTCTAACAATAAGGATTCCTATATTCTGGCAGGAGGCTATACTTAAGGAACTATTAGGGAAGGACATTGAATTAGAAGAAGTGAGGAAATAAGGATACCGATATTAAGAGAATTAAGTGAGTATAATTTCAAAGGTCAAGGAAGGTAGGTGATTTCAAGAATTTGGAACAAAAATTAAAAGGAAAGTCAAATATGTGGATGGGATCCTATACTCTAATACTATTTGTAGGCTTGCTCGGTATAGTAAAGTAACCGAGACAATATACTCCTGACCTGCATGGGCTACAACTAAAAATATGTCACGCCATAGTCCCAAAATACGTAGGACTAGAAATACGTAAGCATGCCAGTCGTATGTATATAGCAACTCCAATATATGGAAACCATACATATACGTACGCTGTTTTATGAATAATAATTCACAAGTGGTATATAACTTCACAAGTCACATGCAATACTAATCTCATCCACAAAACCAAATATAAATATATAACCAAATATAGTATTGTACCAAGTAGGAAATAGTCGAGAAGAACTAGTAGTCGGGTGGAGACAAGTCTACTACCAACTAGGATATGAAAGACAACAAAATAAGTACATCATCTAGTGATCAAGAAGCTTTAAGGGAAGACCTCCTTGATAGAGAAAGAAGTAGCCAGTCCTGATTCGTGCTCCTGCAAATAATCATGATCTTCTATACCTGGAAAGGGTGCCAGATCCTCAGAGGGACATAACAAGTACATAAGAAATCGACATGCATAAAAGTAAAGCAGTAAATGATAAATAGGGTAACTAAACCACCTATGTGATATGCACTCGAGACATCTCTAATGGCGTGTGAGGGGGGAGAAATAAAAGAACAGTCATACCACCAGATATTCCATAGAATTTGGGGGTTACACAGTTGTACCATTTTTACAGTACAGTAAGAAATAAAAATCCCATACGCTCACGAGCAAATTTTCCTCTCCCAATGAACTATCTGAACCGTATACGCAGTACAGACATAATGGAAGACGTCAATAAACTCTAGTAACTATACCAATACCAACTACTAAACCAAGACTCGAACTCACGTATCAATGATCAGTCGATATGCTAGTCCAGGCACTCACTCACTCAGACAGTAAACGTGTTTGAAATAGTGTCAGGTCAGAAGATACCTCGTATCTTCACCATAATCCAACCCCACAACCATACAAGGACAAGGGTTGGACCATCATACCATGTGTCAGGTCAAAAGATACCTCATATCTTCATAAGATACTGGATAAGTCTGCTACTCTAAGACGCGTGTACACAACTAAACAAATAAAAACTAGGCATATGTAAACTGAACAATACAATCAAGCAAGGTGTACTTGCCTTCCAAGCTAAGCTGCGAGCACAACCAATCTGGTCCGGAGCTATCCACAGGAACGTCTCGAACACCTACCAATTAATTATTACACTAATTAGACTCTAATATTCTAGTTTAATTTGGTTAGTATCTACTTATTAATCCTACGTTGGTTGCACATGCAAGTAACTACACGCCAAAATATTACTAACCATTAACATTGCCAAAAACTATTTTTTAAATTATTAATTATTAAAAATATTAATTTTTGGATGTTATTAGAAAATAGGATTTTTAGTAATAGGGTCGTCTCCTATAAATTCTATGAGTTTGAAACCAAGTAGAAACCAAAACTAGGTCATAAACATTTACCTACTAGTCACCAAAAATTATTTTTTTGATAAATAAATAAATCTGCAATAAATACTCATAAATCAGAATTAAAACATAATAATATAATTTAAATGCTAAAAATATGGGGTTTTGGTCGGAGTTTATGTCTAAAACTGTCGGGGTCAAGTTTTGTCAAAAACTATGTCAACTTGCTACATAAAACACCTAGAATTCTAATTTTTATAAATACAAATAAAATCTGAATAAATATGTTAAAATCAGTAATAAATATAATAAATAATATTTTTTATCTATACAAAAATAATTAGGGTTTCACCATCTACAAGTTGATCCTATTAGGATTGGCAACCAAACTTTGCTTGTATACATGTCAAAGGATGGTACATCAATAATGGAGTTTAATTACTAACAAAATTATTATTTATTTAATAATAAAAATAGTATTTTATATTCTGAAATTAAATATTTAATTTCTAGAAAATTATATTTTAATAATAAAATATCAACATGTAATAATACTAATTTAATATGATCACGACATTGCCAATAATTGGTTTTGTGTCATCTAAGAGCAGTTTTTATATAAAAATTAGGGTTTTACATGCATGCGGGTTTTCTTATTTTTCATATAACATATTTATGAGTTCTCACAAGAGTTTATACATGGAAAAATAATTATTTAAAAGAAATTTCAAAACTTACTAGATCGTGATTACGACAGAGCTTCTTCTTGCGACACATACCTTTTGGAGCGCCAAACGGACTCCAAACTCCGCAAAACTTGAGGAAGATCTATATGAAATCTAATAGATGAAGAATATAAAGTTTTAGAAGGTGTTTTTACTACTTTAAATAGCTCAGATCTGTTGCAGTAGCAGCCGGCCTCAAGGAATATTTTTGGTCGGCTTAAGGGGTTCGGCCAAGGGCTTTGGGTGGTCGGGCTTGAGGGAAAAGATGAAGGGAAGGAAGGAGATAAAAAAGAGAGAAGGGAGAGAGGGGGAGAGGATTCTTTGTCATGGTTTTGAGAGAGGGAGAGGTCGGCTATTAGGTTCAGGTGTTGGGGGGTTGATAAATATAAGTAGCTTAAATAGGTAGGTGTGGTTAGGATTTGATTTAGGGTTTTCATCTATGGATATGATTTAAAGAGGCTAAAATAGGGTGAGAGGATGCTCTAGAATCTTTAGATTAGATTTTAAAAGATTTATTTTATATTTAAATTGATATGCAAGAATATTGCATAGGGGTCTTTCCTAATTTGGAAACTACATATTTATTTAAGATCCTAATTTGTAGGGGAATAAATAAAAGATTTGATTCATGAATTTAAATAGGTGGATGCTACAAAAAAGTGAATATATAAAATATTTAAAGTAGAGAGTTTCCAAATATGGAAACATTAGAATTGGATTGGCTCTAAAAGTGGATAAGGTACAAAGGTAGACCCAATCTCAAGAAGGTTTCAAATTCTATCTTTATAAAATAAATTCTAAATTATATATATATATATATATATATATATATATATATATATATATATATATGTATATATATATATATAATTATCCTATTTTAAGCCTCTAGTGTCCAATAAATTAATTCATGACTTTGGGTTGGGTATTTGGATAGAAAAATAACCATAAATAAATCACATATATATAAATCTCTAAATATTAAATACAAGAAATTACAGTTGTTACACTAGTGCCATACTAATGTTGAATGGTCGAATTTTATGTCACACGAAGATCCTACAAGTAGTGTCTCCCATGTATGCTACTTCCTACGAAGGGCGATATAGATTTTGGGGTCGTCCTATATCTTTAATATCCAAACTACGGTGAAGTATCCTAATAAAATAATCAAATTTTAATTAATTTTAAAATAATCTAAATAAATACAATAAATATAAAATACAAATAAAATACCTATTTTGGGTGGGGTGTTTATAAGTAGATCCTAAGAAGGTAGCAACAGTAGAATCATGGGCCACTCCATACTATGTAGCAGAAATTAGAAGTTTTCTTGGACTAGCTGGCTATTATCTAAAGTTTGTGAAGGACTTAGCTAGAATTGCTGAACCAATGACAAAATTAACAAGGAAGAACGAAGAATTTATATGGAATAATGAATGCCTGCATGCTTTTGAAGAATTAAAGAAAAGGCTAACTACTGCCCCTATTTTGACCCTACCATCTGGAACCAAAGGATTTGCTATATACAGTGATGCTTCTAGGAAAGGTCTAGGATGTGTATTGGAATAGAACAAGAAAGTGATTGTATATGCATCGAGACAGCTTCGACTACATGAAAAAGAACTACCCAACTCATGACTTAGAATTAGCAGCTTTGATCTTTGCTCTTAAGCTATGGAAGAATTATCTTTATGGAGAAGGGGTGCATATCTTTACAGATCACAAAAGTTTAAAATATGCCTTTACTCAAAAGAACTTAATATGAGGCAAAGAAGGTGTCTAGAATTAATGAAAGATTTTTACATCACCCTTAAATATCATTCAGGGAAGGCCAATGCCTTGCTGATGCTCTAAGTAGATATCTATGACAATGTTCTTGATTATGGATCGAAACTTGCTTGAGGACTTGAAAAGTTTGGGGATTGAGATAATTATTCCAGGAATAGAAGGTTAAATGATGAATTTGAGGATCCATTATACCTTAATGGATAAGATCAAGGAGACTTAGTTTCAAGATGAATGCCTGCGAAGCATTCAAGCCCAAGTACAAGCTAGATTATTGGAGGAATTCATAATTCATGAAGATGGGTCACTAAGATATAGAGATAGATTATGTGTACCTCAAGGGGATATAAGGGAAGAAATTATGCAAGAAGTACTCATATCATAATACTCAAAACATCTAGGAGCTAACAAAATGTACAAAAATCTAAGGATGCATGATTGGTGGTACGACAGAAAAATAGAAGTAGCCAAGTTCGTATCTTATTGTTTGGTGTGCCAACAAGTCAAGACTGAAAGACAAAGACCTGGAGGATTGCTTGAACCAATACTCATTCCAGAGTAGAAGTGGGAACATATTACTATGGATTTTGTTTCTAGGCTTCCAAGGACACATAGTGGAAATGATGTAATTTGAGTGATAGTGGATGGGCTGACTAAGTCTGCATATTGTTTACCATTCAAAGTGGGACTATCTACATAAAGGCTTACAGATTTAAATATTTGACAGATTTTTAAATTGCATAGAGTTCCAGGAAGTATAGTCTTCGACAGATATTCAAGATTTACCTCCCACTTTGGAAGATCTTACAAGCTAGCTTGGGGACTCAACTCAAATTTTATACAGCTTATCATCCCCAAACTGATGGACAATCTGAACCTACCATTCAGACACTCGAAGACATGGTTGGTACATATATCCTGGATTTTGGAGGATCGTGGAAAATTATCTACATTTTGTGGAGTTCTCTTATAATAACAGTTACCAAACAAGTATTAAAATGACTACATTTGAGGCTTTATATGGACGAAGATGTCGTACCCCACTATCATGGGATGATGTTGGAGAAAAAACTTTTCTAGGGCCAGAGATGGTGGTTGATGCAACTGAGAAGGTGAAACAAATAAGGAAAAGACTATGTGTGGCACAAGACAGGCAACGACATTGGGTCGATAGCCATCGAAGACCATTGGAATTTGAGGTAATCAATTTATGAAATTCAAGTTAATTTAACATTATGATTATGGAACTAAGACTTGATTGCCATTTTATTAAAGGTTGGAGAGTTGGTGTTTTTGAATATTTCTCCGACACATGGCACCATTAGATTCAGAAGGAAGGAAAAGCCCAGTCCAAGTTTTATTGGACCGTTTAGCATGCTAGAGAAAATCAAGGAAGTAACATATCTTTTTCTCTTGCCACCCACTCTAGATGGAGTCCATACCGTGTTCCATGCATCGCAGCTTAGAAAATATATGGCAGATCCAAGTCATATTTTGGACCATTCAGAGCTTGAAGTGTGCCCCAACTTGAGTTACCAAGAGCAACTAATGGAGATACTGGACCAAATGGAGAAAGTTTTAAGGAATCAAGTCATTCCCCTTGTCCGTGTCGCTTGGAGGCATAATTCCCAAAGTGAATCCATGTAGAAGTTAGAAGACAAAATTAGGGAGCATTATCCATATCTTTTTGAACCTTGAGGTATAAATCCAATTCTCGATATTTCTTTTTGTGACATTATTAATTTTAAATTTTGAGTACGAAATTTTTTAAGGAGCGAAGTATGTAATTGTCACTGACATTAAATTTAGGAATTTTTTATTTTTTATCAGTTTAAAAATAAAAATAAATTTGAATTTAACACTTAGGGACAATAATAAAACAGAAATGATAGATATATTTTTAATCAATAACTATTTATTAAGGAAATGATTAATTATTGATAAGTAATAATTAGAATAATAGTTAGTTAACCATTAAGGACTTATTTTAAACCCTCTATATTTCCTAGAGCAAATCATAGCTCTCTATTTCCTAAAGCAATTCCTAACCATAAAAGACCTAGTCTAAAGCCTACATCAGCTACTTTCTGTAGAAGCATAAAAAGTGCACCTCAAAGTGATGGCTTAGTTTTCTATAAATAAACCCAAAAATAGAAGAATGACGCACTTTCTACTTGTTTAAGAAGGAAGGAGCATACTTTCTTAGTGTGGCACACTTTCTTGAAACTTCAAAAGATGACGCACTTTCTTATTGTGGCACGCTTTCTTAATATTACAAAAGTTGGCACAAAAATGCTCAAAGATGCGCACTCTCTAATCATTTAATGTAACAAACTGATAGATGTCAGATACAGAAACCAAAGAGTCAGAAGTTATTATTACAGCTGTACTGCGGCACGCAAACCCAGGTTGTCGTTTAGCGACCCAGCCGTAGAGCCAATTTTATCAAAAGTGCGCCGTTGTGCCAATTTTATCAAAAATGCGCCGCTGTGCCAATTTTATCAAAAGTGCGTCGCAGTGCCAATTTTATTAAAAGTGCACTGCTGTGCCAAATTTTACCAAAAGAGTGCCGCTATGCTAATTCCTTCAAAAGTGCGCACAGCGTCGCTGTGCCAATATTAAAAGTGCGCCACTGTGCCAACTTTCACCAAAAGTGCGCCGCTGTTCCATTTTCTTCAGAAGTGCACCATTGTGCCAATTTTTTTAGAAATGCGCCGTTGTGCCATTTTCTTCAAAAGTCTGCCACTGTGCCAATTTCTTCAGAAGTGCGTCGTTGTGTCAATGTCTCCAGAAGTGTGCCAGTCTCTAGAACACTTCTAAAGTGCGCATACTATTCTAACTGACAGAGAGAAGTTATGAGTCCGTGTCTTACATGCCATACTTTTGGTAAAAAGTGTACAAATATGTCATGACCCGCACCCGGTGTAAGGGCACGAATACGTGGGTATATCTAGCCTACGCCGCATCATCGGCGGTAGAACACTGTCCATGTCAACAATACTATCTAAATATCTCACACAATATATATATATATATATATATATATATATATATATATATATATATATATATACCTGTCAAGATATCTCAACTCCCAAATGGAGGACAATATGATAATATGATAATGGTAAACAATACTCAATCACAATAATAAACTAGAGGGAGCTATGGCACGATATGGAATATAAGAAAAGAAATAAAGAGTCAAATACATCAGAAGTCCAAGTCTAATAACAACATAAGATCTCAAATAATAATACATGCCAAAAGTATCTAACTGACATATACATTTTCATAAATGAACTAGCTAAGTCTCATCGACTGTTGGTACTATCTCAATAGGCTCTACGGGTGCTATCTCAGTAGGCTCGCCATCCTATGGCCAGTAGGCTCTACGGGAGTTATGAAGACATCCAAACCCGGGATATCTTCATAACTCCATGAAAAGACATCAATGTATTCTCTTATGAATTGTATAAGAGATTCCCGATCTTCTTCATAGAGGCTTTTTCTGTTGAAGATTAGATTGGCTAAGGATTAGTTACCCAAGTCCAATCGAACAACTTCGTCTTTAGTAGGAGGCTCTCGTTGCTCCAAGCACATCTCCCACTGAGACTCCAACTTTTGAGCCCAAGGTTCGACTTCAAAAGGCTCGAGTGATAAATTACCGTCTTTAAATTGGTCTGCTAACACCATGTTGACAACCAATATTTTCTTAAATACTTCTCTGATGCTGGAATCGAAGTCCCAAACAGAAGACTCAGAAGAATGCATCTCAACTTCAACTTTTAAGCATTCAGGCATCGTTTCAGGAGTGACATAACCTAAACCATGATGGGTTCGTTGGTAATAGGTTTTAGGCTTGCCTTTTGGAGCAAAGTGATGTAATGGCAGACATCGCCATTTGTCGTAGTTAAGGCCTTGGTTACTTTTTTTAACTCGTAATCCATCTTCTAAATGAGATCCTTCGCTTGCGGACTGTAATGGTATAGTTGCATTTTACTATTGCCAGGTTCAGGATCATCGATAATGAAGTCTCTACGACCTTCGACCCTACCAAAGATGATAGTGTTATCTCATTTTCTCCTTGCTGGAACTTTGAAGACTAGACCATCATATGGGAAGATATTGGTCTTTGCGTGAGCCATTATCACTGTCACACAAAGGTGATCCTAAGCCATACTCTAAAGAGTATCTAGTACTTAGACATTAGAGATCAGTGTAGTTAAAATGAAGTCCTTTATTTAGGAAGTACAATATCTCCTCCTCAGGAATAACATCATCAAGGAAGGGTACATTAGGCTGTGCGCTTATGTATTCTTCAAGTGTGTCATCTTCTTTGGCCTCAGTCGTAGATTGACATACAAAGTGTTGTGTTGGCGCTGGAGTCTTGGAGCAACTATAGCTGACTACCAAAGGTTCTGATCCCTTTGTAGAAGAAGGTCAATTTTTCGTAGAGGCTCACTTTTTCTTCTACGAGATGTCCTTCGAAGATTAATCAGAAGAGGCTCTGAGGTGTTATGATTAGTTTTCTTGCGGATGTTCACCACAATAGGACCATGAGTGTCCTTGTTGATAACATGACCCTTTACATAGATCTTCAAAGGACCTTCTGTAGCTGAATCTTTCTCAGCTTCATCACCAGCATTATTAGCTTCTTCTTCTTGGTGCGTTTGTTTGTACAACACCAAATCTGAGTAGTAAGACTTTACACTCTTTAATGGGTCGACATCGGTGAACTCGCTTCTAATAACCCTGTCACCGGTGACGTATTTGAAGCACTGATGTAGAGTGAGGGCACAATTATGTGTTATTGTATAAAGGGACATCCCAGCAAGGCGTTGTAGGATACATCGACGTTGATAACATAGCAAGTTACCTCAGTCCGTAGATCGCCTATATGATATTTCAGGCAAAAATTTTCCAAGTGATAACTCCTTCCAGTATTGAAGCCACAAATGGTTGTGTTGGTTGCAAACAACCGGTGCATGGAAATCACCAAGATCTGAAGAAGGATCCTCGAAATTATGCTAAGTGATGAGCTTGGATCAATGTGCATATGATCTACTTTAATAGCACAAATGTACCCAATATAGTACATATACTACCAAAATAAGTCGAATTAGTGACGTGTTTAGTGACTCCAGATGGAGATATCGCTATATATGTAGACTTTAGCAACTCTGAAAAATAAACGTCGTAATACATCTTTGTCTGCGACGAATTACAACACATAGCGACACTTTTTATGTACTACAAAAACAATCTCTCTATGAGTCGTTAAATGTCGCTATATTTTTAATATTAGCGATGTTTATCGACATATTTCTTATGAAGTCACAAATTATTTTAATATTGGCGACGTTTAGCGACAACATATTTTGCCGTCGCTAAAAATTTAACAGTAGTCAGTAGCCAAATCCCTCTCCCCCCATTCGGCTCTTCCAAAATAAAAACAAAATTTCGTTCAAAATTTTCTGCCCCCTCTCCGACCGATCGACGACACTCCCCCCTCTCCGACTCCTCCACTCTACCTCCTCCCAGTAACCGATGGAGCTTTCCCTCCGACCGAACGAAAGTCGACTCCTCCACTCTACCTCCTCCAACAAAGGTAAATCCTAACCCTATCTACTATGATTTGTTACAAACCGTAACCCATCCCCCTATGGTGAAGAAGTATAGTTGGACTTGAAATTGGGGATGCGGGAATTATAGGGCTTTTATTGATTTACATATTGGCGTTGAATATGATGATGTATATATAATATACATATTTGTTTGTATTCTTTTATCCTATGTGTAAGGTTGAGGATGTGTGGGTTGTTTGAATAAGATTTAGAAGTATATTGACATTAGATTTAGGTTAGAAATAGTTATGGAAAAGATTTTTTTTATAAAAAAATTATTCTCATAAATCACAAAATCAGTGACATAAGCAAGTCATAACATATTTGGGTACATCTTTGGAACATAAAAATAAGCAAGTCATACTATATTTGAGTATCTTTGGAACATAGTCATAAGCAAGCCATATCTAGTATAGGTGTCGAAGAAATATTAAATTATTTATTGTATACATTACCATGTATATATATGAATGTGTGTATAGTTAGTATAAATATTCCCTATTTTATACATTTAGGCATAAGTTTAAGTATTTTTAATATTTTTTCTTAGTAGTTTTGAAATTAAATAAAATAGTAATCACCCTTGCCGATTGGTTACATGCGATAGATAAGTTTTCAAGTTTCTTTGTCAAATTAATCGAAAAAGAGGCCTCCAATGTCGATATCGGTCAGTATCGGGTATCGGTTGGTATCAAATCGGTACATGCGAAACCGCATCGGTTGACAAAATATCAGATCGATATCGGCCGATACTGCAAACTATTGTGACGACACCCATATCCTTCTTTATTTATGTCCATCCCCACACTTGGCAATAATGATGTATGGATCCAGTACTCTTTTCTAGTGTGCACTTTACCTAGACAATTTTAATAAATGGTTATCTATTTAATAAGCTGTTGACAAAAATTTAATTTTGCAAGAATGAGACAAGTAGGTCTTCGTGATAGAGAAAATGATAATATTGATTGTAAGAGTTGGTATTTTAGGAAGACGAAGTTCAATATTATTTGTGTTGATAAATATAGTTTTTTTCTTAATTTTATACAACTTTTGTTGTGTATTAGTACTTTAAGGATATGTGAATCCTCTGATACATCGTGTATGAAAGGATCCACAAATTCTTAAGTTATTGATATACCGCCGAAGTTATATAAAATTAAGAAGAAAAATTATATTTATCACCACAGATACTTTGGAGTCGTCTTTCTAGAATATCAACTCTTATGACAATATTACTATTTTTCTGTCTCAACGATCTACGTGTCTCCTTCTTCGAAAAGCAAATTGAATGAAATAATTATTTGTGTATCAAATCTTCAAAGTACAAAGACGTTGATCCAGGCAATGATTTCTTTGGCGTCTTATGAGAGATTGTGGAGTTGACATATAATTATGGCACAGAGATGAAGGACTGTTATGGCAACTCAAGAGGGGGGGTGTAAATAGAGTACAGCAAAAATAATTACCCGATAAAAAATATTTAAGGCAAGGCACCAACTAAACTATAGTAGTAATATAGAAAGTACATGTATGGAAATTAAATTTTAGAAAGAAAACACAAACACCCTGATGTATACTGGTTTTCCCCTCGAAGGACTAGTCTAGTCCCAAAAACTCTGGCCGAAATTAAATCCACTATTATCTCAAATTGTGTACACCCCACATGCTTTAATATGAAGGGCATGCCGACTTGTTACAATATGAGATTTGATCTGAAGGACTAGCCGACTTCTTATAACCACAAGCTTTGATCCAAAGAGCTTGCCGACTTCAAACAAAAATGAACTCAAGCTTTTACAACTCGAACCAACTTCTAACCGAGATCGCACTTGGTACTAGAAGGCTGGAAGTTGATCTTGGTAATATAAATGTTTATAGATCTGGTAGTAGAGAATATAAAAGTTAATGAATGAGTTAAAATGGTGAAAAACCATGTCTATTTATAGGGTTTACTGTGACCAAGTTCGGGCAGAGTCAGTCCTCAAACGTTCATAAATTCGAACGTTAGAGCCTGGTTATCCTGAAGACTAAGTCGAATCAGGAAATTTGTTTCCACCCTGACCGAGGTCAGCTCGAGTTTGGTTCGAATTTGGTCCAAACTCTATGTAGAAGAGTAGAAAATACGCATGGCCGAAGTCTGCTACATACAAGGATATATGCATACAAACTGGCAAAATTCAGGAGAGCTGCCCTATTTTCTTTGCACACATTAGAGGAGTGAACGCGTATCCTTTACTCTCATAAAATCGACAAGAGGTGGTTGAGAGTATGCAGACAAAACATGCATAATTAATGTAGTATCTCTTAGAGAATCGTAGTAATTAATGCGGCGATCACGAAAAGACAGTTGCCATCATGATGAAAGTCTAGTCAGTATGACCTAAGTATGTCACGAGCAAGGATACACGCATACATAAGGGGAGTTACCCCCTTCTGTACACATTGGAGGAGTACACGTGTCTACTTTTCTCTCATATATCGATAATATATGGCTGAGAGAATAAGGACAAAACCTGCACAATTAATGCAATATCCCTTAGAGGATCCTGGCATTTAATGTGGTTTTCATGAAAAGACCGTTTCCATCATGACGAATAGTCCAGTCAGCATGGCACGCTTACCATGCATATTTAATGCTCTTCCATCAGGGCCAGATCCTCATCTGTATGGCAAAATTATCTCGTTCAGGCATGCACACACCACAAAGTCCAGTCAGTATTGGCTAAAGTTTGCCTTGCTCAGGCACGAACGCACAAGACGACAGACACAATGGCCATTTTTGCACGCACCAGGGAGCCTCGTCAGCAGGACACACTTATTTAATGCTCTGCCATCCTAGTCAAAGTCTTATCAGCATGACACACCTATTTAATGCTCTGCCATCCTAGCCAAAATCTTGTCGGCATAGAATGCCCATTTAATGCTCGGCTATCATGTCTAAAAGTCTTGTTAGCATTGCCGAAGTTAGCCTTATTTAGGCACGCACGCGCAAGGTGACAAAACGCAGTTAAGGATATATGTTTTCAAGGTATAGACCTCCCAAAAATGGCTATATATACGAGGGTATCTCACCAGTATAAAGGGATTAGTTTTTAGGCTGTCTAAAAAAATATGTCTGGTAGTCCAAGGAGCAAAGTGATCGACCACAGATCAAACCTCTATAGATGCCTCTCCCCAAAACTTATTAGTGTATTGAGAAATGCCCAATTTTTTTTGTATCTATACAATGTTTCTTCTTGAATAAAGAACAATAAAGAAAGAGACGGTCCGCTCGTGACACGTTAAAAATATTTCTCTTCTTAATCATCCTACCTTTATTTTCTCAAACAAAATAAGATGGCGACTCTGCTGGGGACGTCCTTCTCCTCCTATGAGAACGTGGTGGCTCAACCCTACATCATATTGATAGGCACATCCAATAGAACGTTGGTCATCAAGTTTGACCAACGGGCATATAAATGGATGCTATCTCAAAGATGCTCTGATCCTTCACCGATGGTTCAACTACTAAAAGTCCGTAAAGATTGGAGATTCGTGTCTCACATCTCTGACCCTGACGTCTCTAACGACAAGGGGAAAAATATGACGAACTAATCCAACAAAGGACAATCTGCTGATTCTACTCCGACACTTCCCATCTACAACGTTGACGCAATTCTTAGCCATTCCAGTACGTCCGCTAAATGAAGGAAATCGAGGAAAATATGCAAAACTTGGTTTCCAAATCCCCGCATCTCTTACCGCGATGTCTCTAACAAAAAGTGGGAGTGTGTGGCTAGTTCCTCCAACGAAGGATAAATTATTGATTCTGCTTTGGTACTTCCCGTCAACATTATAGACACATACTTAGCCGTGCGACTATGCCAACTAAAGAAAAGTTACGAATGGTCTCTTACAACAACATGCTTAGTTGGGACCAACTTTTCTTTTCAGAAAGAGGGCAAGACAAAGTCAAAGAAGTTATCCTCCGTAAGATGGACAAATTATTCCGTGCTCGGCGGAAAGCCCGATATGATCGATGCTCAAATACCCAAGTATACGGTAGCCCCCATAATCCATGTATGGATTGGGCTCCCTGTGTGAAGCATAAAAGAGAAACTGTCACCGCTACACTCATCTCTCCCTCACAAAACACGCCCTTGCGCGTACATGTAAAGCATACGAGTCAGAGTCAGCTAGCTTGGGACAACTCCCAGCATAAGATAACGTGCACCAGGGAAGGTATGTCGTTCAATTTTACATGCACCAACGATGCCCCAAGAAGGCGCTCAAAAAAATATGCACACACAATAAAGGTATGTGATGTAATGCTTTTGCTCTCTCTCATTTACTCCTGGTCCCAGATCTACGCGATGTGATCAGTCAAAAGTGTAAGGGAAAGGAAATCTCTGCTGCGATAGTAGCATTCCCGAAGGAACATTATTTCACGATCAACTGCTATTATCTAAATGTTGTCAAGTCTTCCACAAGATAGTCAACATTAAACCTATTATTTCCCATTGCTTCATCAAGGTAGGGTTGTAAGAGATAAGATCAAGATTCGCTCATCGCCCCCATTTATATGAGGCATGAACATCCCTGTGACCAAGACGAAGAAGTCAACAAGGATCCAACCACTAAGTTGGATTCGTCGGAGGGGTATATCAAAATTCCCATTCTTGAAGAAGGGCCACCCCTCAAAATAAAGAACTACCAGTATGGTACTCCATGAATCTGATAGCATGGATTCTAACAGCACGATCTTGTCAACCACTTCCTCAATTTACAATCGAGAAGTCAGTACATATACAACTGGTGATGAACCAGATGAGCATACATCTTCCAGCTTTGAATTTTGTCTTAATACGCTCGAATTTGCTATCAACAACGTCCGCATGATAATGCAAGGAGTACATCATATGCTTATGTACGGGACAAAATGCTACTACACTACCAATGGTGTGCTCGGTCCAAGAGAGAGGGTAATTTAAACATGGCAGTGGGTGCCGACAGTAGCCAGATACCGATCTCACCTGAACCATTATTTATGCCACCAACAGTCGCCCACATGACCGATTTTGAAGCCATTCGTTCTCAGTGCTCTCTTCGACTCCATGAACAACCAGGAAAAGTTTCATAAACTAGGAAAAGACAACCCTACCCTCCTGAATGGAAAAACGTTGTCTTTCCACCCAAGTATAAGCCTCAGTCGATGACTCCTTTTGATGGGAAGAAGTTGCATCATTAGTTTATCAATTTCTTTGAATCCATGATGGAATATCTACCAAGAGATGATGCCTTACTCACTAAACTATTCCTCAGAGCCTTAACTTACATGGCTTATGAATGGTTTTACAATCTGTCGGACAACTATATCATGTCATTCAATGATCTTCAAGGACTATTTCTATCTCAGTTCTACGAAGGAGGGATAGATATATCCATATCAACTCTTATCGATACATATCAGAAGAAGAAGGAGCATGCGCGGGACTTCATAGAACATTCAGGCAATTAGCATTAAAGCTGCCTTTAGGCATCCCATAGTCCGTACTTATAGATACATGCAGGTCCAACTGTTTACCCACAGTAAAATTCTATACGGGGACAACACAGTTCGATTAGTGGTCCGCATTTATTTTAAATGCTGATCTGGCCAAAAAGAACGTGGGCAACATCCCTCTACTCGGGCTCAAGTTTACCTAGCGCTGATGATAGGAGCAAGTGTCCCCAAACAATAGTATCAGCAACCCCAACTGCGATGGTAAAGGAAAATATTCTCTCGTAGTAGACCTTTCCAAGAATGCCGCTCCGTCTAGACAAAAAGTTCTGGACGATCAGGAACCAAAGGAAGACTATTCCTTTAATGACGACGAAGTGGTCAGTATCTTTATTATGCTGGGTAGTAAATTGAAATTGCCTAATGTTAAGAGGCCGGAGAAAGTAGGTTGCACTAATGACTCAAGGTATTTTATGTTCCATCAATATGTACGTCGTCCAACTAGGGACTGCTATGTACTAAATAGAAGAATACAACAACTAGTAGATGCTAAAGCCATCACGCTCCACACCGACGAAAAGACAATCACTACAAATATGGTGTCTTTATAGTTCAGCGATTTTTCGGTTCAGAAAATCTCATGCGATGTTATCCCGATACCAAAGGCAGCGATGGAGATCATCAACCTGCCGCTAGCTCCCAACGAAGGATTGATCCCTTTCACCGCCCTACAAGGTAAAATTATGTGGGTCCATCCCGACATTTAGAGAGATTGGAAATAAGAAAGTATTCCTCATGCTTCCAAAACTTTGAAGGTAAAGAATAAGAACTGGCCATATCATATGGTCCTTTCCTCTAACACAGACGAACCATATCCGGAGAAACAAGGTCCGGTAAGACCTATTTATGAACTTATGAGCCTGCCCAAGAGGACATTGCTTCAATGACTTCCACACTCGATACACCAGTTCCTCCTAAAGCGGGTCCTTTATAGCCTACGATGGCAGACAAGGAAAAACAAAAAGAAGTTTGGTTCGACAAGCCCTCAAAGAAGGATCCTCCTCCAAGACTTGGCAAACCATATAACTTTGACATACTGGCCCATCTCGCCAATACCCTATCACGGCTCTATGTTTTCTAAATCCTTCACCTCTCTAAAGAAACTTGTGATGTCTTGAGAGAGGCATTGTTATACGCTGACTCATATCTAACGCAAATTAAAGAGCCGGAGGAAAACCCCACAGAATATCCCATTTCAAACCCATCGTATTAAATGGACCGAATCCTGGCATGAGTTTATTATGAAGTTTGGTGCTTTCTAACCTACTTCATGCAGATGGGAACACCAAGTGCATAGGTCATTGTGAAATACTTTTTTTTAGATAGATCCACTTCATGCGCATGGGAACAGCCAGTGCATGGATCTATCGTCGATTGGCCAAAAGTGGCGCATAGAGGTTGAGCGCATGGAGTATTCATCATGTATAATTTTCCATCAGCACCACGCATGAGTTTGAGCGGTGCATATCCTTCTTGAATAGTTTCTTGAGCATGCATAGCTCGTGTCGGCCAGGACTTCTGTGACTTAGCACTCTGCGATGCATTGTACAAATAGTCCACTTTAGTGCAAATTTGAGAGCCTTGTCGGATAGACTTCTGTGAATAAGAGAGTCTATTGAGCACATAACTCTTCTTCCACCGTATACGTAGATGCTTCCGAGAGCTTGGTACAGCTTCATGATCATTAGCACATGGGGGCATTATACCCTTCATACGCATAAGAAGGGAATTAATATTATTTTCCCATTATTCTTCTGTGCTGATTGAGGAGTGGATGTAGCACCCAAGTCCTTGGCATCATCATATTTTTCTTTGCCAACACCTGAGTGCTACACACTCTTCTTTTGCCGCTATCACTACCATATTTCTAGATGAGGGTATTTTTGTCATTTATTATTTATTATATTTAGTGATTAAATATTTATATATTGTGCTACTAATTATTTATTATATGTTGTGATATTTGTTATATTTAGTGGGCTAGCCTAATCATTTGGACTTGGCATTAGGTACCTAATTAGAACTTGTCATGACATATTTAGCCCAACATTGGACTAGGCCCATTAGACTCATTCCCTATAGTTAATTAAGGAGACTAGAATTAATTTTCATTAGATTAAAAGCTTCCTAATATTGCCCTCTCTAATTAAACACCATAACTAATTAGTGGGGGGTATATTGGACATTTTATGTTGCTTGAAAAGGGGAGAAAGTGGGTCGGCCACAACTGGGGGAGGGGGTCTTCCTCTCTCTCCTTTCATTAATTTATTTTATTCTAGATCCTTAATTATATTCTTCCCCAAAATGACTAATTTCTCCACCAAATTCCTTTCAAATTACTCTCATTCTCTTCTATTTGAATCATCTAAGGAGCATTGGAGCTTGGATTGCAAGGAGCACTTGGAGAAGGAGGAATTGGCTAGGAGCTTGTGTCCTAATTATATCCATTAGAGCAATTCATTGGAAATTCATCTCCCAATAGGTAAAATTATAATTTTTTCCTATAATTTAGACTCTAATTCGTGTATTTGATTATTAGGAACCCTCACATGGCTTAGGGGTACACATAGGAAGACGTTCTAGGCCCAATTGACCTATATTGTGACTTCTACATAGATTTTTGTGCTCAATTAGTGGGGATTACGAGATTGATGCATCAAGTGTGTCATAAGACCAATTTGGTCTAATTAGACTTAGATTAAGTGTGTGGAACTAGCTACGTGTCCAAAATTAGATACGAGTATGTCGTATCGCAATATTTTGTGATATGCTATGATACAGGGACCCATTTTGGGAGATTTGTGCATAGTAGTATAATTACTCTTTAATTTCTATTGTAACTAGTTACATTAATTATGTATAGGTGTATTTGATATGTGCGAATATTAATTATGATGAATTATGGGTTTTGGCATTCCATTTGGGAGTGTATCATAGAGTATCTTGCATACATGTATGTATATATGTATATATACATATATATATATATATATATATATATATATATATATATATATATATATATATATATATATATATATATATATAGCCGAGTGGTCGTGTGTGTGCAGTAGCCTGCAGCTAAGTGAACTGCTGTGTCTATGTTGGTAAAGTGTTATGGTGGTGCAGGTAATGAAGTTGGGTGCTCAGGTTGGGATGTATAGGTATGTCCAAGACCTGAGTTTAAGAATATAGGCATTAGCAGCAGTATATAAAGTGAGGGGGAGTCAGGTTTTAACAAGTAGTAGTTGCCACAACAGTAGCAAGAAGCTCTAACAGCAGCAGTTGCAAAATCAATATATAGAGTAGAGCAGTAGTAGCAAGTAACATATAGGGTGTGAGTTATAGTTTTACTGATGTCTATGTGTATCAGGTATATTGGGGTGAGTGTGGTGTTGGTTCTTGTGTGTGAACATTGTTGTGATCTCGTGTCAATATTAGGGGATGTGATATCAATTAGTATATGGGTTAGTATATGAGCAAGTTTAAGTGTATCAGTGAGTATCACCTAGTATCAATCGTTGCCTTAGTGTTGGGGGAGGTGAGGAATGATAAGGGAAGGCGTAGGAACAAGCAACAACATCAGTGAAGAGTTAACTGTGCATATGTATGCACAGTTGTGACACTGAAGCTGGGAATATGGGTCTATGTGTGCAAGAGGTATCAGTGGATTAGTATGTGAGCAATGTAAATTATTGTGAGAGTGTCCTAGGTGTGTGTGCTCAGAATTATTGTGTCCAGATTAAAGGAAGGTGAGGTGTTCAACACAGTATTAATGTGGTATCAGTGTTGAGAGGAAGTATTGTGGGTAAGTGTTGAATGTAAATTAAAGTTTGATATTAGGGTGGTGGATAGATACACATAAGGATTTAAATAGATACATATATGCATCGGTATTAATACTAGATATTGGCTAAGGGTTGAGGTATAGCTAGAGTAATATAATTATTGTTGTATATAGAGTCTATATAGTATGCCATATTAGCTAGTATAACTAATTATCTATGATATTGACCTAGAAATCTAGGTACAACCTAGTATCACCTAGATTAGCCTTGTAATCAACCTAGAAGCTAGAATTATACCTAAAACCAAAGTAAATATCTAGTTTGACCTAGTTTGACTAGTAAGACCTAGTCTTGACCTAAAAAATTATATTTTGACTCATTTAGCTTATTTATCACTTTTTACATCCAATTGACATGATATTCATATATAGGGTTGTGTGACACCAGCTCTGACACCGTGTCATACCATTTGCTCAGGACCAGAGGCGAGTACATTCTTTGTTAGTTTTTATTTTTGATAGTCGCTATGTTACATATTTTTAGTATTGAGATATTTGATTCTTGACACATTGATTACACGGATTGGTATATTTGGATCAATATCATGAGATATTATTGTTGTAATTACTCAATGATCATCGTGTTGTGCTTTATGATTACTCGGTGATTACCGTGATAACTTCGTGATTATATAGACCATAATTATAATGCATGATATTATAGACCGTGTATTTTGATAGACGTGTTATAAAGTGTCGTGATTTGGATCCATGTACTAGTCAGGGGTAGGAAAAGTATTAGTGGATATGTGATCATACCTTATAGCCCATGATTTAGTGTAGCCCGTAATAGCTAGCAGATCATGCAACTAACGTGTGGTCATGCTAGCTCCCTTTTTTTATATAGCTCGTATTAGGCCCATGCCGATCACATATTTCACTAATAGTTCAAGGCATATTTTATTATTATATTTTTTTATTCCAGTTTATTATATTGATGTTTCTCACCATATTATTCTCAGTTTATTTCTATTATTTACCATGATACTCATTCTTGTGATATTTACTAGTTCAATTACTTTCATCATTTATTTTTATTGCTATTGTTGTTTCATAGTTTCTGTCAATTATTAGAACTGCTATTGGGTTATAATTTGCTCTAATCCTGACTGGATATAATTTTCAGATGATTCATTAGAGGACTGGTATCCTACGTACTACGGGCCACAGGATGGTGAGCTAGTTGAGATAATACCCGTAGAGCCTATTGAGATAGTACCAGCAGTCGAGGTGTCATGACCCGCACCCGTATATTCGGGCACGAGTACATGGTTACGCCCAGCCTACGTCGCAGAATTGGTGGTTGAACGTTGTTTGGGTTATTTCTAACTATCTAACATCTCAACAATATAGTATGGTACCTGTCAATCATCTTAACTCCAAACGGAGGAGCAATATGGTATCTCACAAGTATAACTAATCTCAATCACAAAACAAACTAAGAAAGAATATTGCACGAATGGAATAGCGAAGGAAAGAACAAGATACAATCCACAATCTAAAATAATAATATAATACTGTGAATCCACCAAAAGAATAGTCTAATATAATCCAATACAAATAATCTAGACCTCCTCATGCTCTGCAACTAAGTCCTCCTGGTTAATAGGAGTATCCTCTAAAGGTACGCCGTCATGCGGCCTGTAGAATGTCGGACACTGCTCTAAAAGCTAGTCATTTGGAAAAATATATCCAGTCAGAATTGGAGCAAAGTACATACATCTGAAAGCAGTTTCAATAGCATAATGGAGCATATAAACAGATAATAGAAATAAAATATAAGATTACAAAACATAAGAATGATGAACAATAGATATACAGGTAATGTATAAGAATATAGATTAACAATATGGATATCACAATATGATAAAATAACTGCAATCTAAACTAACTAATGTGCCTTAGAATACAAGTTCATTATGTGATCGGGTTGGATGAACATGATCAGGTAAGATGGATTATAAGTGAGGTATGTAACCAAAATCTATACGATATAACAATGTCTTTAATTACTAATCAACTCCTACTCTCCCACCCCCAACTAATACCGATGGATCCAATCACGACACGCTACGAACACGAAATATAACTACTGAATACGAGCAGTGGGTGTACACGATTATCATAACTACCGAACACGAGCGGTGGGTGTACATGAATAAGCACACTGAACACGAGCAGTGTGTGAATATGAAATATAATCAATACCCAATATACATGATGAGATACAATGTATACGAGTACCCGCTGAACACGGTAGGGAATAACATCTCCTGATGGGATCCATATAGTACCAGTCCGTGAAATCACTGTGTCAGGATCGATGTATACAATTCTAGAACATGCATATATACAATATTATGAATAAAAAACAATCAGAGAAATGTACTTGCCTGACATCCTGAGCAAGGTGTGTGTCTCGATGCCCAAGCTGGTGTCACACAGACCTATATATGGTATGTTGCATCAATACAAGGTTCAAGAATAAAATAAATAAAGTTGATGCAATTCTAGGTCGATATGCCATTTCTAAGTCAAACCAATAAAATCTAGGTTGCAAGAGTCTAATGCTAAGTCACTAAGTCGATACACTAGGAACTATGCTATACTAGCTAAGCTAAGAAACAACAAGGCACTCAAAGAGCCGTATCCCAAGATACGCAAGTTTTGAATATAAAAATAATGTTATATATATATATATATATATATTCAAGTTAAATATTATAATAATACAACAAATTAATTGAAATAGGACACCTTGGCCTTGCACCAATGCGTATCGCACCTATCTCGATACCCAAACTCAATACCTTGGGTATCAACCCAATACCTTGGTGATACCTTGGTATCCCAAGGCAACACAAAAATTAACATAATACATATATAACCAAGCTAATACTAGCTATGCAACTACACTATACTATATCTAACTACTATAGGATAACAATTAACACAATTATGTATATAATATTTATGTAGCTAACTAGCTACTAGCTAACTTAATGAATCACTAACAACTAAACTGACTATATTAACTATTAACTAACTCTTACCAATTAGCTACCAACTAACTGATAAATAACTAATAGATCAACTAACTACCTAAACCAATACCCAATATACCTTGACACCCAAAACCCCAACTAATACCTTAACTCACTGATACAAGAAACTGAAACTTGAAACGATACTGTGCATATCTGCACAGTGGCTGCTCCCTGTGTGTACTGATGCACTCTATGTTGTGGCTCCTTGCTCGATTAATACTCCCTGCTGAATTAATATTACCCCAAGCCCTCTTGCTGCTAATGCAGATCTCTACTGATACATGCAGTGGACTACACAGGGACTGATACCTGCTGAATCAGTGAACTGCTATTGGTGTCAAGCACTGGTTGCTGATGCACCTCTTCCTTGGCTGCACTTCTTCAGTCACTTGCTGTGTTTACTGTATAGTGAGCTGCTATCTCGACTGCTCAAGGCAATGTCCAATGTTGCTGACCAACTGTACACCAAGCTATGTGCAGACGGCTCATTGGTGCTCGAGCCTTGGAGCTGTTGCTGTCCCTTCTTTATACGAGCTCCCTGTTGAACTGTTGCTGTGGTATCTGCTCGATACTGGGCCTCTCTTGCTACTTCTCGGGTTGCTGCTACTGCTGAACATCATTGACACCGAGCTACTGTGCATTGATACCCGAATGCCCGATCCCGCTGCACAGTCTTCCCACTTTCTGTGCATTTCTGCACAAGTGCAGCTGCACTCTCCCTCCTTGTGCAGTTTGCTGCACCTCGATGGCTTCCACTGCCCTCTCACTCACTTGAACACATAGACACACATACACAAATACACTTAAACACATCTAAGTATATATATATAGTTCTCCATATACATAAACACATAGACATTTACATATATAAGTACATATATATACATACATATAGATATCTAGCTACCTATATACATAGATACATATAGCACAACCTACACACTAAGATAGCTTACTTCTATATATATACTCCTCATATATATATATATAAACTCAAACACATATATACGTATATATCTAAGTACACATATATATACATATAGTTATAGATCTATACATAACTATAAACACTAATATATGCACACACATATATCCAAACACGAAATATACTATTATATACACTACATAATACATACATAGCTTATATATATAAATACACATACACGTATATGAAAAAAGGGCAAAATTATAAACACATGGAGTGCACCGCACCCGTATCACACTTTCTCTATGATACGCTTGCGATACGGCTCCAACACACAAACAAACGCATCTCGGAGGATACGAGCAAGTCTTAAACATTAATTATGAATAATAGATATAGTAATTAGAGTATCTACGTGTCCGTGTCATAATGTAATATGCACAAGGCCCCGTGTTGGGGAAACCCCCCAAAATTAACCCGTTTTATCAAATTGACGAGATACGGCCTACACGTATCTAATTATGGACACGACACTAGTTACAAACAAGCAATCAAATGTCATTTAGATCTATTAGATCCAATGACAAGCACTACATATGCCTATCTCGGAATTGCCCCAAATTGGCACCAAAATGGACATAACTTCACCTTAGGTCTCCGATGAACCTAAAACTAATTTTTATGGGTAGCATATGCATGTGGGTTGGTTTCTCATGGTTAAAACTCAGATCTATAGTCTAATAGAAGGAGAAAAACTAAAATGTACCTATTGGGAGATGGATTCCCAATAAAAAGTTTCCAAGTGCCAAGTAGCTCCTCTCCTTGTAGATCTTGGCCTCTTCCTCCTTGCTCCTTGCTCCTTGCTTCCTTCTTGTAGATCCTTGGTGTAGAAGCCTTAATGATGAATTTAGAAAGAGATTGGTGATGAATTGATAAGGGAATGGAGGGAAATGGAAGAGGGAAAAATATAGATATAAGAATTTGGGGAAATAATAAAATGAGAGCACTCTCTCTCTCTCCTCCTTATGCCCGGCCATGTAGCCCCTTCTCCAAGCAATATACAATATCACAAATACCCCTTGGGGCCTCTCATGAAGTAATTTAATTAGGAAGGGAAGGTTCTAGTCTAATGATTTCTCTAATTAATCAAACCTCTTAATCCATGGGCCTAATCCATGGGCTCAAACTAAACTAGTCTAAATATTTGGTTCATGCATTCTAATAAATGGATTAGGTCTACTACACAAGTTTAAAACAAATCTACAACTAGCAAATAATAATTAATACAATAATTAAATAATCATGCATGCATAAATATTAAATACAAAAATCCTAAAATTAAAATTACCCTTGTCAATTACCAAACTACCCTTGAATGAAAAAGTGAGGGTGACACGAGGAGACAGCTAGTTCATATACGATATTGTATTTGTCTTATTTTAGACATTATGGCATGTATTATAGTTGAGATCATTGAGTTATGATTAGACTATTGGACTGGACTTGGATTGTATTGTAACTCAGTATTTCATTCCTTTTATTCTATATCGTGCCATATCTTCCTCTAGTTTTATATTGTGATTGGGTATTGATTACCATTATCATATTATCATATTATCCTCTATTTAGGAGTTGAGATATCTTGACAGGTATATTATATCTATTGTGTGGAATATTTAGATAGTATTGTTGACCTAGACAACGTTCTATTATCGATGTTGTAGCGTAGGTTGGACGTACCCATGTACCCGTACCCCTATACCGGTTGCGGATCGTGAAACATAATTGGGGTAGCCCATGCAAGTCCAGGTAGTAGTACTCAGACTTGGATATATGATGAGAGGATACTCATTCATAACTAAGAACATTTTTAATCTATTGAATTTATTATCTTTATCATTTTGAATAATTGCTTTCTTTGAAATATTACTGTCCTCCCCTGATGTTATCCTATCCTACACAATATTGATTCCTTTGTTTTGAATCTGCCATTAAGAATTTGCCGAAGACCAGATCCCATAGCTCTGGAGCAGTTTCAGCGAGGTCAGTTATTTTGTCACCTCCAAGGCAGACATCAGCTACTTCTCCACCTCCTCCAGCTTAGAGGGTTTCCTCATCAGTCCAGGTGGGGGCTTCAGCAGTTGATTTTTGGGGTACTCCACCTCCAGTTCAGAGGATTATGACCGCATTTGCAAAGGATCTTCCATTACCCCCAGCACCCGTCGATGCCGCACAGATGTTTGTACTATTTTGGAAGATGGTGGAGGGCTAGAGGGCCCAGGCGGAGGCTCAGCACCGCCAATCAGATGCGATGAGACATGGGATAGAAAATGCTCATCAGCTAGCACTTTCAGCAGTAGAGAGGGTTTTCCTAGTTCAGCCACATATGGTACCGCCTTATCCTTTTCCGCAACAGCCGTGGCCAGGTATCGTTATTTATTTCAAGAGGATGTGCCCCAAGGACTTTAATAGCACAGAGAGGATCTTTTACGCTGATGATTGGATTGAGGATATTAAGAGGAACCTGCAACTGACACAAATTTTGGAAAGTCTACAGGTGGAGGTAGCGGGTAGCCATATATTTGATATTATCCTGACATGGTTCCGTACAGACCCGAGGATCACAGCGCCATGATTGACTTGGAAAGATTTTAAAGAGATTTATAAGGAGAAGTTCTTTCCGGATGTGGCTCTGAGTATCCTAGAGAGCCAGTTCCAACACCTCGTCGAAGAGAGCATGACAGTGGATGAGTACGCTGCAGAGTTCTGTAGATTGGGCAGGTTTATGGAGGGGCATAATTCCCTAGGGAAGGCTAAAAATTTTTGAAAGGGTTTGATCAGGAAGGTTAAATCCCTTACTAGGGGACACCATACAACAAAATTCGAGGAGATCCTGATAGATGTACAAAGGGCTGAGGATGACTTAGAGCTCAAGTCTAAGAGGATGAGAGATACATCGGGGGGAGCTAGCGGTAGTGCGGGTTCAGCTACGTGACCCTATTTCCAGCAGCAAAGGACCTTCCAACCGCAGTGATAGCAGTTTTATGTACCATTTTGGGCACTAGTGCAGCAGACACACCAGGCCTAGAGACCAGTACAGTAGGCCCTACAGTACACTCACTGTGGGAAGATTGGGCATACACGGAAGGTTTATAGGAAGAGGCTTGGAGTGTGCCTGTATTGTGGAGAGCCAGGCCACCGGTTGAGGAAGTGTCTGTTGGCTCCGGTTCGAGCAGTTAAGGGAGCAGCACTGGCGCAAAGATCACTAGCGAGGCCACCTGCGTTCAGCTGAGGGGACCTCCTTTACTGACCCAACAATAATGGTTCGCCCAGCACCAGCAGAATCAAAGAGGTGGACAACGAGGGTGAGCTTTCGCCATGACAATTGAAGAGGAGGAGCCGGTCGGAGATGTGATATCAGGTTTAGTTCTCCTTGATTCTATTCCAGCTTATGATTTATTTGATTCTGATGCTTCCTATTATTTTGTATCTGTATGTTTTACTCTTAAGCATCGTTTAGAGTCTGAACCTTTACCTAGGACTTGCAAGATCATGACTGGGGGTGGCATTATCCTAGTTAGTGATGTTTGCAAGGATCGAAGAGTTATACTGAGAGGCCGGAAATTGAGTGCGTGCTTACTCGTAATGCCACTTCTGAGTTACAATATTATACTCGTGATAGATTGGTTGAATAGGCGCCATGCTAGTATAGATTATGTTGGAGGCAAAGTTTTATTTAGACTGCTATTAGAGCCAGAGTTTGAGATTGCCAGAGGAGCAGCGGACCAGATAAAGGATGTCATCTGTGGAGCCATGGTAGAAAAGAAAGAGTTGCCATATCCGTTGATAGTAGAGTTTATGGATATTTTCTCGGAGGAGTTATCAGGCTTGCCGCCAGACGGGGATATGGAGTTCTCTATAGACTTTGTGCCAGGCGTAGAGACGATATCTCAGCACATCTATAGGGTTAACAATCGTGAACTTGTAGAATTAAAAAAGCAAGTGGATGAGTTATAGGACAAAGACTTCATCAGATCCAGTTCATCACCGTTGGGTACTTGGATATTATTTGTACCGAAGAAGGATGGGTCGATACGTTTGTGTATCGACTACAAGGCCCTGAACAACCTTACTATCAAGAATAAATATCCTTTGCTGAGGATAGATGATCTCTTCAATCAGTTGAGTGGAACGAAGGTATTTTCAAAGATTGACTTAAGGTTAGGTTACCACCAGGTAAAATTGAAGAAGGAGGATATTTCGAGGACAGCTTTTCGGACTCGGTAAGGCCAGTTTGAGTTCCTGGTGATGCTATTTGGGTTGACCAATACCTTAGCGGTATTCATGAATATGATGAATAAGGTGTTCCACCAGTATCTTGATAAGTTTATGGTAGTATTTATTGATGATATTCTGGTGTATCTGAAGACCCCAGAGGAGCATGAGGAGCACCTGAGAATAGTTTTGGAGACTCTCGGAAAGGAGAAGCTTTATGGCAATCTCTCGAAGTATGAGTTCTTCCTTGACAAGATTGAATTCCTTGGTAATATGGTTACAGGTGATAGGATCTCAGTTGACCTGAAGAAGACCGTGGCAGTGGAGTCGAGGGCTACTCCAAGATCAGTGGCAGAGATCAAGAGTTTCCTGGGACTAGCAGGTTATTACCGAAGGTTTATACATGACTTCTCCAGGATTACATAGTCGATGACTAGGCTGACTAGGAAGGATGTAGATTTTTTTGGACAAAGGAGTTTCAGGCTGCTTTTGATGAGATAAAGAAGAGATTGACGACAGCTCTAGTGTTGATGTTGCTATCAGGATCAGGTGGATTCACTATCTATATGCTTCAGGTAAGGGTTTTGGTTGTATCTTGCAGCAGAATGGGAAGGTGATTGCCTATGCTTTCAGGCAATTACGTTCTCATGAGAAAAATTATCCTACCTACGATTTGGAGTTGGCAGTGGTCATCTTTGCTCTAAAGTTGTAAAAATACTATTTTTACGGAAAGCGTATGGAGATCTTTATGGACCACAAGAGCTTGAAGTACGTGTTTACAGAAAAAAAGAGCTGAACATGAGACATCGACGGTGGTTAGAGTTGATGAAGGACTTCAACATATTATTGCATTACCATCCAGGAAAGGCCAACATAGTCGTTGATGCCTTGAGCAGGTATCCAGTGGATATGTACTTGATGATAGACAAATATTTATTGGCCGATCGAGAGCTTGGGTATTGAGGTGCTGGTACCTGATGTCGAGATGCAGATATGGGGATTAAAGATACAGTCTGAGCTGATAAAAAGGATCATAGCTACGCAGTATGATGATGAGTCCCTGAGGAGTATTAGAGCACAGGTTCAGATGATGTTATCAGAGGACTTCACTATTACTGAGGATGGATCATTTTGGTACGATACCAGATTGTGTGTGCCAAGTGGAACATTGTGCGATGAGGTTCTTTAGGAGGCGTATCGATTGCAGTACTCTATGCATCCAGGTACCAACAAGATGTATAGAGATCTGAGGGTGCATTTATGGTGGTATGGTATAGAGTGGGAGGTGGCACGCTTCATATCCAGATATTTAGTGTGCAAGCAGGTAAAGGCAGAGAGGCAGAGGCCAGGTGATTTACTTCAGCCTTTACTCATTCCAGAGTAAAAGTGGGAGCATGTGACCATAAAATTTGTTTCGAGGCTTCCGCGTTCTCCAGGAGGAAAAGACGCGATTTGGGTCATCGTAGACAGGTTGACCAAATTAGCCTACTTTTTTTCCATTTAAAGTAGGTACGTCTACGGAGAAGCTAGCAGAGATGTATGTGCGACAGATTATCAAATTACATGGAGTTCATATGAGCATCATCTCGGATCGGGATAGTCGTTTTATCTCCCACTTCTAGAGGATCTTACAGGCTAGCTTGGTCACCCAGCTCAAGTTTAGTACCGCATATCACCCCCAGATAGACGGATAGTCAGAGAGGACTATTCAGACTCTCAAGGATATGCTTTTTACTTATATTTTTGATTTTAAAGGCTCTTGGGAGGATCATCTCCACCTGGTATAGTTTTCTTACAATAATAGTTACTAGGCCAGTATTAAGATGTCACCATTCGAGGTTTATATGGACAGAGATGTCACACTCCTTTATTTTGGGATGATGTTGGTGAGAGACCCTTGTTGGGACTAAAGATGATTATGGATGCAGCTGAGAAGGTGAAGCTCATTAGGGATAAACTTCGGGTGGTGCAGGACAGTCAGCGGCATTGGGCCGATAACCACCAGAGACCTTTAGAGTTTGAGGTATATATTTTGTTTATATTACTTGTGATTGCTTTATTTAGGTTAAATGTTAAGGCTGTATTTTGGTCTAGGTTGGCGATCTGGTGTTCCTGTAGATTTTACTGACATGGGGCATATTTTGCTTTGGTAGAGGCAGAAAGCTTAGTCAACGGTACATCGGACCCTTCAGTATTCTTGCGGGGGTCAATACAGTGGCTTACAGACTAGAGTTGTCACCTATACTGGAAGGAATGCATGATGTGTTCCATGTGTCACAGCTGAGGCGGTACGTGGCAGACCCTAGTCACATATTGGATTACTCAGAGATTGAGGTGGGTCCAACTCTCAGCTACCCAGAGCAGCCAGTGGAGATTCTAAATCGTAGGGAGAAGGTGCTGCAAAACCAGACGATTTCCTTGGTACGCATCGCGTGGAGGCATCACTCTCTGGGAGAGTCTACTTGGGAGAGGAAAGCCGAGATGTGCGAGCGATACCCTTACCTCTTTGAGTCGTGAGGTATCGTTCTTTCTTGCTTGATGTGGTTACTTGTTGTAGTATTAGTTCTTTCCTTAAATTTTGATGGAAAAAATTTTCTAAGGTGGGTAGACTTGTCACTACCACATTTCTAGATGAGAGTATTTTATATCATTTTTTATTTATTATATTTAGTGATTAAATATTTATATATTGTTTTACTAATTATTTATTATGTATTGTGCTATTTATTTATAGTTTGTGGGCTAGCCTAATCATTTGGACTTGTCACTAGGGGACCTAATTATAACTTGTCATAACATATTAAGCCCAACATTGGGCTAGGCCCATTAGACTCATTCCCTTTACTTAATTAAGGTGATTAGAATTAATTTTTAATTAGATTAAAAGCTTTCTAATATAGCCCTCCCTAATTAAAAATTATAATTAATTAGTGGGGGGTATATTGGACATTGCATGTTGCTTGGAAATGGAGGAAAGAGGGCGGGCACAAGAGGGGGGGGGGTCTTTCTCTCTCTCCTTTCATTAATTAATTTCATTATAGATCTATAATTGTGTTCTTTCCAAATTGACTCATCCCTCCACCAAATTTCTCTCAAATCACTCGTATTACCTTCTATTTTCATCATCTAAGGAGAATTGCAACTTTTGATCATTAGGAACCCTGCCATGGGTTAGGGCTACCCATAGGAAGAAGTTCTAGGCCTACCAATGGTGTGCTTGGTCCGAGAGAGGGTAATTTAAACATGGCAGTAGGTGTCGGCAGTAGCTAGATACTGATCTCACCTCGACCATCGTTTATGCCACCAACAGTTGCCCACATGATCGATTATGAAGCCATCTGTTCCCTTAGTGCTCTCTTCGACTCCATGAACAACCAGAAAAAGTTTTGCAAACTCAGGATAAGACAACCCTACCCTCCTGAATGGAAAAACATTGTATTTCTACCCAAGTATAAGCCTCACTCGATGACTCCTTTTGATGGAAAGAAGTTACAGCATTAGTTTATTAATTTCTTTGAATCCATGATGGGACATCTACTACGAGATGATGCCTTACTCACTAAACTATTTCTCAGAGCCTTAACTGACATGGCTTATAAATGGTTCTACAGTTTCCCGGATAACTGTATCACGTCATTCAATGATCTTCAAGGACTATTCCTATCTCAGTTCTATAAAGGAGGGATGGGTATGTCCATGTCAACTCTTATCGATACACATCAGAAGGAGAAGGAGCATGCGTGGGACTTCATAGAACGTTCAGGCAATTAGCATTAAAGCTGCCTCCGAACATCCCACAGTCCGTACTTATGGACACATCCAGGTCCAACTATTTAACCACAGTAAAATTCTATATGGGGACAACACAGGTTTAGTGGTTCACATTTATTTTAAATGTGGATCTGACTGAAAAGAACGTGGGCAACATCCCTCTATTTAGGTTCAAGTTACCCAGCGCTGATGACAGGAGCAAGTGTCTACAAACAACAGTATCAACAACCCCAACCGCGACGGTAAAGGAAAAGATTCTCTCGTTGTAGACCTTTCCAAGAATGCCTCTCTGCCTAGACAAAAAGCACCGGACGATCAGGGACCAAAGGAAGAATATTCCTTTAATGATGAAGAAGTGGTTAGTATCTTCATTATGCTGGGCAATAAATTGAAACTGCCTAATATCAAGAGGCCGAAGAAAGTAGGTTGCACCTATGACCCAAGGTATTGTCTGTTCCATCAATACATACATCATCCAACCAAGGACTACTATGTACTAAAGAGAAGAATACAACAACTAGTGGATGTTAAAGCCATCACGCTCCATACTGACGAAAAGACGATCACTGCAAATATGGTGTCTTTACAGTTCGATAATTTCCTGGCTCAAAAAATCTCGTGCGATGTTATCCCGATACCAAAGGCAGCGATGGAGATCATCAACTTGTCGCTCGCTCCCAACGAAGGATTTATCCTTCCCACCGCCCCACATGGTGAAATTATGTGGGTCCACCCCGATATTTAGAGAGATTGGGAACAAGAAGGTATTCCTCATGTTTCCAAAACTTTGAAGGTAAAGAATAAGAACTGGCCATATCATATGGTCATTTTCTCTAATACAGACGAAGCCATATCCGGAGAAACAAGGTCTGGTAAGACCTATTTACAAACTTATGAGCCTTTCTAAGATGATGTTGCTCTAATGTCTTCCACGCTCGCTACACCAGTTCCTCCTAAAGAAGGCCCTTCAGAGCCCACGATGGCAGACAAGGAAAAATGGAAAGAAGTTTGGTTCGACAAGCCCTCAAAGAAGGATCCTCCTCCAAGACTTGGCAAACCATATAACTTTGACATACTGGCCGAGCTCGCTAATACCCCATCAGGGCTCTCCATTTTCTAACTTTTTCGTCTCTCGAAAGAAAGTTGTGATGTCTTAAGCGAGGCGTTGTTATACATTGACTCATATCTGAAACAAATTAAAGAGCCAGAGGACAACCCCACGGAATATCCCATTTCAAACCCTTCGTATGCGCATAGACCGAATCCTGGCATGAGTTTGTTATGAAGTTTGATGCTTTCTGACCTACTTCATGCGCATGGGAACACCTAGTACATAGGTCATTTGTGAAATACGTTTTTTAGATAGATCCACTTCATGCGTATAGGAACAGCCGGTGCATGGATATATCGTCGAATGGCCAAAAGTGGCGCATAGAGGCTGAGCGCATGGAGTATTCATCCTGTATAATTTTCTATCAGCACCATGCATGAGTTTGAGCACCGTATATCCTTCTTGAATAGTTGCTTAAGCATGCATAGCTCGATTCGGCCTAGACTTATGTGACTTAGCACTCTGCGACTCATTGTGACACCAGCTCAGACATCGAGTCGTACCATTTGCTCTGGACCAAAGACGAATACATTCTCTGATAGTTTTCTTATTTGATAGTCTCTATGTTATATGTATTTCGTATTACGATATTTGATTCTTGACACATTGATTACACAGATTGGTATACGTGGAACATTATCATAAGATATTATTGTTGTAATTACTCAGTGATTGTTGTGTCATGCTTTGTGATTACTCAGTAATTACCATGATATCTTCATGATTATTTAGACCGTGATCATAGTGCATGATATTATAGATCGTGCATTGTGATAGATGTGTTATAATGTGTCATGATTTAGATCCGTGTCCTAGTCGGGGGTAGAAAAAATATTAGTGTATATGTGATCATATCTTATAGCCCATAATTTAGTGTATCCCGTGATAGCTACCAGATCATACAACTCACATGTGGTCACGCTAGCTCCCTTTTTTTATATAGCCCGTGTTAGGCCCAAGCAGATCACATATTTTACTAATATTTTAAGGCACATATTATTATTATTTGTCCTTTATTCTAGTTTATTATATTGATGTTACTCATCATACTATTCTTAGTTTATTTCCATTATTTACCATAATACTCCTTCTTGTGATATTTACTAGTTCAGTTACTTCCATCATTTATTTTTATTGCTATTGTTGTTTCATAGTTTATGTCAATTATTGGAACTTCTATTGGGTTATACTTTGATTCAATCCTGACTGGATATATTTTTCAGATGATTCATTAGAGGACTGGTTTCCTACGCACTATAGGCCACAGGATAGCGAGCCAGTTGAGATAACACCCGTAGAGCCTATTGAGATAGTACCAGTAGTCGAGAAGACTTAGCTAGCTCATTTATGATATTGTATTTATCTTATTTTAGATAATATGACATGTATTATAGTTGAGATCATTGAGTTGTGATTAGACTATTGGACTGGACTTGGATTATATTGTGACTCAGTATTTTATTCCTTCTATTCCAAATCGTGCCATATCTTCCTCTAGTTTTATATTATGATTGAGTATTGATTACCATTATCATATTATCATATTTTTCTCTATTTGGAAGTTGAGATATCTTGACATGTACATTATATATTATATAGAAAATTTAGATAGTATTGTTGACCTAGACAGTGTTCTACCGCCGATGCTGTGGAGTAAGATGGACGTACCCACGTACTCTTATCCCTACACCAGGTGAGGGTCATGACAGCCGCATAAGATATGGTGGTTGGTTGTGCACACTGGCAGGGCCACTTGTTTTACAGCAGGCAACATACTTGACTGTCTTTGGAGAAGTATGCACATGGCACTTCTGTACAGACTGACACTTCTCATTCTTTTAGTTATTCACTGCCAGGAGATCTTTGGAGTAGAGAGGCTCTACGGAAAATATCACCCTTATATGAGGCATATCCTTGCAATCTTCGGGTTCAGAGAACGTGCCCCAGGAACCCAAACTTCATGAGTCCCCGACTATCCATGCGGTAGTGGGAGTTTCTCTAGAGAAGTGCATACTGGGCACTTCCATTATGGGCTAGTTTTTTGGACATGCACATCTAGGGAAGCAAATGAATGATTCTTCTTGTTCTTTGGCTCTGCGACCATGTCCTCTGCGACACTGACAGGGTATGCGGCACGAGCTTTTTGGAGCCAAATTTTGTGAGTCTTCTTAGGCTTCGCAGTCCGTGGAGAAGGAGTTGAGCTATCCCCCAAAATTATTTCTTCGAAAGCTTGCTGATCGAATAGAATGAACAGTATTTTCTGAGTGGTTTCAATCTTTGTGATGTTAAATTATGCCACGGCCTTATCATTAGTGGAGAATTTAGTCCCCAGCAGAGTCGACATTTTGTTTCCGTTAACAAAAGTCATACTAACTTTTATTAAGACATTTGTTTTAAGTATAAAAGAATTCTAAGAATACAAAGAATTTTAAGTACTAAAATCAAGGTATTTGTAGCAAGTAAGATCAAGTTTTGCAACTAACTCCTATACTCTGTTGACTACCCGAACACAAAGATTAGAAATTCACTAACTCTCAGCTCACTGGAAAAAAAGGGCAGCAAATAGGCTCAAAGGTACTCAGCTTTCGATGGTTTGGGAAACACATATCCCAACTATTTCTAGCCATTCTCACTATAACGGCTATATACCCCTGAATATGAAAAGTTACTATTTTTTTACTCTGCTGTATACGGTTTAGCTTGCCACATAGGCTTCTGTCTTAAATATGGCTAATATTCCAGATCTAAATGTATTTGCATAAGCCGGTCGACTTGACACGTGGCATGTGTTACAAACTATTCAAAAAATCGAAATTAATACGGCCTATTATTATAACGTATGCACAATTAATGTATTTAATGTGCATAGTTGTCTCTTCGTCTTTATTACTATCACTGCTAGCTGGATAATAAAGAAGAAGAGTTGTTGCCGCATAACATGGCTTGTTGCATAGTTCTACTTTGCTGAGGAAAAAACTGGAGAGGATTTACAGCATAGGTGCTAGCCGCATGGGAATGCTGTCGCATGAAGACACATGGGACTGCACCGCTGTATACTAACAAAATTAATTTTTATGCTGACGTAAGTACTGACGTCTTTTGTGTAACCGTCGTCTGCATATATTACAAAGCGATCAGAACAATTAATGCTGTGTCATAATAAGATATGCGGCTAGGATGTTTGTCGCATAATTCTAAATAGGTTATCTTTGTCGCGTGCACCTAGGGTCACTGTCTTTGCCACATAAACAAAGAATTATTGTCTTTGGTTGATTGCCGCATGAGCTTTATGTCGCATAGTGCTGGGACGTTTAGACGTATGCAACTTCAGGCTTGATTTGATTTCTTTTGCGCATAGCTGTTCAGGCGCATAGACTTGGATTTTTTCATACTTCTATAACTCTCTCTAATTTTGACATTCATGCAATTCAATCCCAAACAAACTGCAAGTATTGTATATCAAACAATTTGTCCAATCCAATTCCCTAAGCAAGCTTCTGAAGAGTGAATTTTTTTGGTTAGGACTTTGTGAACAAGTCGTCAAGATTGTTCTGGGATCAGATCTACTTGACTTAAACCTTCTAATGTTCTTTTTACTAATGAGAGATAAATAACTTTGTTGCAATATACTTGATGTTGACTCCCTTAATGTAGTCTTTCTTAATTTGCCCCCATACAAGCGACAATATCTTCATAAATTGTAGTCGGGACGTCACTGATGGGAGAAAATTTTCTCGTACGTAATCCGGATATGCTCGATAACTGGTCGCAACCATATACATTCTCAAGTACCGTTATGAAGGGCAGTGAGCTTGACATAATTTGTAGAATTGACAAGTAGAGTTTACTTTATAGACATACAAGATATTATGGTATCCTTAATGGTAAAGACAACCATTTTAGAAACTTATCTTGTACGACTCAAATAAATAATTGGCGTCAGCATAAGCAACAAGGCAGGTATCTTTTTGGGGATCAAGGGTGTTCGATCCATTTCGAAATGCGTAGGGATAAAGTAAGTCCATATTTGTAGTACCATTGAGGTAAAGAAAGATGTTTTTAATACTATTCCAGTGGTAGCATGTTGGTGCTATGCTAAATCTAGAAAAAATATTCACAACAAATAAAATGTCTAGTCTAGTGCATTGAGATAAGTACAATAAGGTGCCAATTGCACTTATATATGGAATTTTAGGTTCCAATACCTCTTCATCGTCTTTCTTAGGACATAATGGATATTGTTTGGCATATCGAATATGAACGATCATGAGTGTACTTGAAGGCTTTGTCTTGTCTATATTAAAATAATGCAACACCTTATAGGTTTAACTCAATTGGTGGACCAAGATACCATCAGTACAATGCTCAAGCTATATGACTATGCAAAAATGAGTTTTTCTAAGACCATTTATTTCAAAATATAATTTCAGGTGCGAAGTAGTTTTCTTAAGCTCTTCTGGAGTCCTAGTGAGATTCATGCCATTGACTATTATACTCATAGATCCGTAATGTGACTTCTTGATAAACATGCAAGGGCATATCTCATTATTTACATATCCCTGACTGATTATTTTTAACTTAGGCAGTTATTCCATATCCACCCGAATTTATGTAATCCACAAAGTGAATGTCTTACCTTGATTGAGAGCATGTTCTATGTGTTGGCTTATTGCTAAATTAGATTTGTTGAAAAAAAATGATGATATTATTTGTGTATTATGCTAACATATTTTGTAGATAAGTAAGAGCAATATAGTGACAGTACACTGAGAATTCAAGAAGAGTCAATGCCAATCAGAGATGTGTATCATCTTTTAGCAAGAAGAAAGGTCACGATCTTTTGCTATATTTAATTTTTAATTTATATCTTCTACCAAGTCTCTAGGATTTATTGTAACACAATGATAAATTTAAGCTAAAACCCAAAAATCCTCCAATCAACTAAAATCCAGAAAAGTGAAGAATATCGGTATACCGACTGGCATACTGTTTCCCTAGTTATTTATCCACTATCTTCTCATTTATTTTTTCCCTAAAAAGTATACCGCCTAGTATATTGTTATACATAAAATTCATCCAATAGTTTCTTTGTCACTTCATCCAATATTAGTATAGTGTCAAGTATACTGGACAATATATTGTCATAGAGACTTGATGTGTAGCATTAAATGCCCAACGACTATTTTTATACCTGTTATGTATCTGTTACTGTACTGGAAGTATATTGGACACTATAACACCGACACAATAATAGTTATATTTTTTGGGGTACTTTTGATATCCTTTATATAGACTTTGTTGGCCTCATTTGTGAACTACTTTCTTTAGCATTAAATTTTTCCAACTAAAACCAAATCTTCTCACTCACTAAAACTTTCAATTGCCAACTACCATTGTGTTAGAATGTGTTAAGAGTTGTAATTTTTGATCTTCAAAGTGTTTAGAAGATCAACTTTATCATATTGAGGTTGAAGTCATTGAGCTCTTTATATCAAAGCTAGAGTGTAAAAAGTTGACGAGTTTTTCGGATCAAACCTTGTGTTTCTAATATATTCTTCAAATAATGGATTAAAGCTAGAAAGAGTATCAAGACTGGATTACATTCGAGGAGGAGACCATGTGTCATGCCCTAGTCCCAAAATACGGGACTGAGCCATGTGACAATAGTCAGCTAATACGACTTCGAAGGGTATCATAATTTAATAATAGACCCACCGAAGCGTACTCCGCTGACTTGTATGAAGTCCAGTTCAATATTTTAAAAATAACATAAAATATCTAGATCTTAACCACAAAATCGATAATATGGAACTGAACAATAAATTAATATAAATGCTAAAAGTAAATTTATTGAATATCAAGTCCAGCAAGAATAATATCAAGTTCGGAACAACAAATCCACTACTAGAAGACTGAAAGTAAAACAAGATAAAAAGATAAGGAGTCCATATATGATCACAGGAACTCTAGTGGATCAATCTCTAAGTCCTCTGCAGCAACTGCTCTGCCATCTGGTCCTGGTCTATAAATCTCCAGATAACCCTGATCGTACAAATCTGTAAAGAGTCCAGTTCCTTAGAGGAAAATAATAAGATACATAATATGCATGTCTACTATAAACAGTATATACATGCATAAAGGGACAAGAAATAAAGAATCGACTATATCTAGTAACTAAGTGCTATGTATTTGAGAACAAGTAATTATTCACTGGCTGTAAAGGCTAAGGGTATCAGTATTGCTATACCATATGATCCCTGGTAATAGCATGTCTCTAATATCGTAATGCCATAGAATGCTCCCGGTCTTCGAAATGGAAAATAGAAATATAATAGCCCATGTCTAGTAATCGTTCTCCCCAACCCTATATTATATAAAAATCTATAAGTCAAGCCTCATGTCTACGATCAATCGTGTTCATCTACTATATCCATACCATTTATAACCAAGAATCAATAAAGCTATAGCAAACTGATCATGGTCACGACTAAGACATATAAACTGAATGTTATTTGTCATGTGCCAGTATCAGAATATAAAGAACAGGGTATGACACGACTAGCTACACACTACAGAATATACCAGTACCCTGCAATACGGTCATAGCTGTACTTAAACATGAGGGGTATATACTATAGTACAAGTCATATATGACCTCACAAGTATAGTATGTCTCAGTTACTCAAACAAGAAGCAGGAATATACAACACGTAAGATAAAACAGTAAGATATCTCCGACGCTCTATTAAAATGATCATGAAACTAGATATACAAAATAGGAAGCTAGCATACTATCAAATCCACATGACTACATCGTAAGTTGTAGTATGAATAAAATACGATCATGTTACAGGAATGAGTCTCCCAGAATATATATATGCTAACAGGTGCTTAGTGGCTAAATGCCCAAAAGAATCAAAATAATATAACGAATGGTGAAGAAGACACCCACTCATGTCCCTCAGTGACCATCCTGCAAGTGCGCACCATCGGGTAAGAAGTACGCTGGATCTTTGGGCTCTGCTACTAGATATGTCCAAACAAAATCATAGGGGTTAGGCCCCTAATAGAAAGTACCAAAAGTAAGCAGAAGTGAATGAAACTAAACCCAAATAATAATATTACCTACTACCTAATAACCTGTGTCATAGATTAGGTTTATCGCCTATTATAGGGCAGTATCTCAACCTTACACCAAAAAAGGACAAATAGGACCACTATGTCGAGATATTCCACGTCCCTAGACTACTAGCAGGAAATATAGTATTAGCACAAATAATTTAATAAATTGGCCAATTAGTTCCTACAGCGTGCTAGATTAATATTTGGATTACCCCAGTGATGCAATATATAGATCATCAAATTGTGCAATGCTGAAGTGGGACTGGCCAATTGATATAACAATATATAACTAGTGACAATCTATGGTGCCACCCCTCGAGAGGTCACTGGGTCGGTAACAATCTCAGTAACAGTCCCATTATACCTATAGGTTATACAATGGGTCGGTAACAATAATATATGTCAGATAATGCATTCCACTAAGATGGATGATATACGATAGTATGTGATAGATGACCAGCAACACATGATCTTGGAGTCCTTTTCCCTCCCAATGAATCTACGAGTTTTAAGTTACCAATTAGCCATACAGTTATGTGGTATCCCATCCCTTAGTCACACGATCATCGTTCCTAGATGTCGTACAGTAGTATATGTATGCTGTGTGTAAATTCTTATTGGTTCTTGAAGGTTCCATCTAGATTCATCCTGAGCCTAGATGCACAATCAATACATATATACTACTCCTAACCTATGTTAGAATCACTAACCAACTATAAGGATACAAGTGTAGATAATAATATCGTATATTATAACATAAAAAAACATGTATAGTACCTTGGTGTACAGGAATAACATGAAATATCACCGCAGTATACTGTTTCACGTGCTCTAAGCCCATCCCGCGCACAGTGGCCAAAAATGGCACGATGGCAAGCAAGACAAATTTCCTATGTTTGATTGATATGGTGCGAGAGCTCACTTTGCTCGCTTGGCCTTCTAAATAATGCCAACTAACAGTAGAAACTCAGTGCGATAACAGGACAATACCTCAAATGGTAAGTTGGTAATCATAATAGCGTGGATACAAATAGTTATATCAAAAAATAGGAAAAATCAATCAGTCTATCAACAGTTGATCAGTCTATCAACAGTTTCTCGGTACACGGTATATTATGTAAATCAGGTCCGGAATACTATCACTAGACACTATGTTAATCAACATGAACGTTGTTATGGCCTACTGGCTCATATGAATCCATTGGACAATGATCACATGCTAATAGTCGATAAATTTTCTTACACTCGGGACATGAAATAGGTATCACCTATATAAGGTTAGTGATCAACATGTATTAGTACTTGAATATAGTATGAAGTATGCAAAACTAGGAAAATGAATCATAGGTATCAGATCGGTATATCGACGGTACACCAATAGCGATGTACCGACGATATGTCGAAGAAACTCAATTCCTAGATAGGACCAAAATAGGAAACCACAATATCAAAGAGGTATACTGACAACGATATATCGACAATATACCAAAAAACTTACCACTTTGCCACATAACTCAAATCAACACAAAATTCAATATGATTGGTATACCGGCAGTATACTGGCGATAGTATATTGGCGGTTATCACTACCGTATTTTCTAGAAAAGGATATTTTGGTCATTTTATAATTAATTAAATATTGTGCATGTTAAATATTTATTTATTATATTATTTATTTATTATTAGCATATTAGATTTATTTTTGGACTTGTGTTAGTGGACCTAACTACTTAGAATAGATCCATGGACCAACATGTATTAATTGTTAGAATTGAGCCCAACTAGAAAGCCCATTAATTAGGAGGATGATTAAATTAATTAAACCATTAGACTAGAATCTTCCCTCCTTAATTAATTTTTTTATGAGAGGCCCCAAGGGGTATTTTAGACTTTATATAGTAGCTTGAGGGAGGGGGCAAGTGAGGCCTATATAAAGGGGATGAAAACTTTCTCTCTCTTCATTTTTCATTCCAAATCTAGATCTAGAATTTCCCGCAACCAATTTTTATCAAATCCCTACCAAATTTTTACCCAATTACTTCTTAAATCACCATTGGAGACTAGAAGAGCAAGGATCTAGAAGGAGGAAGCAAGGATCTACAAAGAGGAGCAAGGATCTACAAGTTGGAAGCTAATTTCACCAATTTTGGAGGTTTCATTGGGAATCCATCTCCCAATAGGTATAATTCAGTTTTTTCCCTTAAAATAGCTTCTAAATCTGAGATTTAATCATGAATAATCAACCCATATGTATGTACTACCCATAGGATTTGATTTTGTGTTCATAGGAGACCTATGGAGAAAGTTATGGTACTTTTTGTGTCAATTTTGGGGGAATTCCGAAAATAACTTTTGTTGTGTGTGTCAATTGATCCTATAGATCAATTTGGCATATGTTTATGTGTTTGGGGCTAGTGTCGTGTCCATAATTGGGTACATGTAGGTCGTATTCCAATAATTTGGTGATACGTGTTGTTTTGGGAGTTTTTCCTCCGACACGGGACTTTGTACATGTCGTATTTTGACACGGACACATAGATCTATATTTGACACTTTGTTTTGTTCATAAATATTATATGTGATTTATTTGTGTCCTTCGGAGTGAAATTGAATGTGTGGTGGACTCGTGTCGCATGCGTATCCTAGATCTAGTGGGATACGGTGTGATACTCTCCAATTGTTTTGTGTTTATGTGTAGATCTAATTAATTGTGCTTTAATTCTTGAATTATAATTGTGTATGTATCTATATATATTATATATGTATTATGTATATTTATTATAGTGTTTATTGTATCATAGATCTATGTATTATATATGTATTAATAGAATATATATTATGTAGCTTTCTTCTACATGCATTAATATATATTTTATAATATATGTTAGGGATATAAATATATGTATATGTTTTATATAATATATGTGTATGTTTAATTAAGTAATTAGATTATTTATAGTTATTATATGATTATTTATTTATATATATATATATGTATGTAGATATATTTATATGTGGTTATATATATAGTTATATTATATATTGTTATATATTTATATTATTGTATGATTATATATATGTATACATATATGTATAGTTATATATACATATTACTATATGTGTGTGTGTATGTTACTATGTGGTATTTTATACAATTTACTGTGTATAAGTGTATGTATAGTTATATATAGTTTTATATGTATATCGTATAAATATATATGGTGGGTTATATATATGTATTTATATATATATGATAATTAATATATATATAAATATGTTTCTAATTGCTATTTGTATTATAGTATACTATATATGTATATATTTAGTTGTAGCATATAAATTTATTAGAATAATTAGTATACTTTAGTTATCAATTGTTATGAGTATTTTTTATATATTATATATTTGTAGGTATGTATGTACGTATATATGTATTAATAGTTAGTGTATAGTTGGTAGTTAGTATTATTCTATTAGTACATACTAGAGTTATATTGGATTGATATATATAATTATTGATGGGTAGTTAGTATATATATGAGATTTTGGCAATTACCTTGAGATACCAAGGTAAGTATCAAGATATACCAAGGTATGAGTAGTAGGTATTGGCATAAGTAATAGGATAGTTGTAAACTAATTATGGGTTGGTATTAAGGTGACTAAAATAAGGTATATAGTATTATATAAATATTAAATACATAGTAGTTTATAATTATTGTTGGGTAGTTAGTATAAATAAGGTTTTGAATTTACCTTGAGATGCCAAGGTAAGTATCAAGGTATTGGCGGATAATCAAGGTATTGGGTTTTGATATCAAGATGGAGGTTTAGTATTGCGATACCAAGTTGGTTCAAAATTAAGGTATCCATTTAGCATTTGTAATTAGAATTTTATATATATAATATTGTTTGATATGTACATATGTGTTATATTTATCCCTTGTTTGCGTATCCTGAGATACGATATCTTAGTATCCTAAGATTTAGTTTGTATGGCCTAGATTCATAGTGTGTGAGCCCAATATCTTTGAGTTAGACTCATGCAACATAGAAATAGGTAGTTGACCATAATTTGACTATAGTTGACCATACTTGACTTCGAGTTGACCTAGTTTGACTTTTGACTTAGAAATGACTTTATGACCTAGAAAGTTGACTAGTTTAATTTATTTCTCTTCCCAAAAACTTGTATTAATACAATATTTCATATATAGGTCTGTGACACCAGTTCGGACATTATTTTTTATCATTTGCTCTGGACCACAGGCGAGTACATTCTCTGATAGTTTTTATTATTTGATTATCACTATAATTCAAGTATTTGGAAATATTACTTATGATTTTTGACACGATGGTACACGGATTGGTATTGTTATTGGATCGTTAGTCATGGGATGTTACCTTGATTATGGAGATAGTATCGGATACTGTCCTTGTTGGTATTGGATAACATTGAATATTATAGATTAAATATTGGATACATTGGCTAGTGACGTGTCATGATTTGATCCATCATATCAGTCGGGGCGGGGGGAATACCAATTAAATATGTGATCAAAAAACTATCGGCTAGTAGTGTAATCATTGGCTACTAACTAACCATGCAATTCACGTATGGTTGAGTTAGCTCCTTAGTGTAATCATTGAATCTCCCAGGCCGATCACATATTTAGTTAGTATCTCAAATCACATAGTTATTGTAGATTCCATTATTCAGTTCATTGATTACCTTGTTCTATTCTGACATTATAGTTTATTCCTTTATTCTTGTACGCATTGATTATATTCTGTTGTTAGTATTGCCTATTCTCTCATTGTTCTTGATCATCAGTTATATCCTTATCGTAGATAGCATCTTCTATTCTACTGCTTTATAGTTTTTGTCAATTAATTGAAACTGCTATTGGGTTGTACTTCGCTCCATTCCTGACTGGAAAATATTTTTCAGAGGATCCGGGAGATTGGTGTCCGACATACTATGGACCTCAGCCTATAGATGGTGCAGACTTGGACCCACTAGTTCTGGATTGACTGTCGAGAGATTTAGCCGGATTCACTAGTTAGCATAATTAGTTCTCTTTAGCATTTTGGTACCGGATTTGTTTCCGGCATATATTTGTGTTTGGATATTATTTCTATTTGTTGTTGTTATATTTTTAACTGCTTAGTTATGTTAGACTTCTGTGATATCTTCTCGTGCCATAGAAATGTGATTGAGTATTGTGTTGAATTAAGTTGATTACTCTCTTCTTGGAGTTAAGATATTATTGGAGGTTTATGCTTTATAGTGAGATAATTAGATAGTATAGTTGACCAAGACAGCGTTCTATCGTCGATGCTGCGGCGTAGGCTGGGCGTTGTTCCCGACTTGCATCCTTACTCCGGGTGCGGGTCGTGACACATTTTTAGTGTTGGCCCATGCAGGTCAGGCTTCGCAATATTGCGATGTCGTGGCAGTACAACGACTTAGTTGTACTACTGCGTGCCTGCGATAGGACATAGGATACTAGGATGAGAGAGGGATACTCAATCACAACTAGGAATTCCAATCTGAATTGAATCGCTACTTTTGATACCTTCTGAATACTTTTGTCCTTCCTTGATAATATCTTATCTTGTGTCGAATTGATCTCATTTGTTTCGATCTGTCTTCAGGATGCCGCCGAAGACTAGATACCATCGATCGGGAGCAGTTTCTGCGAGGTCTGCCACCTCTCAATCTCCCACTCAGGCAGTAGAGTTTGTACCTCCTACGATATCAGTTCATGTAGGAGTCTTGGCTGCCTTCAGGGGTTCTCCTCCACCTGTTCCGAGGACTACTCCAGTTGCTTCGGAGGGACTTCCACCACCTCCATTTTTAGGAGATACCGCACCGATGGTTGCACTGTTTAGAGAGATGATGGAATTACAGAGGGCTCAGATAGAAGCCCAGCACAGGAAGTCATATATGATGCGGCAGAGTATGGAAAATGCCCATCAGGTAGCTATAGCAGCAGTTCAAATAGAGGCTCCTCCACAGCCACAGAATATTCAGATCAAGCCAGGCAACATTCAAAATTTCAAGAAGCTTGAGCCCCGAGTTTTCAAGGGTACAGAAGGTATAGTCTATGCTGACGATTGGCTTGAAGATATCGAGCGACTCATGAAGGTGTCCCGTCTTGCGGAGGATCTGAAGGTTGAGGCGATAGGACTTCAACTATTCGATATTACCCGCACTTGGTTCAGGAATGAGCCAATTCTTACTGATGTGGGGCAATCTTGGGAGATATTTAAGGATCTCTTTAAGAAAAAGTTCTTTGCTCGGACGGACAGATTGGAATTAGGAAGGCAATTTGAGAGCCTTACACAAGGAAGCATGTCCGTAGAGGAGTATGCCGCAGAGTTCGGGAGGCTGAGCCGATTTGCGGAGTACTTGGTGAGAGAGCCAGAAGTTTGGGCTATCCGTTTTTGCGAGGGTCTGAATTGGGAAGTGAAGATTCTCATTCCGTCTTTCTACGAGACGTATTCTGAGATACTTTCGGAGGCACGCAAGGTCGAGCGGGAGTGGAACTTGAAGCCGAAGAGGGACCGTGATATGTTTGGGGGTGACAGTAGTAGTGCGGGACCGACAAAGAGGCCGCGTTTCCAGCAACAGTAGTTTCCAATACAATTTGGAGCCTATCAGCAACAATATCAGATGCCAGAACCTATTGTTGCTCCAGTACAAGCTCTAGTACAACAAATACCACCGCAGCCTTAGAGACAGGTGTAACAAGCTCCTCAATGCACCTATTGCAAGAAGACTGGGCACACTTGGGAGATGTATCGGAAGAGACTTGGAGCATGCTTACATTGTGGATCAACGGAGCATATGGTAAAGGATTGTCTCTGGACACTTCAACGTCCAGGCCAGGATGCAAATCGAGGCCAGAGAGGTGGAGTTAGGCAACCTGTAGCACCACAGATTGCTCATCACCCGCAGAGGGAGCTACCTCGGCAGGGCGGAGCATTTGCGATGACGGTCGAGGAGACCAATACTACAGGTGATGGGTTAGAGAGTCTGTTCTTTCTTTCTGTTCCTTTCATCTATTTTGATTGATTGATTCTTTAGTACCTTTTGGATGCTTGTGTTATATAGTTAGTGTAGCTATAGAATACCCTGACAGAGACAACAGTAATAAGACAGGTGGAGACCATGACCATGCATGTTATTCTTTGTATAGGACTGTTCTTGGTGAGATAAGACCTTATTAGACTATGATTGTTGGGGGTTTGACCTAGAAGGAGTACGATCACCCTTAAATTTCGAGGACGAAATTATTTTAAGGGGGATAGACTTGTCACTACCGTATTTTCTAGAAAAGGGTATTTTGGTCATTTTATAATTAATTAAATATTGTGCATGTTAAATATTTATTTATTATATTATTTATTTATTATTAGCATATTAGATTTATTTTTGGACTTGTGTTAGTGGACCTAACTAGTTAGAATAGATCCATGGACCAACATGTATTAATTGTTAGAATTGAGCCCAACTAGAAAGCCCATTAATTAGGAGGATGATTAAATTAATTAAACCATTAGACTAGAAGCTTCCCTCCTTAATTAATTTCTTCATGAGAGGCCCCAAGGGGTATTTTAGACTTTACATAGTAGCTTGAGGGAGGGGGCAAGTGAGGCCTATATAAAGGGGATGAAAACTTTCTCTCTCTTCATTTTTCATTCCAAATCTAGATCTAGAATTTCCCTCAACCAAATTTCATCAAATCCCTACCAAATTTCCACCCAATTACTTCTTAAATCACCATTGGAGACTAGAAGAGGAAGGATCTAGAAGGAGAAAGCAAGGATCTACAAAGAGGAGCAAGGATCTACAAGTTGGAAGCTAATTTCACCAATTTTGGAGGTTTTATTGGAAATCCATCTCCCAATAGGTATAATTCAGTTTTTTCCCTTAAAATAGCTTCTAAATCTGAGATTTAATCATGAATAATCAACCCATATGTATGTACTACCCATAGAATTTGATTTTGTGTTCATAGGAGACCTATGGAGAAAGTTATGGTACTTTTTGTGTCAATTTTCGGGGAATTCCGAAAATGACTTTTGTTGTGTGTGTCAATTGATCCTATAGATCAATTTGGCATATGTTTATGTGTTTGGGGCTAGTGTCGTATCCATAATTGGGTACATGTAGGTCGTATTCCAACAATTTGGTGATACGTGTTGTTTTGGAGGTTTTTCCTCCGACACGGGACTTTGTACATGTCGTATTTTGACACGGACACATAGATCTATATTTGACACTTTGTTTTGTTCATAAATATTATATGTGATTTATTTGTGTCCTTTGGGATAAAATTGAATGTGTGGTGGACTCGTGTCGCATGCGTATCCTAGATCTAGTGGGATACGGTGTGATACTCTCCAATAGTTTTGTGTTTATGTGTAGATCTAATTAATTGTGCTTTAATTCTTGAATTATAATTGTGTATGTATCTATATATATTATACATGTATTATGTATTTTTATTATAGTGTTTATTGTATCATAGATCTATGTATTATATATGTATTAATAGAATATATATTATGTAGCTTTCTTCTACATGCATTAATATATATTTTAAAATATATGTTAGGGATATAAATATATGTATATGTTTTATATAATATATGTGTATGTTTAATTAAGTAATTAGATTATTTATAGTTATTATATGATTATTTATTTATATATATATATGTATGTAGATATATTTATATGTGGTTATATATATAGTTATATTATATATTGTTATGTATTTATATTATTGTATGATTATATATATGTATACATATATGTATAGTTATATATATATATTACTATATGTGTGTGTGTATGTTACTATGTGGTATTTTATATAATTTACTGTGTATAAGTGTATGTATAGTTATATATAGTTTTATATGTATATCGTATAAATATATATGGTGGGTTATATATATGTATTTATATATATATGATAATTAATATATATATAAATATGTTCCTAATTGCTATTTGTATTATAGTATACTATATATGTATATATTTAGTTGTAGCATATAAATTTATTAGAATAATTAGTATACTTTAGTTATCAATTGTTATGAGTATTTTTTATATATTATATATTTGTAGGTATGTATGTACGTATATATGTATTAATAGTTAGTGTATAGTTGGTAGTTAGTATTATTCTATTAGTACATACTAGAGTTATATTGGATTGATATATGTAATTATTGATGGGTAGTTAGTATATATATGAGATTTTGGCAATTACCTTGAGATACCAAGGTAAGTATCAAGATATACCAAGGTATGAGTAGTAGGTATTGGCATAAGTAATAGGATAGTTGTAAACTAATTATGGGTTAGTATTAAGGTGACTAAAATAAGGTATATAGTATTATATAAATATTAAATACATAGTAGTTTATAATTATTGTTGGATAGTTAGTATAAATAAGGTTTTGAATTTACCTTGAGATGCCAAGGTAAGTATCAAGGTATTGGAGAATAATCAAGGTATTGGGTTTTGATATCAAGATAGAGGTTTAGTATTGTGATACCAAGTTGGTTCGAAACCAAGGTATCCATTTAGCATTTGTAATTAGAATTTTATATATATAATATTGTTTGATATGTACATATGTGTTATATTTATCCCTTGTTTGCGTATTCTGAGATACGGTATCTTAGTATCCTAAGATTTAGTTTGTATGGCCTAGATTCATAGTGTGTGAGCCCAATATCTTTGAGTTAGACTCATGCAACATAGAAATAGGTAGTTGACCATAATTTGACTATAGTTGACCATACTTGACTTCGAGTTGACCTAGTTTGACTTTTGACTTAGAAATGACTTTATGACCTAGAAAGTTGACTAGTTTAATTTATTTCTCTTCCCAAAAACTTGTATTAATGTAATATTTTATATATAGGTCTGTGACACCAGTTCGGACATTATTTTTTATTATTTGCTCTGGACCACAGGTGAGTACATTCTCTGATAGTTTTCATTATTTGATTATCACTATAATTCAAGTATTTAGAAATGTTACTTATGATTCTTGACACGATGGTACACGGATTGGTATTGTTATTAGATCGTTAGTCATAGGATGTTACCTTGATTATGGAGATGGTATCGGATACTGTCCTTGTTGGTATTGGAAAACATTGAATATTGTAGATTAAACATTGGATACATTGGCTAGTGACGTGTCATGATTCGATCCATCATATTAGTCGGGGCGGGGGGAATACCAATTAAATATGTGATCAAGAAACTATCGGCTAGTAGTGTAATCATTGGCTACTAACTAACCATGCAATTCACGTATGGTTGAGTTAGCTCCTTAGTGTAATCATTGAATCTCCCAGGCCGATCACATATTTAGTTAGTATCTCAAATCACATAGTTATTGTAGATTCCATTATTCAGTTCATTGATTACCTTGTTCTATTCTGACATTATAGTTCATTCCTTTATTCTTGTACGCATTGATTATATTCTGTTGTTAGTATTGCCTATTCTCTCATTGTTCTTGATTATCAGTTATATCCTCATCGTAGATAGCATCTTCTATTCTACTGCTTTATAGTTTTTGTCAATTAATTGAAACTGCTATTGGGTTGTACTTTGCTCCATTCCTGACTGAAAAATATTTTTCAGAGGATCCAGGAGATTGGTGTCCGACATACTATGGACCTCAGCCTATAGATGGTGCAGACTTGGACCCACTAGTTCTGGATTGACTGCCGAGAGATTTAGCCGGATTCACTAGTTAGCATAATTAGTTCTCTTTAGCATTTTGGTACCGGATTTGTTTCCGGCATATATTTGTGTTTGGATATTATTTCTATTTGTTGTTGTTATATTTTTAACTGCTTAGTTATGTTAGACTTCTGTGATATCTTCTCGTGCCATAGAAATGTGATTGAGTATTGTGTTGAATTAAGTTGATTACTCTCTTCTTGGAGTTAAGATATTATTGGAGGTTTATGCTTTATAGTGAGATAATTAGATAGTATAGTTGACCAAGACAGCGTTCTACCGCCGATGCTGCGGCGTAGGCTGGGCGTTGTTCCCGACTTGCATCCCTACTCCGGGTGCGGGTCGTGACAGCGGTATACCGCTAGCACAAAAAATTGCATAGACAACTAGAAAAAATGATTTTTTTTTGGGGCAAAAATCATATCCTGATCTCATTCGTTGCAATTTTAACAAGTCTTGAAGCTAGGGGTGAATCTCCTACATCATATAAAAGTAGGTTTGAAGATTAAAACAACCTACGTATCACAACCAATACATAGTTTTTACTATGGTATGACAATATATAACTTATAAACCAAACATAGGTTAAACCAAACCAAAACTAGTACATTATCTTGAATCATGAAGAAAATAATTTTAATAAACATTTTTTAGATAAAACTAAGCACATAATATATAAGAAAATAAAATACAATAGAAAACATGGTTTTATTTATTGCCTAGATCAACCTTCCAAGCCTAATCTTCTACTCCTCCGCCAAGAGGATTCAGAAATCATACCCTAGAGCTTAGTATTAAGCTTCCTAGGTCATCCCAAGCAAGAGAAAGTAAGAAATAATGTAGAGTAAAAATTGAGAAAGAAAGAAAAAAGAAGAGAGAGAAAGAATAGGATTTTAATGAAAGAGGGGGAGGGGGTCCTTGGCCATTATGATGTTGCCAAGTCATATCTTAGAAAGGTAATTATGCACAAATAGTTATAAATAGAGTATAGAAAGTTGTCACTCCCATATCCCGTCTACACGAAATATACTCAAGTTGGTGCACTTTTGGTGTATTTTTATTTTTGGTGCACTTTGAGTATACTTCAAGCGCACGGTTGAATGGAGCTTGGCGCACATTGGCTAATATTGATTGTGTGGTGGTGGTAGGTAGGGTGTGTGGCTTGGAATTTTTGGAGAGATCCGACGATTCACTATCCACCCCTTGCCTATATATATCCTTGTTCTCATTCTCTCTCCTCACATGTTTATTTCTCTTATTTTTCTCCTGGTTTTCTTCATAGGCAATTATATCTTGCAAATATGAAGAAACATGATCGGCTATAGTTTTATTCTTGGTATTTGTTATTGTAATAAGTTTTTATTAGTATTCTGATTATAGTTAGTTCTTTGATTTTTCAGATTTGAGGTGGTTAATTATTTTATCTTGATTCTTTATGAGAGTTTTTATGAGTATATTTTCCTTGGGAATGATCCCCTAAAAATAATATATTTTCAAAAGATGTTGTTTTCTAATTTTGAGCTTGGATTTTTTTCTTAATTTTTGGTTCTTATTGCTTAAGGAATAGAGCATTGTCATAGTCTCGAACTTTAGCTCTAAGTGCATTAATGGTGGGTTGGTTGGAGAAGAAGAACAGTGACAAGAAGTACATAGGAGGATTTGCATAATAGGTGCATGTTTAGTATGACTTGCAATCCATGGGTGCATGCTGAGTGTGACCCGTATTCCATACTCGTACTTACTTTAAGAGTACTGGCAATTTCTTGCAAAAGTATCTCAAGGGGATAATTTTTTGGAAAAATTCTTCTTGGCCCACTTTTGAAATATTTCATCCTTTGGCACACAATTAATGTACTAACAAACGAACGAACCAAACAAAAGTGCGCCAGTCTACCTTTCAACGTACTTCTGACCAACTTTCTATTGGTTGGATCACATTTAACCAAATTAACAGACCGACGCATAATTGACACATTGTGCATTAACTATCAAAAGTGCGCCACTCTTATACACATAACTCTTAGCACACTCTTGCGCGATTCAGTCTCGATAAGCATGCCTTGACTTTAGCACATCTCGATTCTCGAGGCCCTCGACTGTCGTGTCATTGATTGTCGTGCCGCCTGGAGACTCATGTTTTGTCTTGTAGTTATTTTGCACTTGCAAAGTGCGCCACTTCTCTTACTCATAATTCTTGATTTGTGGGCCAGTTTGCTTGTATTTATAGAATGCACCTATTCTCGTAATTATTGATTTGTGCACTACATATTTCTATTGCTCTATTATCGATTTTGTGTGCCATATTATAGGCTTCTGCACCATGACTTCTGTGCCTAGTGTTATATGTTTGTGTTCCAAATAGTTGCTTGCTCGTACATAGTGTGCCACTATTCTTGACTAGACTATATTGGCACTTAAAAAGTACGACAACCCAGGACTTCTTGTGATTGATTGTGCATATATGGGTCCTGTTGTGCACTTGATGTCTATTCTAGATTAGTTGAGCTTGACCATGATTGATGATCTATGACCCCATAATTTAAGGAATTAATAAGGCATTCATGACCGTGACTTGATCATATGAGCTATTAGATTCTTAATTAATTATGACTCATGACTTGATCAAAACATGATTCATGTGACGAACTGATAGGTTTGGTATCTAACTTGGTTATTGTATTCATTTTGATACACTTGTCCTGCTCGCCTGTTTATAAATGACTATATTGTATACTGAGTGTGGGACATTGGCCAACATGTACACTGAACGTGACATGATGATTCATGTTTCATGCATAATATTATATTTTTGAATTCTTGGCATGAAAATAATAATGGGTCAGAACCAAAGCGTGGCTAGGTTATTGCTTATTTGAATATTGCATCTACATTTAGGTGAATCCAGACTTGACTCCTTATATTAAATGGATTTGTATCAAATGTGTCCGTACTTTGTATGACACCATTAAAGGGAATGTTCCTGTGACCACGATAAGGAATTCCATATCACTAAAGGATTAATTATGTAACATAAAAGTTGGTTATAACATGGGGAGGGAATGACATTCTGAGATCGCGCGTGATGGGCCGCTCCATGATAATTTTTATGGCGTACAAGGCTGGCCGCCACAGATATTGTATATCATCCGCATATAGTGGAGTGTAATATTCGACCTTTTTGTATTTAAGACCGAGCCAACATTTTCCCTATAGGAAGGTTGGAACTGTTAATGATTTATCAGCACGGTGGCCCCACGGGGGACTGGTGCGACAATTAATATGGTGGCCCTACGGGGAACTGGTGCAATCATAATTTTTTGCTTGTATAATATTGGATCGGTTAGCCCTGCTCGACATGGCACGATCTAAGGATGCTTATTATTATTATTATTATTATTATTATTATTATTATTATTATTATTATTATTATTATTATTATATCTGGGATAACCCCAAACTCCACATAACAAACCGTAACATTGTTTGGTCGTTCTAACCTGACTTGGTTGTGATTGTAATTCTGCTAGTAACTTAGGAACATGGACTGTCATAGTGTGGTGTTCAACATCTATCTTTATTTGGTTGGGGTGTTGAGTCATTATGCTATGATGGAATATGGATCGAGCTACGACACAGAATCCTAGCTTGACCATAATAATGGAACGTACCTTATCTTGGGTGGCATGGCATTTTTTGTCTGTGTTTGGTGAAGGAGTGCCATGTTATCCCAAAGATGAGATATGCGCCAATGATTATTGGCTCTTGCACTATATGCTTGATCTAGTTTTTGTTTCTTTATTCGTACTTTCTTGTGGTACTTATTATTTGGGGTCTAACCCCACTGGTTTTGTATGGCCAGGTTTAGAGCCAGTACCAAAGGATCCAACTTATCCCCCTTACGATGACGTCCACCATACGGATGGTCGTTGAAGGGCACGAGTGGGTTTCTTAATCATTGCTCGTCTTGTACATTCTTTTTTTTGGGCGTTTAGCCACTGACACTTATTAGCCAGCTTGTCTAGACATTAGTTTCTTTTACACAATTGTAATATAATGAAACTACAGTTGATCTCGGTTGTATAACTATTGACATTCTGCTAGCCTAAATATTTTGATGGCTAGACCTCTAGAACATTCTGAAGGAGCGTTTGGGATGCTTTATGGCTTTATCTCATATGTTATATGTTGTTGTTACTTGCTTGAATGATTAAGAACATAGTTGTTCTGATACCCTAAGAGACTTGATTATAGCATGCACTCCCTTATTTTTCTACATCTGTGACCATCGTACGATATTTTATACCTTGTACGGGAGAGCTAGCCATGTCCGTCTCCGTATTCTGGTACTGGGCGTGACAATAGTGCATATATGAAATAAAAGAGAAATGAACTACAATATCAGTTGCAAAGCAATATAATCTATAAACGGAATATGAATAACTGCAACTATACTAAGTGTTTGAAATAATATTTAGATATATGATCGGCTTGGGATATTCAATGATTTACACTAAGGAAAAACTATCTCAATCATACGTGAAGTGTATTATTAGCTAGTAGCCGATGATTTATATTACTTACCAATAGTTATTGATCACATATCTAGCTAGTACTTTTTTGCCCCGACTGGTACATAGATCCAACCATAACACGACACTAGCCAATGTATCCAATGTTATCCAAGGTCAATACGATGAGTACTATCCAATATCAATACGATGAGTCAAGGTAATATCTCATGACTGAAGATCCATTACCAATACCAATCTGTGTACCATTATGTTAAGAATCAGATGTAACATTTCTAAATACATGAAATATAGAATAAAATAATAGAAATTATCAAAGAATGTACTCGTTTGAGGTCTAAAGCAATGAATACAAATCGGTGTCTGAACTAGTATCGCACTGACCTATATATGAAATTCTATATCATCACAGTGTTTTGGAATCATAATAAAACTAAACTAGCGAATTTCTAAGTCTCTAGGTCAAACTAGGTCAATATTAAGTCAAACTTTGTCAAACTAGGTCAAATCTTCCTAATCTAGGTTTTCTAGGTCATACTAGTCATTATCTTGCTAATATTAGATTATACTAGCTAATATTATTAATATTAGTTAATACACTATATTATATATCATATACTTATAATATAGACTCAATGTTATTACTATCTACAATAACTTAGCTATATTATTATATTGCACTAATATCTCACACAACCCAAAGTAACTCAAATACCTTGACCAAATACTATTACTACTATGTTATACTAGTATCTTACCTATGTCCTAATAGCATGGTATCAACCCATTATATTAATATCTATATATAGTATCGTTAATATATTATATTACCTATTACTTAAACATATAACTAATACCTTGCCATGGTACCAAGGTATTATATAGTTATTATCTATAGTTTATACTTATCAACCCCTCAAATGATACTTGTAATACCTTATCAATACTCAAGATATTCACTAGTATCTTGACACCAACTATTGATACCTATACTTGTCACGACCCGCACCCGGACATTCGGCCATGAATACGTGGTTACGCCAAGCCTATGCCGCAGAATCGGTGGTAGAACATTGTCTGGGTTATTTTTAACTATCTAACATCTCAATAATATAATATGATACCTGTCAATCATCTCAACTCCAAATAAAGTAGTAATATGGTATCTCACAAGTATGACTAATCTCAATCATAAAACAAACTAAGGAAGATAATGCACGAATGGAATAGCAAAGGAAAGAATAAGAATACAATCTATAATCTAAAATAATAATACAAACTATGAATCTCAATAATATAATGGTCTAATACAATCTAACACAAATAAACTAGACCTCCTCGGTCTCTGCAACTAAATCCTCCTGGTCTATAGGAGTATCCTCTAAAGGTACGCCGTCCTACGGCCTATAGAATGTGGGATACTGCCCTATAAGCCAATCATCTGGAAAAATATATCCAGTCAGGATTGGAGCAAAGTACACCTCTATTAGCAATTCTAATTAATTGACAAAGACTATAAACAGTTATAGTAAGTAATACTTGATGAGCAGAAAAGAGGAAGAATCAGAGACTGAAATAAATAATATCTATATAAAAGAGCAATGAAAATAAATGTGGTGAGCCAGAGAGCATGGCACTAATGACTGTAAATAAAGAACTAAACTAAGCAAATGTGATGTGAGTCCAGCAAGTGTGATGTGAGTCCAACAAGTGTAATATAAAGCCAGCAAGAATGCACTAAACTAGTATATTTTAAAATACCACTTTCGACATATAAACGACTAGGGGGTAATACGGCTCATCGCACACTTGGTGTGCGACTACTATCATTCCTGATTAGACCAGAGGGGTGATTCCAGATTTTGGAAATATTTACATGTCTACTCGAGTATTTCTCCGCCCGACTAATATAAATGAATCCAATCCCGATATGCAAATCAAATATGAGTCCAGCCAGATACAATAGGTAATTCCAGTAGGTGAGTCCTGATGTGATGCCAGTAATGAGTCCTGAAGTAGAGGTCAGACAAGTATAATGTACGTGTCGCAAGAAAGTGAATCCATGTAATACTAATCTGTGTATCCAAGTGTCGAAAAATCAGGTAAAACAATACTATAGACCAGAATCATAGAAATTATCAAATAATGGAAACTATCAGAGAATGTACTTGCCTGAAGTCCTAAGCAAGGTATGTCTCTCGATGTCCAAGATGGTGTCACACAACCTATATATGGTATGTTGCATCAATACAAGGTTCAAGAATAAAAATAAGTTAAGTTGATGCAATTCTAGGTCAATAAGTCATTTGTAGGTTAAACCGATAAAATCTTGGTTGCAAGAGTCTAATATATATAATCCATCAATACTAATTATATGCTAACATTATCTGCTGGAAGAGCGCGAACATCTGCGTCTGATCAACTGCAGGTGGTGGAGGTAGAAGATCCTCGAAAACTGTCGGTCCTGTCCTCGGTACTGGAGGTAGAGCACCTCCGAAAGATGCTGCCGATATGCCCACCTGGACCGGTGAAGCTGATCTCCTGAATGTAGGTGCTGGACCATCATCTGAGGGTGCTGCCCTCAAGGATGATGAAGTGACTGATCGTGCTGTTGAAGCACCTGATCGCTGGGAATGCATCTTCGGCGGTATCCTGAAGATAGATTGAAATACGAAATCAATATTGAATATAATACGATATCATCAAAGAAGGACAGAACTTTATTCAAAGCAAAGTAATATTCCATAGATAAGGATTTGCAAAACAAATTTTGGAATTTTCCTAGGTGTGATTGAGTAAACTCTCAGCCTAAATCCTATTTCCTAAAGCAGGCTTGTAGCAGTACTCTAGACGAGCACAACTACGAAATTGCCTTAATTATGAATCTCGACCTGCATGGGCCACCACTAAAAATATGTCACGACCCGCACCTGAATATTCGGGCATGAGTACGTGGTTACGCCCAGCCTACACCGCAGAATCGGCGGTAGAACGCTGTCTGGATAATTTCTAACTATCTAACATCTCAATAATATAATATGGTACCTGTCGATCATCTCAACTCCAAACGGATTAGCAATATGGTATCTCACAAGTATGACTAATCTCAATCACAAAACAAACTAAGGAAGATAATGCACGAATGGAATAGCGAAGGAAAGAATAAGAATATAATCTACAATCTGAAATAATAATATAAACTGTGAATCTCAATAATATAATGGTCAAATACAATCCAACAAAAATAAACTAGACCTCCTCGGGCTCTGCAACTAAGTCCTCCTGGTCTATAGGAGTATCCTATAAAGGTACGCCATCCTGCGGCCCGTAGATTGTGGGACACTGACCTATAAGCCAATCATGTAGAAAATATATCCAGTCAGGATTGGAGCGAAGTACACCTCTGCTAGCAATTCTAATTAATTGACAAAGATTATAAACAGTTATAGTAAGTAATTCTTGATGAGCAGAAAAGAGGAAGAATCGGAGACTGAAATAAAAAACATCTATATAAAAGAGCAATGAAAGTAAATATGGTGAGCCAGAGAAAATGGCACTAATGCCTGTAAATAGAGAAGAACTAAACTAAACAAATATGATGTGAGTCCAGTAAGTGTGATGTGATTCCAGCAAGTGTAATGTGAAGCCAGCAAGAATGCACTAAACTAGTGTGTTTTGAAATACCGCTTTCGACATGTAAACAGTTAGGGGGTAATACGGCTCATCGCACACTTGGTGTGCTTCTGCTATCATTCCTGATTAGACCAGAAGGGTGATTCCAGATTTTGGAAATGTTTACATGTCTATTCGAGTATTTCTTTGCCCGACTAATATAAATAAATCCAATCCCGACATGCAAATCAAATATGAGTCCAGCCAGATACAATAGGTGAGTCCTGATGTGATGCCAGTAATGAGTCCTGAAGTAGCGGCCAGAAAAGTATAATGTACGTATCGCAAGAAAGTGAATCCATGTAATACTAATTCAAGTATCCAAGTGTCAAGAAAATTAGGTAAAATAATACTATAGACCAGAATCATAGAAATTATCAAATAATAGAAACTATCAGAGAATGTACTCGCCTGAAGTCCTGAGCAAGGTGTGTCTCTCGATGCCCAAGCTGGTGTCACACAACCTATATATGGTATATTGCATTAATACAAGGTTCAAGAATAAAAATAAGTTAATTTGATGCAATTCTAGGTCAATAAGCCATTTTAGGTTAAACCGATGAAATCTAGGTCGCAAGAGTCTAATACTAAGTCGCTAAGTCGATACACTATGAAACTAATCTATACAAGCTAAACTAAGATACAACAAGGCACTCAAAGAGCCGTATCCTAAGATACGCAAGTTTAATCATATAAAAATAGTAATTTAGATATATTTACAAGTCAATAATTATAATAATATAACAAAACAATAAAAATATGATACCTTGGCCTTGCACCAATGCGTATCACACATATCTCGATACCCAAAGTCAATACCTTGGGTGTCGACCCCTTACCTTGGTATTACCTTGGTATCCCGAGGTAATTCATACCCCATTTAGCTAATATATATATAATCCCTCAATACTAATTATATGCTAACATATACTAAGTATGAAATATATATCTATACAATACATATACCTACTATCTTTATAATTCAAAACTTACTAACTAAACACAGTACTAAGATAATAAACACACATATCTACTAACTATTAACTATCTATATAGATAGTATACATATCTAACTATTAAACTAACAATTAACTACTATACCAACACCTAAATAACTAAACCAACTGTAAGCTAACTCCCCATATAACTGACACTGATAACTAACTAATCTACTAACCAATACCTCACTGAACCATTACCTAACTGATACCTGAAACTCCCTGTCTAGCTGCCTGAAATACCTTCTAGCTGAACCTGAATGCTTCTTGAGCTGTGCATTGATGCACTCTCCTTGTTGTGCTCCTACTGCAGTGAATGCACTATCTCCAGTTGCTGAAGGTTCACTGTCTCGAGGTACTGCAATTTCTGTGCATGAATATGCACCTCTGCTGATACTCTGAATCCATGCTGAAACTTGCTGTGTTCAGTGTACTGGCTGCACTGAACTGATACTGCATTTGTTGAATGCAATACCTACATATTGTTGTGCTCTGCTTGTTCCCTATTGCAGCTCCCTCCTTTGCACGAGCATGCTGACCCTTCTGCATAAGCACTAGTTTCCTCTCAGTTGGTTGCACACTGCACATTACTAGTATTGATACTCTCTGTTGAAACTGTGCAATTGATGCATACTTCTACATAGTTGGCTGTTGCAAGCACACTACTACTCGTTGTGCTACTTGCTGCAGTGTATGCCTGCAGGATCTGCAGCTTCTCTCTTGCCTTGTTGCTTGCACAGTTGGCTGAACTTCTTGCTGTCCGAGTATGCTGCACACTGATCTGCTCATTGTTGTGCTAGTGCACATTGCTTGCTGTAGTTGCATTGCACACTGAGGCATCAGCACCTACAGTTACAACTGTTTAATGTTTGCCAACTGCTGCATGCTTTGTTGAATAGCTATTGCAGCAACATGCTGCTGATTTACCCTTTGCTGCACTTCACATTGCTGTACTGGCTGTGTAGTTGAGGCACTGGTGCTACTGCCACTACTACATGTTATTGAGTTGTGCATGAGCCCTCTACTTCTTGTTGCTCGATGCAGTATTGATGTGGCTGTTGATAGTTGCTGCATTGTGCATTAATGTTCTTCAGTTGCTACTGATACACTCTTGTTGAATGCCAAGCTACCAAGTTGTTGCTGTATGCCTGCTCGAACTTCAATGTTGTAGCTGCTACATTTTCAACTGTGCTATTGTTGTTGATTGTACTGCACCCCAAATCCCCCTGTGCACTGGCTGCTGATGCACCTTCAGTGCTCCTTTCCCGAGCTCTCTTGCATTGGCTGCACGAGCACAATGCAGTGCTCCAGGCTGCTGATACCGCTCACTCTCATTGTGAAGACTGCTGAGAACTTGAGTCTCTCCTCACCACTGGCACACACTCACATCCATACCACAAACACAATCACTTGACGCAAGTGCACATACACTGTGCACACACTACTCACAACACAAACATATAAAACCCCCTATGAATATATATATACACAATCACACACACACACACACACACACACACACACACACACACACACACATATATATATATATATATATATATATATATATATTCACCCACATATATATATATATATATATATATATATACAACTGCCTATAGCTAGATATAGATATAGATCTAAACATAGACACACACATATACCCAAACACAATATACACCATTATAACATATATATATATATATATATATATATATATATATATACACACACACACACACACACATATACCCAAACACAATATACACCATTATAGCATATATATATATATATATATATATATATATATATATATATATATATATATATATATATATATATATATATATACATGCATGTATAGGAATGAGAGCAAAATATCAAACACGTGGAGTGCATCGCACCCATATCGTACTAACTCTATGATACGCTTGCGATACGGCTCCACCACACAACCAAACGCATCCCGGAGGACACGAGCAAGTCTAATACACTAATTATGAATAATACATATAATAATAATAACTACATGTCCGTGTCAAGGATTGATATGCACAAGGCCCCGTGTCGGAGGAAAACCACCAAAAATACCCTGTATCGTCAAATTGATGAGATACGGCCTACACGTATCCAATTATGGATACATGTAGGCCGTATCTCATCAATTTGACGATACGGCCACGTATCGTAGGTCATAATGATCTAATTGATCAAATGATAAACACTACTTGTGCCACTCTCAGAATTCTCCCAAAAATTGGTACCAAAATGCACATAACTTCCACCGTGAGTCTCCGATGAACCTAAAACCAATTTCTATGGGGTAGCCTATGCATGTGGGTTGGTTTCTCATGGTTAATTCTCAGATTTAGAACCTAAATAAAGAGAAAAACTGAAATGTACCTATTGGGAGATGGATTCCCAAAGAAAAATCCCAAAAATTTGAAAGTAGCTCCTCCTTGTAGATCTTGGCCTCCTCCTACTTGATTCTTGCTTCCTTCTTGTAGATCCTTGTTGTAGTAGCCTCTATTGAAGAATAGAAACTGAATTTGGGTAAAAAAAATGGCGAGGAATGGTGAGGGAATAAAAAAATTAGGAAAGGGGAAAAATCTAGATCTATTTGGAATAAACAAAATAAAATGGGAGACACTCTCTCTCCTCCTCTAATGGCTGGTCATAAACTCTCTCCCAATAATATAAAATATCCAAAATACCCCTTGGGGCCTCTCATGAAGAAATAATGAAAACCCCCTAACCCAAAATTAGGTCTACTTGACATAGATAGAGAAACTAGGGCTAGTTTGTATCCAATTGGAAATAGGACACAGCATTTTATTTATTATACAATATTTATATCACTTAATACCCCTTACCGTTGCTTCGGTAATTGGAGCGCTACACTAGTAGCTACCTTCAGACAAATTTTATACATATTTTCTAGACATGCCAGACTACCCATCTGACCCTTGTGTAACTTTTAAATACTCGATATTGTGCTTCATTTTAGCTGCGCAACATTCGTTACAAACGTCTATGTATAATTCCAATAAACCTAATTTCTCATAATTGTCGTTCCAATCGAAATTGGAGGCACACCCTCAACCCAACTCCATATAACACAAATTATGGTATTTACCTATCCTGAACTTGCTACGCCGATGACACTTGTGTCCCACCCAATTTTAATCCCAAGTGCCTTCAAATGATTAAAGAACGCCTAGTGTAATTATTTTTTATTAGGATTAAATTGGTGACCAATCTCACCCGAAGCAAGACCCAACCAAGCCCATGAACTCCATATACCCTTTCATTTAGTCAAGCTCCCCACCCCAAGGAGCCCAGGCCGGCCCAAATCCCGAGGTCAGCCCATATCTTCCCCCTCCTATATAAATACACATTTTTCTATACTTGAAACTCTAGAATCATAAACACCACCACCATCAAATACCTAGCCAAACTTCCCTAGACAACCCGAGCATCTCTTCCCCGACTTCCCCAACACCACCACCACCTCCAGCCATCACCACCTCAAGCCACCACCAGACTCGCCGGACCCCCCAGGCCGCTTGACCACCACTCCCTCACCATCATCAACGTTGCCATCACCACCCGTATCAACATCACCCGCACCAACCGAACCCGACTGCCCCCAGCCGGCTCCAGTACCGCCAACCACCACTGCCAGCCGACCCCGACCACCCTACGACCCTGACCAACCGCCAGCAACCGACCCAGCCCGCCAAGCCGCCGCTGCCAGGCTGCTGCTGTCGCTGCTGCAGTTACTACCGCTGCTGCCGTTGGTTGCCGCACGACGCCGGAGCTCCGCCGATCGTCGGAGTACGTGTACGTCGACGAGACAGATCCCCCCCGTTCAACCACGATTAGGTAAACACCCTATTGCCTCTTCTCGTCATTGTGTCATTGTAGCATCGTGTCATTGCATCGTATGTCGTAGATTTGGACATGAGTAGTAATGTTAAACCCTATATGTGTATGTTTGTATAATTGACTAGATTAGTTAGTAATTGATAAATAATAATTACCCTAATCATATGACCTGTATTAAGAATTATGTTTCAACTAAAAACCTAAAGACCTAGACCAAGTACACTTTAACATGAGAAATAAGGACAGGTAATTGTAAAAAACATAAGTAGTTTCGTAAACCATAACTTTGGTAATTTATTGACTCGAGGTATACGGTAACTGAGGACAGGACACGTGTTCATCTTAGCTACGTGCACACGCGACTCTATAGTCGACCAGCCGTGACCCTTGTGTCGTCGTAGTTTCGTGTATATTACTTTAGTGTTTGATGATAGAATTTGCTATATTATATTGTGTGTTTAAGGTCACTGGACCAGCCAGGAGATACTTTAGGAGCAGGCTATTGGCATTCACAGCTTGAGGACCCAGGCAAGATACCTTGCCATATTTACTGTTTAAATTAAATGATGCATATGTTGTATGATATCTTGTAGCATTCTTTTATACAACTATGTGCATCCGAGATTGACTCGGGTGTAGTCGATGGATGCGTCGATAAGTAGAGTACTTGACCTAGTCACTAGCAGAATCACCCCCATTGGGAGGATACTCTTATATCCTTCGAGACCTGACACTCTTACACGTTTTACGGTAACAAATTCATTTTGGGATGCAGGTTCGCGTACTCGACTAGCTATCGGTGCGTGTGACATGCATCACGGTTAGTGTATAATTCAGGGTTTTGTATTAGTAGAGACTTGGCATATAGATACGTGGTATGCACGTCGAGTATTCGACTTGTATATTTACATTGGGCTGGGAGGACAACTAGTTGGCGTATAGGATACACACATTAGAATCCGTAGTATCCGGAGGAGCCACGGATCCAATGACTCCCTCTATGCAGATTCACCGTTCTTTGGAGCGGTATGGACGTTATACTATGCAGATTCCCCGTTCTTCGGAGCGGTATGGACGTTATACTATGCAGATTCCCCGTTCTTCGGAGCGGTATGGACGTTATACTATACAGATTCCCCATTCTTCGGAGCGGTATGGACGTTATGCCTATGCCTACCCATACGTACCAAAGTTGTCCTCACATTGCATTCACTTAGATGGTTAGCACACCCTTTATTTATTTTATTCAGTATTTATATATGGCATGCTTTTATGTATCTTGTTACGTCCCTCTGAGGACCTGGTCCCTTTCCAGGTATAGATGTTCATGAGTATTCGCAGGAGCGCAGATCCGGACTGGTTACTTATATCCCGAGCAGGTCTTATCTTTGAGTCTCAGTGGTTGATAGTTATGGTACTTATATTGTATTTGTCTTATTTATTCTTTATTCAGTTGGTAGTGGATTTGTTTTCATCCGACTATCATCTTTAGATACTTATATTAAGATCTAGTTTCATAGATATTGGTTATTTATGTCTATTTGATTTCTGTGGATGAGATTAGATTATACACTGTGACTTGTGATAGATTTTACCACTTGTGAATTATTGTTCATAATACAGCGTACGCATGTGTTATGGTTCCATATTTTAGAGTTGCCATATACATGCGGCTGGTATGCTTACGTGTCTTAGTCCTACGTATTTTTGGGACTGGGGCGTGACATGTTTTTAGTGGTGGCCCATGCAGGTCAAGAGCATATTGTCTCGGTTATGTTACTATACCGAGCAAGCCTGCACCTAGGAATATAGTATAGGATCTCATCTACAATTGACTATGATTCACCTTCCTTCCAATCTGTTCTATTTTAATAGCTGCATCCTGCTTGATTCATGTGCTTCCCTAATAGTTCCTTGAGTATAGCCTTCTCCTAGAATATAGAAGTCCCTGTTGTTAGATAATAAGTAGGGTAACCTTCCTATTAAGAGTACAACTAGGATAATGACACATCACTGAGTTAGAAAACTTAATGAACCCTAGCATCCCTTACCTGTAGATTGAGTGACCATTATCCCAAATTAATTAGGGATGACTTAAGAGTAGTATAGGCAATACTAGGGCTAGCTATAAATCTGACCATATTGTTTGACCCTAGTATTGAGGAACCAATAGAAATCCAAGGTTGAATAATTGGACCAAACTTAAATTTTATAGTGAGATAGTATTATAGAACTATAAATTTAGATTCTTATCTTGATATTAGCAAACAGTGCCTTAGGAAGCCAAGAGGAATGAATCTAACATTTCCTTTGATCATACCTCGAACACAGATATTAGCCTACCACCTTTCCCTTAGGAAACTATGGTATTATCTAGAGTCCCTCTATTTTTAATTTTGTATCTTGTTCCTTGCAACCTTAACGTTTGCGAATTGGGCGACGACTAAATTATGTTCCTATTTTCTTCATCTTTCAACGTGTGTCACGACCCGCACCCGGAATTGGGGCACGAGTAGGCGGGTACGTCCAGCCTATGCCGCAGCATCGGCGGTAGAACGTTGTCAAGGTCATGATACTATCTAAGCAATCTCTCACGAGCATCTAATCTCCATAAGGAGGCACGAATGACATAATATAATATGAACAACATACTTAATCACATAACGACAGCACGATAAGATATCAAACAAACAAAATAAGAACAACACAAGTCTAAATATAAATAATCTAACTCAACAAATATCCATGTCTCAACAAAGTATGCCGGAGACAAATCCGGTACAAAAAGATCTACTAAAAGAACTAACTAGATAACTAGTGATTCCAGCTAGACCTCCCAGAATCACAACTGAACTACCAAGTCCAAGTCTGCAACTACTCACCCTGTGGTCCATAAGGTGTTGGATACCAGTCCTCTAAGGCATAGTCTGGAAAAATGTTTTCAGTCAATAAGGAGCAAAGTACATCTCAAATAATAGTTCCATTTAATTGATAAGGACTATAAAGCAATAAATAGATGATGCTAGATACTGAGAGAAGACAGTGAATAAATGCAATGGCAAAATAAAGAGACGGGCAATGTAAAGAGACAGACGATATATGCAATATGATACAGTCAGTGCATATATGAAATAAAGAGAACAAGGTACAATATCATATACGGATGATGTAGTATATGATCTAAAATAGAGAACTGTAACTATTCTAAGTGTTTGAAATAGTAGCTTCGATATGTGATCGGCTTGGGAATATGTACGAGAGCTATATGGCCTGGCTAATCATATGTGAGGAGCATTATTAACACTTACATTGTTCAATACTTGTATAATAGGGATATGATCACATTTCTCACTAACTAATTCTCCGTCCCCAACTAGTACAGTGGATCCAACCATGACACGTCACGATACACGAGCAATATCCAATCTATCATGTACAAGGTCTAAATATCAATGTCGTGTACAATATCAATACGATAATCAATGTAACATCTCATGACTGCAGATCCAATCTATATACTAGTCCGTGTAGCACAGTGTCAAGGATCAGATGTAACATTTCTAGATACTGAACTTATAGAAGTTATCAAACAATTAGAAATTATCAGAGAATGTACTTGCCTTGGGTCCTTAGCTGGTAATACCAATGTCCTATTCCAGAATATCGCCTGGATGATCCAACAGTCCTATAGACATATCATAATATAACATTTGCATCAGATGCTACACTAACACACAATCAAAATACATCGAACTCAGGGGCTATGCCAAGTATGGCACTGGTCAACTAGGGTCAGTGTGCGTCAAGTTGCACGGGCGTCGCGTCTGTGATTACTGTGCAAGACAGATGGTCAAAATGATACGGGGCTCGCTAATACGTCAGTGTACGTGTGGCAGTCAACTAACATTTACAGGGTTACAAGTCAATGTAAAGACGGGGTATCCGTAATTACACTTGGGTCGCCTAGTACACTCTTATATAGACATATATCATTAATTAAATACAATATATATATATGGTTATACCAATTTATATACAAAATATGTATAAGTGTATATACACTAAATAGAAATATATATATATATATATATATATATATATATATATATATATATTACATATATATATATATATTACATATATATATATATATTACATATATATATATATATATATATATATATATATATATATATATACCAATAAAATTATATATATACTACATATATACATACCAAAATACATACATATATATATATATATATGTATATACATATACCATAATACGTATTTATATATATACCAATACAACATACTACCTACATACATAAATGCATACATTCATACATACGTACGTACACACGTACATACGTACGCGAGGGAGAAATCGTACATGAGCGCGTCTACGACGACGGCGAAGACTTCGACGACGAGGAGGATGACGAAGACGACGACGATGGCGAGGTGGTGGTGGTGGCGGAGTACAGTAGGAGGCTGGACTTCAGGCGAGGGATCGACTGCACAGCGGTGGAGGTGGAGGGCTGAACTGGTGATGATGGTGGTGGTGATTCCGATGGTGGTGGTGCCGAGGGATGCAGGGAGGGGGAGTTGGCCGGGGTCAAGAGTTTCAGGCGAGGGGAGAATCCAGTGTAGGGGTTGGCTGGAGGGGAATGGCAGTGGTGGTTCGGGGTCGGGCTCGAGTGGAGGAGACAGGGGGTTGGCTCGGTTGTCTGCCGAAAGGAGGATGCAGGGAAGAGCCGGGTGGACCTCGACGCCGGGGTCGGGAAGAGGGGAGCTTGACGCCGGGGTCGGGAAGGATGTTTGGTAAATGCAGGTCGGGGTGCTCGTAGTGGTGGGGGATTAGCTCGCCGGACTGAACGGGAGAAGCGGGATGACGTTCGTGGCCGGAGCTGAGGGAGGGAGCTCGGCTGAGGGGGATGCAGCGGCTCCGGCGTTCAGTCGACGGGGAGTCAATGCATAGCGAGAAGAGGTGGAGGAGATGTTCGTGGCAAGGTCGACTGTGTGTGGTCGAACGGGATGTCGGAGCTCGGGATGGGGCAGTGGAGCAGTGGCTGCGGGCTGCCGGATACAGGGAAGATGATGGAGGAGATCACGGTGGACGGTGGAGCGGGGGTAGCTCGATATGGTGGTGGTAGGGTGGTTCGTCTGGCCGGGTGTAGGGAGGTGGCCGAAGAAGGGGGACGACTTCCGGGTGAACAGTAGGGAGGTGGATATGATTCCCCCCCCTTTATAAAATATAAAAAACAAAGGAGAAGGAGAAGAAAGGAAGAAGAAGAAGAAAAAGAGAAGAAGAAAGGAAAAATTTGGGAAGAATTTTTCCTACGGTTGAGGGCTTGTGAGGAGATGGGGGCTTCCCTAGGTTTGGGAATTAGGTCATGGTTGGGAAGAGGGCCTTGAGGGGACATTAAATATGATGGTGAGGTGGAAATGAGTGGTGTTGATGCACCCATCTTGAATGGGTGGTCAGGATTTGACATGGATAAATTCCTACATGTAAGGATGAGGGTTGTTGACTAGTCAAATATTTGGGCTCTCCATTTAGTTGAACCAATGGGGTGTTGACACCTAATACAATATTTGCAAATTAGCTCCCTTAAATTTGGATATTTGTACAGACACAGGAAATGATGACAAATTATTGGGCAATTTGGTGTTTGGTGTTTTGTAGGGTGAGGGGGTGTTGTGTGTTTTGTATGGGCTTAATTAACAGGATATTTGAATTAAATTGGGATTAAACGGGATTAATCAAAGTTGGTATCCCCAATTTAATTAGGAACAATGCAAGCGGTGTTCTAAAATTAATTAGGAGTACATGGGGCCAAAATTAGGTTGGGTCACAAATATCATTAGTGAAGAAGACTCAGAACAGAATATTACCCTAATTTGGGTTGCACGAAAAATGGGTCGAGATTGCCTCAAATTTCGATTGGAACGCACAACGATACAAAGTTAGAATTTATTTAGAAATTAAATAAACATCCGCGACGAATATTGTGCTGCTAAAATGAAGCACAAGAGAGCATAATTATGAGTTATAAAAGGTCGGAATGGAAGGCGGGCACGTCTAGGGCAAGGTTATAAAATTTGTTGGAAGGCAAAATCTAGGGTAGCGCTCCAAATATCGAAGCAACGGTAAGGCGCAACAATTAAATAAAATTACGGTAATTAATTACTACCTCCAATAATTAAATTCTAAATAGAACAATTAAATACGTAATCCTATAATTTGGTCAGGTGTTCCTCTAGTGGGCTTCTAAGTCAAGTCTACCAGCTCAAACATTAATGAACATCGTATACATATAATATATTTAAATACATATCTCACACAATTATTTAATTTAAATACACACAATTTTAGTAATATACAAAAAGTCAAAAATACCCCTATTTTTGGAATGTGGTAGTGACAAGTCTACCCTACTTAAAAGAATTTTGTCCTCAAAATTTAAATCCTCATAGTAGTATTTACTCATACACATTATTATTTTCCATCAAAATTTAAATTCATCAACCACAAAATCAGGTAGTAATCCACATCGTCATTTCACAATTTCAAAATTCTGTAATTATCGTATTCCTAAAAATCCTCGAAATAAAAATCAAATTCCATTTTTATCACAATTTCCCTCAAAATTTTAAGTTAATAATTAAATACTCAAAATTTAATATCCACTCCTCTAATTTGATTTCAATCAATGCATATATATAAAATTAAAATCTCGTCCCAAAAAGTTTGAATTCAAACACTAATCCATCAATGATCTTATTCCTTGGTTTCCTTTTTCCTCAAAATACTCGACAATGCGATACCTATGGATTCTAATGCAACATCCATAATATAAAAATTTTAATTCATATCTCGCAATCAAATAGATATAATGATGATCTCCCTAATTTTCTCCAATTTTAATAACCAATTTAATCATATCATAATCTTCCTAAAATTAATAAATCATCATTTATGCCACGTTAATTTCTTAACTCTTTCATTTAAATTAATGCTTATCCTCAAAATTTTAAGCATCTTGTCTCTCCTTGGCAGGTTATAACCTCTTCATAAATCTACTATGGTCAACCCCAATAATCATGGTCTAAGAAAAATCCTTCCTACAATCATCCAACATGCAATCTAAGGGTAATATGTACGGTCATTGTGTCTTTTGTCATGGTATAGCAGTCTCTGTCAGGGTATACTACTAACTACATTCTAACAAGAAAATCATGCATACAAACTATGGTACTAGAGAATCAGTCAATCAATCAAATAGAAAGGAACAAAAGGAAGGAAAGAACAGAACCTGCTAACACATTACCTGCAGTATCGGTCTCCTCGACCGTCATCGCAAATGCCCCGCCCTGCTGGGGTGGTTCCCTTCGCGGGTGCTGAGCAATATACGGTTCCACAAGTAGCCTAACTGGATCTCTATAATTTGGAGCTGCACGCTGGCCGGGAAGATAAGGGGCTAGAAGACAATCCCTTACTCGATGTCCCACAGCGCCGCAGTACAAACAAAGTCCTAGTCTCGTTCTACAGCTCTCCCAAAGTGACCTGGATTCTTACAGAAATGACAAGTCTGCTGTGTCTCTCTCGGAGGCTGTTGTTGATCCTGCTAAACACGAACTGGTGCCTGGTACTACTGTTGATGCTGAAACGTCCATGGCTGTTGCTGAATATGAACTGGTGCCTGGTACTGCTGTTGATACTGAAACGCCCACGGCTGTTACTGAATATGAACTGGTGCCTGGTACTATTGTTGATACTAAAATGCCTACGGCTGTTGCTAAATATGAACTGGTACATGGTACTGCTGTTGATGTTGAATATGGGGACGCTTGGCCGGTCCTGCGCTACCATTCGTATCTCCAGAAATATTGTGACTCCTCTTAGGCCTGAGATCCAGATCCTCTTCTGCAATCTGGGCATCCATTAAGATACCCTCAAAGGTAGCGGTACGATGACCAAAAGTATACGACCTAATCTCTCTCGTCAGCCCTTTTCTAAATTTTTAGGCTCGATCTCCTGGGTCCCGAATCATAGACGATGCAAAATGGCTCAATTGACAGAATTCTGCAGCGTACTCATCGATCGACATATTTTCTTGGACCAAGTAATGAAACTGACTTTCCAAGGTTCCTAATGCCACGTCGGAAAAGAACTTCTCCTTTAAGAGCTCCTTGAAGGTCTCCCAAGTAAGTCCTTGTGCAGTAAGTCTCGGCTCCGTGCGATACCACGTGAGTGCGATATCGAACATCTTATTGCCAGCTGCCTCTATCCGTAAGCTCTCCGGAATTTGGGCCAATCGCAGGCTCCTCTCTATGTCCTCTAGCCAGTCGTCAGCGTAGAGTATCCCTTCGATACCCATGAACTCTCGAGCCATTATCCTCTTGAAGTTCACTATAGTGCCTGATCTCTGTTGTTGCTGCTGGCCAGGAAACTGCTGGTGTTGTGCTACTCTCTCCAAAGCTTGGAGAGTCACCTGATGAGCATTCTCCATGCTCTCTCTCATCAGCTTAGTTTGTGCCTAGTGCGCTTTTGCTTACACCCTCTGAGCCTCAGCTTGAACTCGCTGAGCGTCTGTCGTCACTCTCTGGGCATCTATCATGCCCTGGATCAAGGTAAACATCTGTGCCCCATTAATGGACACACTTCCGAAAATTGGAGTCGGTGGAGGAGGAAGGTTGTCCTTCACAGCTGCGGTAATCCTCTAGACAGGTGGGGGATTAGGATCCCCGAAAAGTGCAGATACTCCCACATGCATCGAAGATGTAGGAGGAACTACGGATGTCTGTCCATCAGGTGGAGAGGTGGCAGACCCCTCTAAAGCTGGTGCTCCCACTCTCATAGATCGTGTCTTTGGCGACATCCTGAAGACAGATCCAAAAGAATCAATTATGGCAATAAATGCGATATCATCAAGGAAGCACAGTAAAGTTCTAAAGAAGCAACATTCAGAAGGAATAAGGATAACAAGATAAATAGATTGAAAATATTCCTAGTTGTGATTGCATAGGTCAGTGATGCATCCAAGGTTTGATACCTCTATCTCTTTAGGTACCACAGTTCTACTACAAGCACACTCACTGCTAGCTTCCTTACCTACTGCAATTATTGATACTAGTTGTTCTTATCACTCAAGTGCATATCCAATGCAACACACCATACAAAGTACTGCTCCCTTTAATACAACCCTAGATGGACACCCAAGTCAGTTTGCAGTGCAATCTCAATCATACTCAAGCCAATAGATCCTTTCACATGCACCTCATCTACTCATATACTAATGTATATCTCTTCCACTATAAAATTTTATCCTCAAAATAAAATCCTCAAAACTAACTCCTCGAACAATTTAAAGTAAAATGCATATACTTTTCTCAAAGTCAAATATTCAAATACTGAAACAAAAATTTAATCACTTCAAAAAATCCTTACAGCTTTGTCTAGGTTTATTGAATTGAATCTGAATCCTCAAAATTTTTAATAACATAATATCTCAACTCCTCAAAATTCTTAAAAATTGAAATTCATTTTCAATTTTCAAATTTAATTTAAATCCACATCTTGTAGTCCAATAGCCCTAATGTTAATCTTTCTCACTATCCTCATCAACATATGTCATCAGATGATACCATAAATTAGTCTGTAAATTCATCTTGATATGAAATCAAACTCTACAATGACACTAAGATCTTAATTTAATAACTGATCAACAAGAATCAAATTCCATATCAACAATTGAGAACGGACGAAAACAAGGGAAATGATTTAAATTGGAAATTATAATGAGATTCTCAGGGGTCATCCCAGGAATCTCCTAAGGAATTGTGATTGAGTATTCGCTCTCATCCTAGTATCCTATGTCATATATCCTATCGCAGGCACGCAGTAGTGTAACAAGGATGTCACACTACCACGATATCGCACAACTTGTGAAGTCTGACCTGTATGGGCCGCCACTAAAAATGTGTCACGACCCGCACCCAGAATTGGGGCACGAGTACGCGTGTACGTCCAGCCTACGCCGCAGCATCGACGGTAGAACGCTGTCAAGGTCATGATACTATCTAAACAATCTCTCACGAGCATCCAATCTCCATAAGGAGGCACGAATGACACAATATAATATGAACAACATACTCAATCACATAACGATAGCACGATAAGATATTGAACAAACAAAATAAGAACAACACAAGTCTAAATGTAAATAATCTAACTCAACAAATATCCATGTCTCAACAAAGTATGCTGGAGACAAATCCGGTACCAAAAGATCTACTAAAAGAACCAACTAGATAACTAGTGATTCTGGCTAGACCTTCCGGAATCACAACTAAACTACCAAGTCCAAGTCTGCAGCTACTCACCCTGTGGTCCATAAGGTGTTGGATACTAGTCCTCTAAGGCATAGTCTAGAAAAATATTTTCAGTCAGGAAGGAGTAAAGTACATCTCAAATAATAGTTTTATTTAATTGATAAGGACTATAAAGCAATAAACAGATGATGCTAGATACTAAGAGAAGACAGTGAATAAATGCAATGGCAAAATAAAGAGACAGGCAATATAAAGAGACAGGCGATATAGGCAATATGATACAGTCAGTGCATATATGAAATGAAGAGAACAAGGTACAATATCATATACGGGTGATGTAGTATATGATCTAAAATAGAGAACTGTAACTATTCTAAGTGTTTGAAATAGTAGCTTCGATATGTGATCGGCTTAGGAATATGTACGAGAGCTATATGGCCTGGTTAATCATATGTGAGGAGCATGATTAACACTTACATTGTTCTATACTTGTATAATAGGGATATGATCATATTTCTCACTAACTACTTTTTCGCCCCTAACTAGTACAGTGGATCCAACCATGACACGTCACGATACACGAGCAATATCCAATCTATCATGTACAAGGTCTAAATATCAATTTCGTATACAATTTTAATACGATAATCAATGTAACATCTCATGACTGCAGATCCAATCTATATACTAGTCCGTGTAGCACAGTATCAAGGATTAGATGTAATATTTCTAGATACTGAACTTATAGAAGTTATCAAATAATTGGAAATTATCAGAGAATGTACTTGCCTTGGGTCTTTAGCTGATAATACCAATATCCTGTTCCAGAGTATCGCCTGGATGATCCAACAGTCCTATAGACATATAATAATATAATATTTGTATCAGATGCTACACTAACACATAATCAAAATACATCGAACTCAGGGGCTATGCCAGGTATGGCCCTGGTCAACTAGGGTCAGTGTGCGTCAAGTTGTACGGGCATTGCGTCTGTGATTGTTGTGCAAGACAGATGGTCAAAATGATACGGGGCTCGCCAGTACGTCAGTGTACGTGTGGCAGTCAACTAACATTTACAGGGTTACTGGTCAATGTAAAGACGGGGTATCCGTAATTACACTTGGGTCGCCTAGTACACTCTTAAATAGACATATATCATTAATTAAATACAATATATATATATATGGTTATACCAATTTACATTAAAAATATGTATAAGTGTATATACACTAAATTAAAATATATATTACATATATACACATATGTTAAAAATACGCATAACACATTTATACATAACAACCATTATTTAAGAATATATATATATATATATATATATATATATATATATTTATATATATATATATATATATATATATATATATATATATACACTAGTGAAAATATACATATGTTATATATATATATATATATATATATATATATATATATATATATATACCAATAAAAATATACCTATACTATATACGTATACAAGTACATATATATATATACCAATAAAAAAATATATATACTACATATATACATACCAAAATAAATACATATATATATGTATATACATATACCAAAATACGTATTTATATATATACCAATACAACATACTACCTACATACATAAATGCATACATTCATACATACGTACGTACACACGTACATACGTACGCGAGGGAGAAATCGTACATGAGCGCATCTACGACGACGGCGAAGACGTCAACGACGAGGAGGATGACGAAGACGACGACGGCAAGGTAGTGGTGGTGGCAGAGTACAACAGGAGGCTGGACTTCAGACGGGGGGTCAACTGCACAGCGGTAGAGGTGGAGGGCTGAACTGGTGATGATGGTGGTGGTGATTTCGATGGTGGTGGTGCCGAGGGATACAGGGAGGGGGAGTTGGCCGGGGTCAAGAGTTTCAGGCGAGGGGATAAGCCGGTGTAGTGGTTGGCCGGAGGGGAATGGCAGTGGTGGTTCGGGGTTGGGCTCGAGTGGAGGAGACAGAGGGTTGGCTCGGTTGTCTGCCGGAGGGAGGATGCAGGGAAGAGCCGGGTGGAGCTCGACGCCGGGGTCGGGAAGAGGGGAGCTCGACGCCGGGGTCGGGAAGGTTGTCTAGGAAATACAGGCCGGGGTGCTCGTGGTGGTGGGGGATTAGCTCGTCGGACTGAACGAGAGAAGCGGGACGTCGTTCATGGCCGGAGCTGAGGGAGGGAGCTCGGCTGAGGGGGATACAGCGGCTCCGGCGTTCAGTCGACGGGGAGTTGATGCACAACGGGAAGAGGTGGAGGAGATGTTCGTGGCGAGGTTGGCTGTGTGTGGTCGAGCAGGATATTGGAGCCCGGGATGGGGCAGTGGAGCAGTGGCTGCGGGCTACTGGATGCAGGAAAGATGATGGAGGATATCACGGTGGACGGGGGAGCGGGGGTAGCTCGATATGGTGGTGGTAGGGTAGTTGTCTTGCCGGGTATAGGGAGGTGGCCGGAGAAGGGGGTCGCCGTGCCCGGGTGAACAGTAGGGAGGTGGAGATGATTCCCCCCTTTATAAAATTTAAAAAACAAAGGAGAAGGAGAAGAAAGGAAGAAGAAGAAGAAGAAAAAGAGAAGAAGAAAGGAAAAATTTGGGAAGAATTTTTTCTACGGTTGAGGGCTTGTGAGGAGATGGGGGCTTCCCTAGGTTTGGGGATTAGGTCATGGTTGGGAAGAGGGCCTTGAGGGGACATTAAATAAGATGGTGAGTGGAAAATGAGTGGTGTTGATGCACCCATCTTGAATGGGTGGTCAGGATTTGACATGGAGGAATTCCTTCATGTAAGGATGAGGGTTATTGATTAGTCAAATATTTGGGCTCTCTATTTAGTTGAACCAATGGGGTGTTGACACCTAATACAATATTTGCAAATTAGCCCCCTTAAATTTGGATATTTGCACAGACACAGGAAATAATGAAAAATTGGTGGACGATTTGGTGTTTGGTATTTTGTAGGGTGAGGGGGTGTTGTGTGTTTTGTATGGGCTTAATTAACGGGGTATTTGAATTAAATTGGGATTAAACGGGATTAGTCAAAGTTGGTATCCCCAATTTAATTAGGAACAATGCAATCGGTGTTCTAAAATTAATTAGGAGTACATGGGGCCAAAATTAGGTTAGGTCAGAAATATCACTAGTGAAGAAGACTCAGAACAGAATATTATCCTAATTTGGGTTACACAAAAAATGGGTCGAGATTGCCTCCAATTTTGATTGGAACGCACAACAATACAAATTTGGAATTTATTTAGAAATTAAATAAACGTCCGCGACGAATATTATGCGACTAAAATGAAGCACAAGAGAGCATAATTATGAGTTACAAAAGGTCAGAATGGAAGGCGGGCACGTCTAGGGCAAGGTTGTGAAATTTGTTGGAAGGTAAAAGCTAGGATAGCACTCCAAATATCGAAGCAACGGTAAGGTGCAACAATTAAATAAAATTACGGTAATTAATTACTACCTCCAATAATTAAATTCTAAATAGAATAATTAAATACGTAATCCTATAATTTGGTCGGGTGTTCCTCTAGTGGGCTTCTAGGTCAAGTCTACCAACTCAAACATTAATGAACACCGTATACATATAATATATTTAAATACACATCTCACACAATTATTTAATTTAAATACACACAATTTTAGTAATATACAAAAAGTCAAAAATAATCCTGTTTTTGGAATGTGGTAGTGACAACGTGTGCCACATAACTCTTATGATTGTAGGCCAAGTGATTTTATTTTATGTTAGGATATATAGTTTACTAGGATTATAGTTGTTACTCTTGAATTTTGAATTATGCGACTGGTAGTTAGAACTTGATAGTTTAAGTTATTCTTGTTGATTATGATCTAATGATTATCCCTTAGTTTTAAATCACATAACATGTAACCCATCTCAATATAGGTTATATCCTCTTTCCCCTTGAAGGCCAGGAACTTTTTCATTCATACTATTGACACTTGTTCTGTAAGCACTATGATTAAGACTTAAGTTGACCATTACCTACGTAATGCAATAGGATACCCTAATAAGTCCCAAGATCTTTTCCGCATACACCCCAATAAGAGTTCATACTTTATTTATAAGAACAAGGTTATTTTGTAGATTTCCCTTAAGACTGTCACAATATTAGTTAATTCTTTTAAGATTGGGTAGTATGCCTCACAACCTAGTAACACATAGTCCTCTTGACCCATTGATGAAATATAACTGAATGACATCAATGGTAGGCTTCCATAAGAAGATAATGTTTATTTCGACTATAACACTTAGAGGTCCATGTCCCTATTTGGTCTACTAGCAACTTATACAAAGAGTTTGTATGAAAACCGTAGAGATTGTAGAGTCTTGTCTTTTTGTGAACTTGAATTATTATGTACCTTCTTTCATCATAATCTAGCATATTCATATTTTCTGAACCACCTTGACTTATGCCGCTATTATAGCCTACTTTTGTAAGCTTACTCTTTTATCGAGCTTGTTCATGACATATGTGTTATTGGGGCCTGATCAACCACACAATGATACAATAGTCTAATTAGAATCAGTGTATTACGGTCTGGACAACCTTAGTACACTTGGTTCGCTCTTCACATGACTACTTTACATGGATTGAGATATATAGTCGACTAGTAGATGAATATATGTACCCCTAGATATGTATGAGCATATCGTATCGATTACAAACTATACAGATACGAGCATGCGAATAAAAAATTATCAAATAGGATTTCAATCCACAACTGCCTTGACAATTCCTATTTGAATTCTTTAAACGCCTTGATTCCCATACTTCTATTCTATTACCTTCCCCTTCGACTCTTTATTATTGTTTTCCGTCCTTCCTTATTTCGGAAAGATGAAACCTCATGCTTAGTATAAGTTTGATATACAGAGAGTACTAGATATACCCCATAGGCTAATCATATTACGAGATGACTATCTTTTATAACTGATTAAGGGTATATCATATATGATATAATTGGTGTTAAATTTTTGAGGAATGAGTAACATGATTAAGTAAATTTGAGGAATAAGTTTTTTTAAATGTAAGAGCCTTATGTGATAGATGGGAAAATTCTAAGTTGGGTAAAAGTTGCATTATCAACTTGAGAATAATTTCTTTTAGATTGTGATCGAGTAAAATTAGATTGAGAGGTTCAAGTCATTTTAATTTTAAGAATTTTTAAAAGAAGGATTAAGATGATTATGATTTAATGAATTCTTAAAACCTTGATATGGCGAACCAAATAATTATAATTTGAGCAGGATTTAAAATTAGAGTATTGAAGGTTGAATCATTGACTTAAATCTTGAGGAAAATAAATAAAATTCTAAACATAAACATTGACGGATTGAATCCCAAATTTGATGATTGAATTAAAAGAAATTTTTATTGTTGGATTAACTATTTGAAATATTGAGGATGTAAGTTGAAAGAAAAATTTGAAGAGTATGGAATTCACAAATTGAAAATAGAAGTAATATTTGATTAGAATTATTTTCTAAAGGAGATTTTGATAGTTGGAGATCGTGATGTAAAAAATGATGTGGGTTAATTAAATATTGAAGATGTTATATGGATTCAATTTAAATTGGATATTAATAATTTGAAAAAGTGAGAAGAGATTACGATAGGTTGAATTTTGAATTGAACAGTGACTATCTTAATTTTGAAGTGATTACGATAGATTTGATTAGAATTTTAATTATCGCAAAGAGATTGCGATTGACATGCCTTATGTACGTGAAGGATTAACAAACCATGCCTTATTTTAATTTCAAGGACGAAATTATTTTAAGTTGGGTAGATTGTTAACCCCCTCACCCAAAATTAGGTCTACTTGACATAGATAGAGAAACTAGGGCTAGTTTGTATCCAATTAGAAATAGGACACGGCATTTTATTTATTATACAATATTTATATCACTTAATACCCCTTACCATTGCTTCGATAATTAGAGCGCTACACTAGTAGCTACCTTCAGACAAATTTTATACACATTTCCTAGACATGCCAGACTACCCATCTGACCCTTGTGTAACTTTTAAATACTCGATATTGTGCTTCATTTTAGCTGCGCAACATTCGTTACAAACGTCCATACATAATTCCAATAAACCCAATTTCTCATAATTGTTGTTCCAATCAAAATTAGAGGCATACCCTCAACCCAACTCCATATAACCCAAATTATGGTATTTACCTATCCTGAACCCACTATACCCATGACACTTGTGTTCCACCCAATTTTAATCCTATGTGCCTTCAAATGATTAAAGAACGCCTTGTGCAATTATTATTTTTTATTAGAATTAAATTGGTGACCAATCTCACCTTAAGCTAGACCCAACCAAGTCCATGAACTCTATACACCCTTTCATGTAGTCAAACTCCCCACCCTAAGGAGCCCAGGCCGGCCCAATCCCGAAGTCAGCCCATATCTCCCCCCTCCTATATAAATACACATTTTTCTATACTTGAAACCCTAGAATCATAAACACTACCACCATCAAATACCTAGTCGAACTTCCCTAGACAACCCGAGCATCTCTTACCCGACTTCCCCAACACCACCACCACCACCTCCAGCCATCACCACCTCAAGCTGCCACCAGACTCGCCGGACCACTCCCCCCAGGCCGCCTGACCACCACTCCCTCACCATCATCAACGTTGCCATCACCACCCGCATCAACATCACCAGCACCAACCGAACCCGTTAGCCCCCAGCCGCCTCCAGCACCGCCAACCACCACTGCCAGCCGACCCCGACCACCCTACGACCCTGACCAACTGCCAGCAACCATCCCAGACCACTAAGCTGCCGCTGTTTTGGATAATAAACGAGAAAAGATTTGATGAATGCGGGCAACGAGGTCTTGTACGAAAACCCGCCCTTCTTTTATGTTTACAAACAAGATTATATAAATTTGATCCTACACGAGGATGTCTAAGTACAATTTATTTAATCTGGGTGAATATTGCTATAGGTGTCTAATCTGCAGTCGATCACTTTAGCCCTTGGACCATACGATGTTGAAGAAGTGCCGTGGAAGACAGGTAGCAGCTTCGAAGGTTGCTGAAGAGGGTGGATGTCTGATACCAAAGTCGTCGATCCCTTCTCTTTGCCTGAGCTCTGGATTCTCCTCTCTCTCTCTCGACCCTCTATTTCTCCTTTCAATTTGTCGACCCCCTCTAATTTGTCGACCTTGTCCTCTGTTGATAGAGGTCTCTATTTATAGAGTTTTAGTGACAGTGACCACTCAGTCGGTGTAAAAATCGAGTAGTGGAAAGTACAGCACCCTTTTACACAACGGTTAAAATAACCAACGCCTGCGTATAGATGATCTTTTGAATGAGCGTGTGACGTGGGTCCAACTAAGGGACAAAATGCGTATAACTGCTACGAAGATCACGGCGTAGAAGCCACGTAGGCAGGTATCCCTTGTGTAGAAGAGGTTGGCATAGAAGCCAATGTCTGTCACCATGGCATAGAAGCCAAATAGTTATCAAACCGGCATAGAAACCGAATAGGCATAGAAGCCGAGTAGGCACAGAAGGCCGAATGGTCATAGAGGCCGAGTAGGCGTAGAAGCCGAGCAGGCACCGAAGCTGAATAGGCGTAGAAGCCGAGCAGGCACCGAAGCTGAATAGGCGTAGAAGCCGCTGCGTAACGTGCCAGAGTGATGATGTGGACATTTTAGCCAGAATTACGGCTCTTGGAGATAATCAGATCTCTTGCATTAAATGCAGAGATCTGCCCCCATCCTGTGCATTAAATGCAGACGCTTATCTTTAAGATTTGCCATCATTCTGCGCATTAAATGCAAATACGCACCTTGAATTCGGTGCGAAGAGTAACCGCTGTCATGGCAGTCTCTTCATCTTCTATGGAGCGTAAGGAGCTCACGTTTGCCTGTGTAAAACTAGGCAGCGTATTTCCTTGTATGCGTAGGAGCAGCTCTCGCAAAGGGGATGTCACTAAACGACGGTTCGGTGACATTTAATCAAATCTCCTACATTAAATGTGGAGATCCGCCATCATCTGGCGCACTAAATACAGAGGCATATTTTGAAGGTCTGCCACCCTTTTGTGCATCAAACGCAGAGACGTGCCTCAGGCATCTGTCAGTATTCGGCGCATTAAATGCGGAGACGCGCCTCGAGTCCCGTATGGAGTGCAGCTTTTGACGTGGCAGACGGTTTGTCTTCCGCGGAGCGTAAGGAGCTCTCATCTGCCTGTGTAAAACTAGGCATCGTATTCCTTTGTGTACGTAAAAGCGGTTTACGCAAAGAAAATGGCAGTAAACGATAGCCTGGGTTGCAGTGCCGCGCCATCATTATAGCCGTCGCCTGGGTAGTCGAGCAGTATCCCTTTTTTAGAAGTCGAGACATCAGGTTCATTGCAGGATCTGACAGGTTCATTATAGGATCTGACAGGTTCACTTTGGAGAATACGAAGCGTCCCTCGTACACTTTAATGCTGCATTGAAAGAGGATGAGTTTTACACCATAAAGGCAATGAAGCACCATGTTTATTTTGAAGTAGCCTGGACATACTGCCCTATGCGGATGGTCCTTGAGCCTGTATTTCTCGCTGTGCTTTGGCGGAGAAGCTCTGTTTGCACATTGAAGGCTCTGAAGTCCTCTGTTTATGCTGCTTTGCATTAATATACTGCGTAGAGCTATCTAGCTTATTTTTTATGCTTCTATAAGACCCCCTTCAAAGCTTTCAAATTCCTCATAATTTGAAACGCTTTGAATGAAGCATGAACTTTGAATTGACCCATGAAAAAGAGTAAGTTTTTCAATGTTGAACTCTGTATGCTTTGGGTACTTGGGATATCTTGAGGTCAAGAAGGAGTATCGTCTGTGTGAACTCCTATAGTTGACCGCCTTGAGAACCGTTCAGATGTACGCGTACTATGGCCTGCATATCTTTCAGATGTGCGGGAAGTCATGGAGCGCAAAATCATAAGTTGGCAGCCTCTGAGCATAAACTAAACGCCATCGAGCATGAAATCATAGACTTATAGTTCCTAAGCATGAAGTCGTAGGTTTGTAGCCTCTCGAGCATAAAATCTACCGAGCACAAAGGCATCCGGGTGTAAAACCCGACTTGTAGCCATCGAACGTAAGGCCGTAGATTCGTAGCTGTTGAGCGTAGAAAGCTCCTTAGCGTAGAACTGTAGATTTGTTGCTTCTGAAAAGAAAATTTTCCGAGCGTGAAGTCGTGGATCCATCGCCTCTGAGCGTAAACTAAGCACCACCGAGTGTGAGATCATCGATTTGGTATCTGCTGAGCGTGAAGTCGTAGGTTTGTAGCCTCTCGAGCATAAAAGCTACCGAGCAAAAAGGCATCCGGGCGTAAAACTATAGATTTATAGCCTGCAAGCGTAAAATCGTAGATCTGTAGCTGTCGAGCATAGAAAGCTCCTTAGCGTAGAAACCATGAACCTGCTTTGCGCAAAAACTTTTCGAATTCGATGACTGTCCGCCTTCTCTGAATAAATAGGCTGACATAGGACCCAATCATAACCGAATATAAATTAGGGGATTTGGTTCGGGGTCCGAGGAGTCCATCCGAACTCTATATATACCCTTGGCATCTTAAGTGAAAGTGATATTTGGGATCACCTCCATCACACTGTGGCATTGAGGACACGCCACGGGTTCTTCGTCAAACCTTTTATTCGTTGCGCATGAGAGTGCAAATAATAGGTTCGGGACAAGCCCTGCCAGAGGTAATATGGACATGGCAGTTTTTGTGGACCTAACACCACTGGCGTACTTAGAGTTAAGTACGGGCGCTAAGTTGAGATGACAACAGATGTGATAGCCGATAGCCAAAAACTCGAAGAGTTTGTTCAGAGGTAATATGAACATGACAAACTTCTGGGATGTAATTCCGTCGGGGATGGAGGTGCATATTTGCTTAGAGGTAATAAGGATATGGCAGTTTTTGTGGACCTAACACCACTGGCGTACTTAGAATTAAGTATGGGCGCTAAATTGAGATGACAACCGATGTGATAGTCGATAGCCAAAAACTCGAAGAGTTTGTTCAGCGGTAATATGAACATGACAAACTTCTGGGATGCAATTTCGTCGGGGATGGAGGTGCATATCTGCTCAGAGGTAATATGGACATGGCATTTTTTGTGGACCTAACACCACTGGTATACTTAGAGTTAAGTACGGGCGCTAAGTTAAGATGATAACCGATGTGATAATCGATAGCCAAAAACTCGGAGAGTTTGTTCAGAGGTAATATGAACATGACAAACTACTGGGATACAATTCCGTCGGGGATGAAGGTGCATATCTGCTCAGAGGTAATATGGACATGTCAGTTTTTGTGGACCTAACACCACTGGCGTACTTAAAGTTAAGTACGGGCGCTAAGTTGAGATAACAACCGATGTGATAGTCGATAGCCAAAAACTCAGAGAGTTTGTTCAGAGGTAATATGAATATGACAAACTTTGTGGACCTAACACCACTGGCGTACTTAAAGTTAAGTACGGGCGCTAAGTTGAGATGACAACCTATGTGATAATCGATAGCCAAAACTAAGAAGGTTTATTTAGAGGTAATATGAACATGACAAATTTCTGGGATGCAATTCCATCGGGGATGGAGGTGCATATCTGCTCAGAGGTAATATGGACATGACAGTTTTTGTGGACCTAACACCACTGGCATACTTAGAGTTAAGTACGGGCGCTAAGTTGAGATGACAACCGATGTGATAATCGATAGCCAAAACCAAGAAGGTTTGTTCAGAGGTAATATGAATATGACAAACTTCTGGGATGCAATTCCATCGGGGATGGAGGTGCATATCTGCTCAGAGGTAATATGGACATGGCAATTTTTGTGGACCTAATACCACTGGCGTACTTAGAGTTAAGTACGGGCGCTAAGTTGAGATGACAACCGATGTGATAATCGATAGCCAAAACCAAGAAGGTTTGTTCAGAGGTAATATGAACATGACAAACTTCTGGGATGCAATTCCGTCGGGGATGGAGGTGCATATCTGCTCAGAGGTAATATGGACATGGCAGTTTTTGTGGACCTAACACCACTGGCGTACTTAGAGTTAAGTACGGGCGCTAAGTTGAGATGACAACCGATGTGATAGTCGATAGCCAAAAACTCGGAGAGTTTGTTTAGAGGTAATATGAACATGACAAACTTCTGGGATGCAATTCCGTCGGGGATGGAGGTGCATATCTGCTCAGAGGTAATATGGACATGGCAGTTTTTGTGGACCTAACTCCACTGGCGTACTTAGAGTTAAGTACGGGCGCTAAGTTGAGATGACAACCGATGTGATAGTCGATAGCCAAAAACTTTGAGAGTTTGTTCAGAGGTAATATGAACATGACAAACTTCTGGGATGCAATTCCGTCGGGGATGGAGGTGCATATCTGCTCAGAGGTAATATGGACATAGCAGTTTTTGTGGACCTAATACCACTGGCGTACTTAGAGTTAAGTACGGACGCTAAGTTGAGATGACAACCGATGTGATAGTCGATAGCCAAAAACTTTGAGAGTTTGTTCAGAGGTAATATGAACATGACAAACTTCAGGGATGCAATTCCGTCGGGGATGGAGGTGCATATCTGCTCAGAGGTAATATGGACATGGCAGTTTTTGTGGACCTAACACCACTGGCGTACTTAGAATTAAGTACGGGCGCTAAGTTGAGATGACAATCGATGTGATAGTCGATAGCCAAAAACTCAGAGAGTTTGTTCAGCGGTAATATGAACATGACAAACTTCTGGGATGCAATTTCGTCGGGGATGGAGGTGCATATCTGCTCAGAGGTAATATGGATATGGCAGTTTTTGTGGACCTAACACCACCGGCGTACTTAGAGTTAAGTACGGGCGCTAAGTTGAGATGACAACCGATGTGATAATCGATAGCCAAAAACTCGGAGAGTTTGTTCAGAGGTAATATGAACATGACAAACTTCTGGGATGCAATTCCATCGGGGATGGAGGTGCATATCTGCTCAGAGGTAATATGGACATGGCAGTTTTTGTGGACCTAACACCATTGGCGTACTTAGAGTTAAGTACGGACGCTAAGTTGAGATGACAACCGATGTGATAGTCGATAGCCAAAAACTCGGAGAGTTTGTTCAGAGGTAATATGAACATGACAAACTTCTGGGATGCAATTTCGTCGGGGATGGAGGTGCATATCTGCTCAGAGATAATATGGACATGGTAGTTTTTATGGACCTAACACCACTGGTGTACTTAGAGTTAAGTACGGGCGCTAAGTTGAGATGACAACCGATGTGATAGTCGATAGCCAAAAACTCGGAGAGTTTGTTCAGAGGTAATATGAACATGACAAACTTCTGGTGTGCAATTCCGTCGGTGATGGAGGTGCATATCTACTCAGAGGTAATATTGACATGGCAGTTTTTGTGGACCTAACACCACGGGCGTACTTAGAGTTAAGTCCGGGCGCTAAGTTGAGATGACAACCGATGTGATAATCGATAGCCAAAAACTAGGAGAGTTTGTTCAGAGGTAATATGAACATGACAAACTTCTGGGATACAATTCCGTCGGGGATGGAGGTGCATATCTGCTCAGAGGTATTATGGACATGTCAGTTTTTGTGGACCTAACACCACTGGCGTACTTAGAGTTAAGTACGGGTGCTAAGTTGAGATGACAACCGATGTGATAATCGATAGCCAAAAATTGGGAGAGTTTGTTCAGAGGTAATATGAACATGACAAACTTCTGGGATGCAATTCCGTCGGGGATGGAGGTGCATATCTGCTCAGAGGTAATATGGACATGGCAGTTTTTGTGGACCTAACACCACTGGCGTGCTTAGAGTTAAGTACGGGCGCTAAGTTGAGATGACAACTGATGTGATAGTCGATAGCCAAAAACTCAGAGAGTTTGTTCAGAGGTAATATGGACATGGCAGTTTTTGTGGACCTAACACCACTGGCGTACTTAGAGTTAAGTACGGGCGCTTAGTTGAGATGACAACCGATGTGATAGTCGATAGCCAAAAACTAGGAGAGTTTGTTCAGAGGTAATATGAACATGACAAACTTCTGGGATGCAATTCCATCGGGGATGGAGGTGCATATCTGCTCAGAGGTAATATGGACATGGCAGTTTTTGTGGACCTAACACCACTGGCGTACTTAGAGTTAAGTACGGGCGCTAAGTTGAGATGACAACCGATGTGATAATCGATAGCCAAAACCAAGAAGGTTTGTTCAGAGGTAATATGAATATGACAAACTTCTGGGATGCAATTCCATCGGGGATGGAGGTGCATATCTGCTCAGAGGTAATATGGACATGGCAATTTTTGTGGACCTAATACCACTGGCGTACTTAGAGTTAAGTACGGGCGCTAAGTTGAGATGACAACCGATGTGATAATCGATAGCCAAAACCAAGAAGGTTTGTTCAGAGGTAATATGAACATGACAAACTTCTGGGATGCAATTCCGTCGGGGATGGAGGTGCATATCTGCTCAGAGGTAATATGGACATGGCAGTTTTTGTGGACCTAACACCACTGGCGTACTTAGAGTTAAGTACGGGCGCTAAGTTGAGATGACAACCGATGTGATAGTCGATAGCCAAAAACTCGGAGAGTTTGTTTAGAGGTAATATGAACATGACAAACTTCTGGGATGCAATTCCGTCGGGGATGGAGGTGCATATCTGCTCAGAGGTAATATGGACATGGCAATTTTTGTGGACCTAACTCCACTGGCGTACTTAGAGTTAAGTACGGGCGCTAAGTTGAGATGACAACCGATGTGATAGTCGATAGCCAAAAACTTTGAGAGTTTGTTCAGAGGTAATATGAACATGACAAACTTCTGGGATGCAATTCCGTCGGGGATGGAGGTGCATATCTGCTCAGAGGTAATATGGACATAGCAGTTTTTGTGGACCTAATACCACTGGCGTACTTAGAGTTAAGTACGGACGCTAAGTTGAGATGACAACCGATGTGATAGTCGATAGCTAAAAACTTTGAGAGTTTGTTCAGAGGTAATATGAACATGACAAACTTCAGGGATGCAATTCCGTCGGGGATGGAGGTGCATATCTGCTCAGAGGTAATATGGACATGGCAGTTTTTGTGGACCTAACACCACTGGCATACTTAGAATTAAGTACGGGCGCTAAGTTGAGATGACAATCGATGTGATAGTCGATAGCCAAAAACTCAGAGAGTTTGTTCAGCGGTAATATGAACATGACAAATTTCTGGGATGCAATTTCGTCGGGGATGGAGGTGCATATCTGCTCAGAGGTAATATGGATATGGCAGTTTTTGTGGACCTAACACCACCGGCGTACTTAGAGTTAAGTACGGGCGCTAAGTTGAGATGACAACCGATGTGATAATCGATAGCCAAAAACTCGGAGAGTTTGTTCAGAGGTAATATGAACATGACAAACTTCTGGGATGCAATTCCATCGGGGATGGAGGTGCATATCTGCTCAGAGGTAATATGGACATGGCAGTTTTTGTGGACCTAACACCATTGGCGTACTTAGAGTTAAGTACGGACGCTAAGTTGAGATGACAACCGATGTGATAGTCGATAGCCAAAAACTCGGAGAGTTTGTTCAGAGGTAATATGAACATGACAAACTTCTGGGATGCAATTTCGTCGGGGATGGAGGTGCATATCTGCTCAGAGATAATATGGACATGGTAGTTTTTATGGACCTAACACCACTGGCGTACTTAGAGTTAAGTACGGGCGCTAAGTTGAGATGACAACCGATGTGATAGTCGATAGCCAAAAACTCGGAGAGTTTGTTCAGAGGTAATATGAACATGACAAACTTCTGGTGTGCAATTCCGTCGGTGATGGAGGTGCATATCTACTCAGAGGTAATATTGACATGGCAGTTTTTGTGGACCTAACACCACGGGCGTACTTAGAGTTAAGTCCGGGCGCTAAGTTGAGATGACAACCGATGTGATAATCGATAGCCAAAAACTAGGAGAGTTTGTTCAGAGGTAATATGAACATGACAAACTTCTGGGATACAATTCCGTCGGGGATGGAGGTGCATATCTGCTCAGAGGTATTATGGACATGTCAGTTTTTGTGGACCTAACACCACTGGCGTACTTAGAGTTAAGTACGGGTGCTAAGTTGAGATGACAACCGATGTGATAATCGATAGCCAAAAATTGGGAGAGTTTGTTCAGAGGTAATATGAACATGACAAACTTCTGGGATGCAATTCCGTCGGGGATGGAGGTGCATATCTGCTCAGAGGTAATATGGACATGGCAGTTTTTGTGGACCTAACACCACTGGCGTGCTTAGAGTTAAGTACGGGCGCTAAGTTGAGATGACAACTGATGTGATAGTCGATAGCCAAAAACTCAGAGAGTTTGTTCAGAGGTAATATGGACATGGCAGTTTTTGTGGACCTAACACCACTGGCGTACTTAGAGTTAAGTACGGGCGCTTAGTTGAGATGACAACCGATGTGATAGTCGATAGCCAAAAACTAGGAGAGTTTGTTCAGAGGTAATATGAACATGACAAACTTCTGGGATGCAATTCCATCGGGGATGGAGGTGCATATCTGCTCAGAGGTAATATGGACATGGCAGTTTTTGTGGACCTAACACCACTGGCGTACTTAGAGTTAAGTACGGGCGCTAAGTTGAGATGACAACCGATGTGATAGTCGAAGGGCAAAAACTTGGAGAGTTTGTTTAGAGGTAATATGAACATGACAAACTTCTGGGATGCAATTCCGTCGGGGATGGAGGTGCATATATGCTCAGAGGTAATATGGACATGGCAGTTTTTGTGGACCTAACACCACTGGCGTACTTAGAGTTAAGTACGGGCGCTAAGTTGAGATGACAACCGATGTGATAGTCGATAGCTAAAAACTTTGAGAGTTTGTTCAGAGGTAATATGAACATGACAAACTTCTGGGATGCAATTTCGTCGGGGATGGAGGTGCATATCTGCTCAGAGGTAATATGGACATGGCAGTTTTTGTGGACCTAATACCACTGGCGTACTTAGAGTTAAGTACGGACGCTAAGTTGAGATGACAACCGATGTAATAGTCGATAGACAAAAACTTTGAGAGTTTGTTCAGAGGTAATATGAACATGACAAACTTCAGGGATGCAATTCCGTCGGGGATGGAGGTGCATATCTGCTCAGAGGTAATATGGACATGGCAGTTTTTATGGACCTAATACCACTGGCGTACTTAGAATTAAGTACGGGCGCTAAGTTGAGATGACAACCGATGTGATAGTCGATAGCCAAAAACTCAGAGAGTTTGTTCAGCGGTAATATGAACATGACAAACTTCTGGGATACAATTTTGTCGGGGATGGAGGTGCATATCTGCTCAGAGATAATATGGACATGGCAGTTTTTGTGGACCTAACACCACTGGCGTACTTAGAGTTAAGTATGGGCGCTAAGTTGAGATGACAACCGATGTGATAATCGATAGCCAAAAACTCGGAGAGTTTGTTCAGAGGTAATATGAATATGACAAACTTTTGGGATGCAATTCCATCGGGGATGGAGGTGCATATCTGCTCAGAGGTAATATGGACATGGTAGTTTTTGTGGACCTAACACCATTGGCGTACTTAGAGTTAAGTACGGGCGCTAAGTTGAGATGACAACCGATGTGATAGTCGATAGCCAAAAACTCGGAGAGTTTGTTCAGAGGTAATATGAACATGACACACTTCTGGGATGCAATTTCGTCGGGGATGGAGGTGCATATCTGCTCAGAGATAATATGGACATGGTAGTTTTTGTGGACCTAACACCACTGGCGTACTTAGAGTTAAGTACGGGCGCTAAGTTGAGATGACAACCGATGTGATAGTCGATAGCCAAAAACTCGGAGAGTTTGTTCAGAGGTAATATGAACATGACAAACTTCTGGTGTGCAATTCCGTCGGTGATGGAGGTGCATATCTACTCAGAGGTAATATTGACATGACAGTTTTTGTGGACCTAACACCACGGGCGTACTTAGAGTTAAGTACGGGCGCTAAGTTGAGATGACAACCGATGTGATAATCGATAGCCAAAAACTTGGAGAGTTGGTTCAGAGTTAATATGAATATGACAAACTTCTGGGATGTAACTCCATCGGGGATGGAGGTGTATATCTGCTCAGAGGTAATATGGACATGGCAGTTTTTGTGGACCTAACACCACTGGCGTACTTAGAGTTATGTACGGGCGCTAAGTTGAGATGACAACCGATGTGATAGTCGATAGCCAAAAACTCGGAGAGTTTGTTCAGAGGTAATATGAACATGACAAACTTCTGGGATGCAATTCCGTCGGGGATGGAGGTGCATATCTGCTCAGAGGTAATATAGACGTGGCAGTTTTTGTGGACCTAACACCACTGGCGTACTTAGAGTTAAGTACGGGCGCTAAGTTGAGATCACAACCGATATGATAGTCGATAGCCTAAAACTCGGAGAGTTTGTTCAGAGGTAATATGAACATGACAAACTTTATGGACCTAACACCACTGGCGTACTTAGAATTAAGTACGGGCGCTAAGTTGAGATGACAACCGATGTGATAATCGATAGCCAAAACCAAGAAGGTTTGTTCAGAGGTAATATGAACATGACAAATTTCTGGGATGCAATTCCATCGGGGATGGAGGTGCATATCCGCTCAGAGGTAATATGGATATGGCAGTTTTTGTGGACCTAACACCACTGGCGTACTTAGAGTTATGTATGGGCGCTAAGTTAAGATGACAACCGATGTGATAGTCGATAGCCAAAAACTCGGAGAGTTTATTCAGAGGTAATATGAACATGACAAACTTCTGGGATGCAATTCCGTCCGGGATGGAGGTGCATATCTGCTCAGAGGTAATATGAACATGGCAGTTTTTGTGGACCTAACACCACTGGCATAGTTAGAGTTAAGTACAGACGCTAAGTTGAGATGACAACCGATGTGATAGTCGATAGCCAAAAACTCGGAGAGTTGTTCAGAGGTAACATGAACATGATAAACTTCTGGGATACAATTCCGTCGGGGATGGAGGTGCATATCTGCTCAGAGGTAATATGGACATGACAGTTTTTGTGGACCTAACACCACTGGGATACTTAGAGTTAAGTATGGGCGCTAAGTTGAGATAACAATCGATGTGATAATCGATAGCCAAAAATTCGGAGAGTTTGTTCAGAGGTAATATGAACATGACAAACTTCTGGGATGCAATTTCGTCGGGGATGGAGGTGCATATCTGCTCAGAGGTAATATGGACATGACAGTTTTTGTGGACCTAACACCACTGGCGTACTTAGAGTTAAGTACGGGCGCTAAGTTGAGATGACAACTGATGTGATAGTCGATAGCCAAAAACTCGGAGAGTTTGTTCAGAGGTAATATGAACATGACAAACTTTGTGGGCCTAACACCACTGGCGTACTTAGAGTTAAGTACGGGCGCTAAGTTGAGATGACAACCGATGTGATAGTCGATATCCAAAAACTCGGATAGTTTGTTCTGAGGTAATATGAACATAACAAACTTCTGGGATACAATTTCGTCGGGGATGGAGGTGCATATCTGCTCAGAGGTAATATGGACATGGCAGTTTTTGTGGACCTAACACCACTGGCGTACTTAGAGTTAAGCACGGGCGCTAAGTTGAGATGACAACCGATGTGATAGTCGATAGCAAAAAAACTCGGAGAGTTTGTTCAGAGGTAATATGAACATGACAAACTTTGTGGACCTAACACCACTGGCGTACTTAGAGTTAAGTACGGGCACTAAGTTGAGATGACAACCGATGTGATAATCGATAGCCAAAACCAAGAAGGTTTGTTCAGAGGTAATATGAAGATAACAAATTTCTGGGATGCAATTCCATCGAGGATGGAGGTGCATATCTGCTCAGAGGTAATATGGACATGGCAGTTTTGTGGACCTAACACCACTGGCGTACTTAGAGTTAAGTACTGGCACTAAGTTGAGATAACAACCGATGTGATAGTCGATAGCGAAAAACTCGGAGAGTTTGTTCAGAGGTAATATAAACATGACAAACTTTGTCGACCTAACACCACTGACGTACTTAGAGTTAAGTACTGGCGCTAAGTTGATATGACAACCGATGTGAAAGTCGATAGCCAAAAACTTGGAAAGTTTGTTCAGAGGTAATATGAACATGACAAACTTCTGGGATGCAATTCCGTCGGGGATGGAGGTGCATATCTGCTCATAGGTAATATAGACATGGCAGTTTTTGTGGACCTAACACCACTGGCATACTTAGAGTTAAGTACGGGCGCTAAGTTGAGATGACAACCGATGTGATAGTCGATAGCCAAAAACTTTGAGAGTTTGTTCAGAGGTAATATGAACATGACAAACTTCTGGGATGAAATTCCGTCGGGGATGGAGGTGCATATCTGCTCAGAGGTAATATGGATATGGCAGTTTTTGTGGACCTAACACCACTGGCGTACTTAGAGTTAAGTACGGGCACTAAGTTGAGATGACAACCGATGTGATAGTCGATAGCCAAAAACTCGGAGAGTTTGTTCAGAGGTAATATGAACATGACAAACTTTGTGGACCTAACACCACTGGCGTACTTAGAGTTAAGTATGGGCGCTAATTTGAGATGACAACCGATGTGATAATCGATAGCCAAAACCAAGAAGGTTCTAGTAGGCATAAAGCTGAGGATGTCCACAGTCGGCCATCAGCATCTCACGTAATCCGGAGGGCAGGCATATTATTCCCTTGCTGGCGTAAAGGTCGTAAAGTTGAGTAGTCCGCCACATGCTTTTCCTTGCGTAGATTGTAGGGATCATCTGCTTTTCTCCTGAAGACATATGCATTTTTATGCGCGGAGCACATTTGTGATTCCTGATTTGGCGCTGAGGCATCATCAAAAATTTTGTCTATTCCGCCAGGGACGGAAGACTGAAATTTATGCGCAAAGCATGGTTTAGGCTCCTGGACTAGCACTGAGGCATTTTTAGAAGTTTTGTCTGTTTCGCCAGGGACAGGAGACTGAAATTTACGCGCAGAGCACGGATTATACTTCTGGGATAGCGCTGAGGCTTTGCCAGAAGTTTTGTCGGTCCTGCCAGAGACAGGCGACTGAATTTTACGCACAAGGTGCGGAGGAAGCAAAGCTACAACCTCATTGGTCGGAGAGATCAGAGAGTCCACAGGAATGGCAGAGGATGTCTTGGGCATCCAGACCTTGCACAGCTTCTTATTGCTTTGGACGGAGAGGGAGTGAGAGCTACCCCCTGCTCGAAGCATGTCTTCGTAGGCCGACTGGTCGAACTGGACGACCAGTGTCTTCTTCACGGATCCCATGGATACCGCATCGTATTGAGCAATAGCTTCCTCATCAGAAGAGAAATATGTCCCTAGCAGAGTCGCCATCTTGTTTTGGATAATAAACGAGAAAAGATTTGATGAATGCGGGCAACGAGGTCTTGTACGAAGACCCGCCCTTCTTTTATGTTTACAAACAAGATTGTACAAATTTAATCCTACACGAGGATGTCTAAGTATAATTTATTTAATCTGGGTAAATATTGCTATAGGTGTCTGATCTGCAGTCGATCACTTTAGCCCTTGGACCACACGATGTTAAAGAAGTGCCGTGGAAGACAGGTAGCAGCTTCGAAGGTTGCTGAAGAGGGTGGATGTCCGATGCCAAAGTCGTCGATCCCTTATCTTTGCCTGAGCTCTGGATTCTTCTCTCTCTCTCTCTCTCTCTCTCTCTCTCTCTCTCTCTTCCCTCTATTTCTCCTTTTAATTTGTCGACCCCGTCCAATTTGTCGACCTTGTCCTCTGTTGATAGAGGTCTCTATTTATAGAGTTTTAGTGACAGTGACCACTCAGTCGGTGTAAAAACCAAGTAGTGGAAAGTATAACACCCTTTTACACAACGGTTAAAATAACCAATGCCTGCATATAGATGATCTTTTGAATGAGCGTGTGATGCGGGTCCAACTAAGGGACAAAATGCGTATAACTGCTACAAAGATCACGGTGTAGAAGCCACGTAGGTAGGTATCCCTTGTGTAGAAGAGGTTGGCATAGAAGCCAATGTCTGTCACCATGGCATAGAAGCCAAATAGTTATCAAACCGACATAGAAGCCGAATAGGCGTAGAAGCCGAGTAGGCACAGAAGGCCGAATGGTCATAGAGGCCGAGTAGGCGTAGAAGCCGAGCAGGTACCGAAGCTGAATAGGCGTAGAAGCCGAGCAGGCACCGAAGCTGAATAGGCGTAGAAGCCGCTGCGTAACGTGCCAGAGTGATGATGTGGACGTTTTAGCCGGAATTATGGCTCTTGGAGATAATCAGATCTCTTGCATTAAATGCAGAGATCTGCCCCCATCCTGTGCATTAAATACAGATGCTTGTCTTTAAGATTTACCATTATTCTGCGCATTAAAAGCATATCCGCACCTTGAATCCTGTGCGAAGAGTAACCGCTGTCGTGGCAGTCTTTTCGTCTTCTGTGGAGCGTAAGGAGCTTACGTTTTCCTGTGTAAAACTAGGCTGCGTATTCCCTTGTATGCGTAGGAGCAGCTCTCGTAAAGGGGATGTCACTAAATGACGGTTCGGTAACATTTAATCAAATCTCCTGCATTAAATGTGAAGATCCGCCATCATCCTGCGCATTAAATACAGAGGCATGTTTTGAAGGTGTGCCACCCTTCTGTGAATCAAACGCAGAGACGTGCCTCAGGCATCTGTCAGTATTCGGCGCATTAATTGCAGAGACGTGCCTTGAGGGCCTGTCACAACCCTGTACATTAAATACGGAGATGTGCCTCCTGTCCCGTACGGAGTACAGCTTTTGACGTGGCGGGCGGTTTGTCTTCTGCGGAGCGTAAGGAGCTCTCATCTGCCTGTGTAAAACTAGGCAGCGTATTCCTCTGTGTACGTAAAAGCGGTTTACGTAAGGGAAATGGCAGTAAACGACAGCCTGGGTTGCAGTACCACGCCATCATTATAGCCGTCGCCTGGGTAGTCGAGCAGTATCCCTTTGTCAGAAGTCGAGACGTCAGGTTCATTGCAGGATCTGACACGTTCATTGCAGGATCTGACATGTTCACTTCAGAGAATATGAAGCGTCTCTCGTATACTTCAATGTTGCATTGAAAGAGGATGAGTTTTACGCCATAAAGGCGATGAAGCACCCTGTTTACGCTGAAGCAGCCTGGACATACTGCCCTACGCGGATGGTCCTTGAGCCTGTATTTCTCGCTGTGCTTTGGCGGAGAAGCTCTATTTGCACGTTGAAGGCTCTAAAGTCCTCTGTTTGCACTGCTTTGCATCAATATGCTGTGTAGAGCTATCCAGCGTATTTTTCATGCTTCTACAGCCGCTGCCAGGCTGCTGTTGCCGCTGCTGTAACTACTGCAGGTACTGCCGCTGCTGCCGTTGGTTGCCGTACGACGTTGGAGCTCCGTCGATCGCCGGAGTACGTCCACGTCGATGAGACAGATCCCCCCCGTTCAGCCATGATTAGGTAAACACCCTATTTCCTCTTCTCGTCATTGTGTCATTGTAGCATCGTGTCGTTGCATCGTGTGTCGTAGATTTGGACACGAGTAGTAATGTTAAACCCTATATGTGTATGTTTGTATAATTGACTAGATTAGTTAGTAATTGATAAATAATAATTACCCTAATCATATGACCTGTATTAAAAATTGAGTTTCACCTAAAAACCTAAAGACCTAGACCAAGTATACTTTAACATGAGAAATAAGGACATGTAATTGTACAAAACATAAGTAGTTTCGTAAACCATAACTTTGGTAATTTATTGACTCGAGGTATATGGTAGACAGGACATGTGTGCATCTTAGCTACGTGCACACGCGACTCTGTAGTCGACCAACCGTGACCCTTGCGTCGGTACCTAAGAGCAGCGTCATAGTTTCGTGTATATTACTTTAGTATCTGATGATAGAATTCGCTATATTATATTGTGTGTTTAGGGTCACTGGACCAGCCAGAAGATACTTCAGGAGCAGGCTATTGGCATTCACAGCTTGAGGACCCAGGCAAGATACTATGCCATATTTACTGTTTAAATTAAATGATGCATATGTTGTATGATAACTTATAGCATTCTTTTATACAACTGTGTACGTCCGAGATTGACTCGGGTACAGTCGACGGATGCGTCGATGAGTAGAGTACTTGACCTAGTCACTAGCAGACTCACCCCTATTGAGAGGATACTATGATATCCTCTGATACCTGACACTCTTACACGTTTTACGGTGACAAATTCATATTAGAATGCGGGTTCGCGTACTCGACTAGCTATCGGTGCGTGTGACATGCATCACGGTTAGTGCGTAATTCAGGATTTTGTATAAGTAGAGACTTGGCATATATATACGTGGTATGCACGTCGAGTATTCGACTTGTATATTTACATTGGGCGGAGAGGACAACTAGTAGGCGTATGGGATACACACATTGGAATCTGTAGTATCCAGAGGAGCCACGGATCCAATGACTCCCTCTATACAGATTCCCCGTTCTTTGGAGCGGTATGGACGTTATACTATACAGATTCCCCATTCTTCGGAGCGGTATGGACGTTATACTATGCAAATTCCTTGTTCTTCGGAGTGGTATGGACGTTATACTATGCAGATTCCTCGTTCTTCGGAGCGGTATGGACGTTATGCCTACGCCTACCCATACGTACCAAAGTTGTCCTCATATTGCATTCACTTAGATGGATAGCACACCCTTTACTTTATTTTATTCAGTATTTATATATGGCATGCTTCTTTGTATCTTGTTACGTCCCTCTGAGGACCTGGTCCCTTTCCAGGTGTAGATGTTCATGAGTATTCGTAGGAGCGCAGATCCGGACTGATTACTTATATCCCGAGCAGGTCTTCTCTTCGAGTCCTAGTGGTTGATAGTTGTGGTACTTACATTGTATTTGTCTTGTTTATTCTTTATTCTAGTTGGTAGTGGATTTGTTTTCATCCGACTATCATCTTTAGATACTTATATTGAGATCTAGTTTCATATATATTGGTTATTTATGTCTATTTGATTTCTGTGGATGAAATTAGATTATACACTGTGACTTGTGATAGCTTTTACCACTTGTGAATTATTATTCATAATACAGCGTACGCATGTGTTATGGTTTCCATATTTTGGAGTTGTCATATACATGCGACTGGCATGCTTACGTGTCTTAGTCCTACATATTTTTGGGACTGTGGCGTGACAAATAATTAAGGAGGAAAGGTTCTAGTCTAATGGTTTTACTAATTAATTCATCCTCCTAATGAATGGGTCTAAACTTGGGTACAATCTAAACTAACATATAAATGTTGGGTTCATGTATCTAACTAAACTAATTTGGTTCACTGCACAAGTCCAAAAATAAATACTGCATAAACAATACAACAAATAATTAATTACTCATACACAATATTAAATATAACACTCCTAAAATAAAATACCCATGTCAATTACCAAACTACCCTTAATTAAAAATGTGAGGGTGACAATACTAGAATACTTAACTCAGCTATTGATAACTACCCAATACCTAGGATGCACTCAACCTACTGCCAAGATACTTGGTATATTGAGATACCACATCCTAACTCTAGGATAACTAACTGACAATCACATGTATACTATACCAGATATTTCATACCCTTACCCCTTTACCAACACAATCCTCAATCATTCTCCTACTTATTCCCATACTAACTCACCTATACAACCCTCACAATACCTCTTACAAAGATATTCACTCCCTCTCCCAGATCATTGAACTACCCATACCCATTCCCTTTACCTAAGCACTGGCACTTGATGTACATGGCTCGAACCTCCAAGTGGATATTCTGCACTCTTCCTCACTGCACATGCACCTGACCTCAAACCCCTTAACACAACCCTCAAACACATGTACCCTGCTAATACCAACACCAACACCAACACTTGTATCAATAACCCACACACACACAATTGCATTGCCTGCAATATACCCCATACTATTGTTATTAATAGTAGATGCAGTTGCTAATTGCAGTGAATCTACTACTTGCAACCTAGCTATATGCTCACACAACCCTTTACATCACCCTGAACACCCTCATCCTTCACTTATACCAACCCAACCTAGTTGTTCACTCACTAATACTCTACAGGTGACACTCTAAATTAGCACTCATAATAACTCTATATTTGTCCTAGCATGTATCTCGCACTACTTCCCAAACTGTTACCTGTACACATATACTAACTCATTACTAACTAACTGGCATACCCTCCTACCCATGATAATTGGAAACTCAACCACTCTCACTCACCAAATACACCTCACTAATATACTAGGCTTTTACCTCACTCCCATACTCTTGAACTTGGCCTATACCTACACATATGCACACAGGAATCACTAATCATACCACAAACACTAAATAGACACCCACTAGCCATACAATTATCTATTCTCCATCTTACCTGCTGTAAAATCTTGCAGAGACCACTGTATTGCTGTACAAAATATTAATGCCCCCCTCAACTTGCACAGCCCTCAAGTGTTAATTGGTAACCCCCTTCACTTGCACAAACACCCCTAGTTGTTTGCACATTAGGCAAATTGTTGCTTAAACTTGGCATCCACTGATATTACATCAGCAGGGTATCCACCTGATATATACTATATTGTATCCCTCCATACTCGAGTATGCTTCTACACCACCTCCACATACACGAGACCCAAGTCAGAAATAGCAGCATGCTAAAACAGATGCCCTCTCAACTGTTAGAGCCTCACCACCACCTGACACACTCCACCCACTAACACATAGACACTGTCTCAGTCCACACTCGCCTTTGATAGTGTACACTGTAACACCCCATTCCACTCAAGCGGACTGCTGATTCAAACGACAAAAGTGCAATGTCCCAAACCGCTTTGCTTAGGCGATAATACTCGTTTGAGGCAAAGGATATCCAGACTTGTCCCTACAGGAATCCAACTTAGGCTTTCAGAGGCTTGCTTGACGTATCGCTCTACCGAGACAAATCGTCGCTAAGGTGGGTGGCTACGGTGAACTTGTCTTTGCTTAGCCAGCACACATAAAAATATGGAACAATACATGCTAGTCGCTAGGTGAATCACCCCCTGCATGCTAATAAGAATCCAACGCACCTAGCTAAGGGAATAATCCCAACTTGTATTGCTTATGCTAGAACATGGAAATGAAACATTGTTTATATATATGTTCAGACCCTTTGTATGTTACCTTGTGCATTGTTCACTTGTTCATACTGCATGACCTTAGAACATGTCGCTCGGGAAGTTTCTTACGGTTTTACCCCTCGGCTTACCTTCGGGCTCGAGCCAACATGATTGCTTATGTTATATAAATAAATGCTTGCATGTTCATACGTTGCCTCGACTCAGTGCTTGTAGCATAAGCTATGCCAACACCCTGTTATAGAAAATATTATTCACAAAGACTGTGCGGAATGAATCAGGCAATGCCTCTTATCTTGTACTATTGTTGCCTCAACAGCAATGCCTCTTGTCTTGTACTATTGTTGCCTCAACAGCAATGCCTCTTGTGTTGTACTCTTATTTCCCCAACCATGTAAATTGATAACTTAACCAAGACGCCGTTCGATCATGGACAACTTGTGCACAGGGTCACGGTCTCCCAGACGGTGCTGGGGCACTGGCATCTATCCGGTCCGGGAGAGGCCTATTGTTTAGTCTCTTGTTCTTGGCGGAATGGCTTGCAGCGCCTCTTGTACTTTCGTTGCATACCATTCTCGTCAAAGACTATATCGTCCATTTTGGCATACGCCAGTGATCGCCTTGTATGTTTAGCCTTTGCATGCTTGCTTGTAAAATAAAGAGATAAACAAGTCATCCTCAAAGAGATAAACAAGTCATCCTCACTTAGCGGCTATCCACGTGCGAGGCATTGTATCACATCAAAGAATAATTTGAATCAGCTAAACGAAATAAACCTCGTATCCAAATACTTGTATTTGCATATGTTATTGCCCATGAATGTTTATACTTGCCCATGCTTGAATTAACAATGTTTGCCTTGGACAGGGAAGGTAAAATGGTAAGTTGGTAAGTCTTGTCGTGTTTTCTCTCATGTCACATGGTGCACTGCCACACGAGTTAGACTATTCAAATCTTGCATAAAATTGATCCTAAGGCAACTAGAAAGATAACATAATAGTTGGTGCACGGAACCTATATTACGTGTTTGGATTTATCGAGCGAGCGAGTAGCCTCTCCACCAGTGCATTCAATGTACTGATAACCCACCAGATTTGTTTGCAGGGTGCGGGAGAACCTCGATCGGTATGGATGCCTCCTTCGTACGTGCTAAGGCATGGGGATCACTCCGAAGCAGCGGTGCATTCGAAACTGAAGCACATATACAAGACATAATGTTGGAACATCGCCTGAACATCGCCTGTATAATCATTCCACAATTGTAGCCACTTGGCACGCTTTTATTGTTTCAGAGAGAGAGGCTTGAGTGAATTGTAATCTCGGCCAAGCGCCGCCTGTAACACTTGTTTATATCAATAAAGAGTTTGCTTTACTTCTACTTGTGTTATTCAATGCTTCCGCTATTGTTGACTCAGTGAACTTGTTACCGATCGCCTATGCGTTCATGACTCCTCTGCACTCGGACAATCTGTACGACTATGTGTCTAAGAACTCTTATCGCCAACCAATGAACCACGACCTTGCACGGGCGTGGCTCACGCTCGTGCGCCATCACGCCCGGATGGGTCAAAGCGATCGTTCCGCGGGAGCGTTGGCGCAGTGATTCTCGCCTAGCGGGAACGGTCGATTTGCCTGCGGGAGATTGGGGCGTGAGATATACACCCACTATGACACTCCAGACACACTCACAAACACCCTTCATATTGATTATACCACAGACCCCTCACTCTCACTCATCCACACACAGATACACTATACCCACATCATTATCTGAACGCACACCTTACCTGAAGACAGTGTACAGTTCCCGCTTCAGTGTACTGATCTGCACATCCCTCACCATAGCACACACACACACACATAATCCTTAAGTTCTCCCAACAACCTTACACTCACATATATACCCTAATCACACACATATATATATATATATATATATATATATATATATATATATATATATATATATATATATGTATGAATACTCACACATAATAACTCTAAACATATATACACACACTAACACTAGTGTACGCAATATCTCAAACACCTAGTGGGTATCAATGTATCACACTATGATATACTAGGATACACCATCTAAATTTCAAACCATGATGCCACAACCCCTAATATCAAATATAATATAAATCATGATATATAATAATTATAATAACTAAAATTAACATTAATAACAGGGAATTAGCCTCTAAAAGCCCAATACATAAAAAATACCAAACCTACACCATTGTATCATGGTGTATCATGATACAGAATTCTCGTATCCATTTGTGGATACGTATACCCTCTCAGATTATGCATCACACTCCGCAATCACCTATGAGACATTCCATCAAACATCTAATGGTCCAAATTCAGGTTTTCCCCTAATTTGGCCACAAAAGTCGATATAACTTTCACAATATGCTTCATATGAACCTAGTTTCTTCTTTCTATGGATAGTCCTTATCTATGAGAGGATTTTTATAGGTCTAATACACTATTTAGAATAAAAATAATTATAGAAATAGGAATTTTATCTATTGGGAGGTGGATTCCTAATGTAACACACCAAGAGGACACAAAAAGAGATGGATGGACACCTCCTGCAATCAATCTCCACACCAAAGCTTCTTTTTGCTCCTCCAAGTTCCTTAGAATGGGTTTGGAATGAAGAAATGAGGGGAAATTTGATATGTAATGGATTGATTAGGGTTTTTTTCTCAATTTGGGGATGGACTAATTAGGAAAAAAAAGGGGATATAATGAATAATGAAGGCTTATATAGGCTTCCTCTTAGGGTTAGGGTTAGATTTATGAATAGTTTGATATGACTCAGAAGCTCCTTTCCATTTAATCATGAATAGGATCCAACTAAACCATATGATGGAATATTCTATTCTTGAGTCAATTGGGTTTAATAGACCTAATCTAGTCATGAACAACTAATGACTCAAATAGACTCAATCCAGCTAGTCTAAACTCATTAGTTAACCCAATAGTCACATAATTAATATATATATATAATATTATAATATTTAAATAATAGTCAAATGACAAAAAATACCCTTGCAATGGAAATATGGTGGTTACAATCTTACCCTCCTCAAAAAAATTTTGTCCTTAAAATTTAAGACACATTGCTCCTCTCTCTTAGCCTATCATAACATATTCATCATAAATTTTACTAGGGTCAAACCCCCACAATCATGGTCCATGGAAGTCCTATCTAAAATCACACAATATACAATTCTATTGAAGGAAACAAACATGCTTGGTTATGGTCTTACTTGTTATGATATTGCAGTCTCAATCTGGGTATACAACTAACCATACTAACTATATAACACAAGTAACTATAAGTTACCAAGGAAGCAATCAAATCAAATAGATGAAAAAGGACAGGAAGAAAGAACAGAGCTTGCTAGTCCATCACCTGTAGCATCAGCCTCCTCAACCATCATCGCAAAAGCCCTGCCCTACTGGGGTGTCTCCCTCTGCTGGTGCGAGAAAATTTGTTGTGCTTCAGGTGGCCTAGCTGGACTCCTCTCTCACTGCCTGGAACATTGGCACTCCTACTCTCATGATACTTCCTTACATATCCTATAGTCATATTACACTAATACTAAATTGATACACTACTCCTATCACTTATTATCCACCACTCCCGATACACCTTGGGCACTTGTACTCTCTAGGTACCCCTTGGTACACATACACTAACTTTATAGCTATATTAGACACATGCACTTAATACTCTAGGATATCAGCTACTAACTATATTCTAACACATGTCTTAGAACTGTTGCTACAGATGGTACTACACTATGAGTTACTTCTAGGCTTATACACTGATATTCGATGCTCATCTACCCCACAAGGAACCACTTACAACTCAAAATCTATACTCTCAACAATCAACAATAATACACAACTTAATACCAACCTATCAGTAAGTTACTAACTACTGCACTATCCAAGGAACCTCAGGAACTATTGAAGTTAAAGCTCTATAAGGCACTAACTAGCGAAACTAAAATATCTGTATCCTGAGCTAATAAGGTGATAGAACATAACTCATTGTTAACATGGTCGAATGATAGAGACGATATTTTAAGAACCAATTTAAGATCTACTCTGATAATCTTACGCGTCTATCTGAAATCATGTTACCCAGAATCCTCGTCACGCTAGTAAGCACAGCTGCGATAAACTATAGAGTCCATAACTAAGGTACATACCTCTAGAATTATGGTATCTAAAATTTTTTCCTTGCCTCTAGCTTAGCTACAAAAACTCTAAATTCCATAACCAAGAGAAATATATCCAAAATCAGGCTCTGTCTTCGCCAAGCCAGCTAATATAGCTGCGATAAACTCTAGACTTCATAACTAAAATAACCAGTTACCTTTCTCACTGTTCTTATCTATTTATGTTATCAAAATATACCTCAACTTAGTCCATAAGATTCATTTTGATACAAGAATCAAATTCAACTACGGACAAGTACAAAGGCGAAGGTGAAACAAAGAAAGTATAAATATATTCAAAATAGGTTTTATAGTAAGATTCTCATGGGTCATTCCATGAATCTCTTAAGGAATTCAAATTTGTGATTGAGTATTCTCTTATCCTAATATCGTATATCCTATCGCAGGCTCACAGTAGTACAACTAAGCCATTGTACTACCACAATATCGTACTAATTACGAAGCCTGACCTGCATGGGCTACCACAAAAATATGTCACGACCTGCACCCGGATGATTGGGCACGAGTACTTGGGTACATCTAGCCTACGCCACAACATCAGTAGTAGAACATTGTCTAGCTCAATAATATTATTTATCAATCTCATAGAATATATAAACTAAACCTGTCAACTCCAAAAAGGAGGACAATATGATAATGATGTATAATACTCAATCACAATAACTAGAGGAAGATAATGACATGATATCAAATAGAATAAATAAAATGTCAAAGTATCAAACTAGACATCACAACAATATCCAAGTCTATTAGTCTATCCACAAAACACAAATAGTCTAAAATATATATATAACATGCCAAATATCTAAGCTGGAGATATATATAGTACAATAAGAGAAATAACTAAGTCTAATATACTAACTGAGCCTCCTCAACGGCTGGTACTAAATTATCCTGCACTAAGGGTGCTACCTCAGCTGGCTCACCGTCCTGTGGGTCGTAATGTGTAGGACACCAATCCTCTAAATAACCATCTAAAAAATATATCCAGTCATGATTGGAGTGAAGTATAACCCAATAGCAGTTCCAATTAATTAACAAAAACTAAAAAACAGTAAATAAAAAATGTTATATACGATAAAAAAATAATAAACTGATGCAATGGCAAGTAGTAAAGAGAAACATGCAATGTAAGCAATATGGTATAGACAGTGCATATATGAAATGAAAGAGAAAGGAACTAAAATATCAATTCCAAGGAAATATAATCTATGAATGGAATATGAAGAACTGCAACTATACTAAGTGTTTGAAATACTATTTAGATATGTGATCGGCTTGAGATATTCAATAATTTATACTAAGAAAAAACTAGCTCAACCATACGTAAAGTGGATGATTAGCTAGTAGCCAATGATTTACACTACTTATCAATAGTTCTTGATCACATATCTAGCTAGTACTTCCCCCGCCCAGACTGGTACGATGGATCCAACCATGACACGTTACTAGCCAATGTATCCAATGTTATCCAGTGTCAATACGATGAGTATTTTCCAATATCAATTCGATGAGTCAATGTAACATCTCATGACTGAAGATCCATTGTCAATACGAATACGTGTACCATCGTGTCAAGAATCAGATGTAATATTTCTAAATACTTGAAATATAGTAATTATTAAATAATAAAAACTATCAGAGAATGTACTTGCCTGAGGTCCAGAGCGATGAATGCAAATCGGTGTCCGAACTGGTATCGCACTGACCTACATAAGTCAAACTTGGTCAATATTAAGTCAAACTTGGTTAAACCTTGCTAATATAGGTTTTCTAGTTCATACAAGTCATTATCTTACTAATGTTAGACTATACTAGATAATATTATTAATACTAGTTAATACACTATATTATATATCATATACTTATAATATAGACTCTATGTTATTAATATCCATAATAACTTAGCTATACTATTATATTGCACTAATATCTCACACAACCCAAAGTAATTCAAATAGATTGAGCAAACACTATTACTACTATATTATATTAGTACCTTACCAATGTCCTAATACCATGGTATCAACATATTATATTAGTATCTACACATGTTTCGGATAAAAAATATAAACGAAAGTAAAAGTGTACGAGAGACGACAAGGTTCTTTATTTTTAAAAGAAAGCCCCTCCCTTCTTCGTCGGTGTTTACAAACAAGATTGTACAATTTTGATCCTACACGAGGAACGTCGAAGTATAATTTATTTAATCTGGGTAAATATTGCTATGGGTGTCTGATCTGCAGTCGATCACTTTAGCCCTTGGACCACACGATGTTGAAGAAGTGCCTTGGAAGACAGAAAGCAGCTTCGAGGGTTGCTAAAGAGGGTGGATGCCCGATGCCAAAGTCGTCGATCCCTTCTCTTTGCCTGAGCTCTGGATTCTTATCTCTCTCTCTCTCTCGACCTTCTTTCTCCTTTTTGACCTCCAATTGTCGACCTGTTCCTCTGTTGATAGAGGTCTCTATTTATAGAGTTTTTAGTGACAGTGACCACACAGTCGGCGTAGAAACCGAGAAGTGGAAAGTACAGCACCCTTTTATACGACGGTTTAAAATAACCAATGCCTGCGTATAGATGATCTTCTGAGTGAGCATGTGACGCGTGTCCAACTAAGAGACAAACGCGTATAGCTGCTGCGAAGATCACGGCGTAGAAGCCACGTAGGTAGTTATCCCTTGTGTAGAAGAGGTTGGCGTAGAAGCCAATGACTGTCACCATGGCATAGAAGCCAATGACTGTCACCATGGAATAGAAGCCAAGTAGGCATAGAAGCCGAGTAGGCGTAGAAGCCAAGTAGGCATAGAAGTCGAGTAGGCGTAGAAGCCGAGTAGTCATAGAGGCCGAGCAGACGTAGAAGCCGAGCAGGCGTAGAAGCCGAGATGATGTGGACATTTTAGCCGAAATTACGGCTCTTGGAGATATAATCAAATCTCTTGCATTAAATGCAGAGGCTTGTCTTTAAGATTTGCCATCATTCTGTGCATTAAATGCAGATACGCGCCTCGAATTCTATACGAAGAGTAACTGCTAATGTGGCGGTCTGTCTGCCTTCTGTGGAGCGTAAGAAGCTCACGTCTGCCAGTGTAAAACTGGGCAGCATATCCCTTGTATGCGTAAGAGCAGTTGGCGCAAAGAGAATATCACTAGACGACGGTTCGGTGACATTTAATCAAATCTCTTGCATTAAATGCAAAGATCCGCCATTATCCTGTGCATTAAATGCAGAGGCGTATTTTGAAGGTCTGTCACCCTTCTGAGCATAAAATGCAGAGACGTACCTTGAGAACCTGTCACCGCTCTGCGCATTAAATGCAGAGACGTGCCTCGAGACCTGTATGAAGAGCAGCTTTTGACGTGGAAGGCTGTTTGTCTTCTGTGGAGCATAAATAACTTATATTTGCCTGTATAAAACTAGGCGGCGTATTCCTTTGTATGCGTAAAAGCGATCTACGCCAAGAAAATGGCAGTAAATGACAGCCTGGGTTGCAGTACCGCGCCATCATTATAGCCGTCGCTTGGGTTATCGTGCAGTACTCTTTATCAGGAGCCCAGACGTCAGGTTCATTGCATAATCTGACAGGTTCATTTTGAAGAATACGAAGTGTTCCTCGTACACTTCAATGCTGCCTTGAAAGCGGATGAGTTTTACGTCATAAAGGCGATGTAGCACCCTTTTTTTACGCTAAAGCAGCCTGGACCTTTTGCATTACGCGGATGGTCCTTGAGCCTATATTTTATGCTGTGCCCAGCGGAAAAGCTCTGTTGCACGTTTGATGGCTCTGAGGTCCTCTGTTTATGCTGCCCTGCATCAACATGCTACATAGAGCTATCCGGCGTATTTTTTATGCTTCTACAAGACCCCCTTCAAAGCTTTTAAATTCCTCGTAATTTGAAATGCTTTGAATGAAGCATGAACCGTTCCTCGGTATTTGAAACGCTCTGAATGGAGCCTGAAACGGTCAAGTCTGACATATTCTTTCAAGGCTGACTTTATGGCGGAGTTATTGGGGATCGGTGTGATCTCTTTCGCCTATAAAAAGGCTGAGGAGCTAACCTGTTCTTTCCACATTTCTTTCACCACACAGAGATGATGGTCGGAGTTCGTCGGGTCGACTTGAGGAAGAAGGAGACTATGTTCTTCCAACATGTAAAGAGCCGAAAAAGATGGCGTCTTCGAGCAAATATCCTCTGCAACGATGGATCATGGAAGGATATCATAGCCTCCCTTGCTCGGGATAATCAGCAACTTTGTATGGCGGTTCTTCGAGAGAGAGGAAGGGTTGCAAGCGGTACCTTCTCCCATTACCTGCGGACGAGAGCGGGCAAACTGGCTGCTATCCGAGATTGAGTTGGGTGAAATATCTCAACTCAATCTGTCATGGAGCTGGGTGTAGGAAAGCAGATTTACCCTGCTTCCTCATATTGGAGGATGGGTCTAGGCCCAATTTTGTATCCTTCCGTCGTTGATCATATGTCAGTCGGTTTGCGGTCACCAACTGGCTGCTGGAGAAGATGGATGAAGAATTTCGCCCATGCGATAACCTGGCAGAACAGATTCTGGGCGCGATCTTCAGCCGACGATGAGGAAGTCCTTTGTAGACGGGATTTCCCTCATATGTAATCATGAAAATGAAGAAAAACCCTTGTTGACTGGATTTCCCTCATATGTAATCATGCTTTTAATTTTAATAAAATCGTCTTTCTTCTGTGTATATGATCATCTTGCCATATGTTGCTGTGAAGTCTGAATATGTGTAGCTTTGACACGTCTGATACATTACGCTGACTCTGTTTTAGAAAGAGTGCTAGGTCCTGTCCTGTCTTTTACGCATAACTAAGGATGCGTATAAAGCTGCTTTAGCAGTCGAGTGTTCGAACTGTCCTACTGTTAGGAATGAGGAACCGCGTAGAATTTTGAACTGTTTTTACTTCTGATAAACAGAGTTTTTGTTCAGACCGTCATTTTCAAGAATGGTCTCTCAAAAATCCCTTGAAATAGGGCGAGAACTGGCTGTCAAAACTGAGTCGCCATCTTGAACTGTTAGACGAAATATTCAGACTAGATTCTGGATGAACTTCGAATCGACCCATGAAGAAGAGTAGCTTTCAATGTTTGAACTCTGTATGCCTTGGGTACTTGGGGTATTTTGAGGATAGGGAGGAGTATCTTCTATGTGAACTCCTGCAATTGACCACTTTGAGAATTGTTCAGATGTACTGTACTGGCCTGCTCATTTTTTATATATACGGAAAGTCGTGGAGCGTGAAATCATAAGTTTGTTACCTCTGAGCGTAAAAAGACACCGAGCATGAGATCATAGATTCGTAGCTGCTAAGCGTGAAGTCGTAGGTTCGTAGCCTCTCGAGCGTAAAAGCTACCGAGCATGAGAGCATCCGGACGTAAAACCATAGACTTGTAGCCTGTGAGCGTAAAATCGTAGATCCGTAGCTGTCGAGCGTAGAAAGCTCCTTAGCATAAAAACCGCGAATCTTCTTCGCACGAAAACTTTTTGAATTCGCTGACTGTCCGCCTTCTCTGAGTAAATAGGCTGTCGTAGTCCCCAATCATAACCAAATATTAAATGTGAGATTTGGTTCGGGATTCGAGGAGTTCATCTGAACTTTATATATACCCCAAGTTTCTGAGAGAAAAAATTTTCATCCGTCTTCTGCGAAGAAAGCTTTTGTCTGTAGAGTTCTCCGTTTCTTCTCCGAGTCTTCAAAGTCTCCAGTAATGGCCTCAAAACAAGTCTCCTCCTCTAAGGGAAAGAAGGTTGCTTCTTCTTCTCGTTCTTCTACTCAAGCGGGGGCAACTTCCGTTGGGCACGGCGAGCTTCATTCTGAACGGAGTATCCAGCCGACTAGCAGTGCACCCGGTCTTAAAGGTAGAGCTTTTGGGACAAAAAAGAACGACTGAAAATCCTTCGCACACGTTGTACGTAAATGCGCTAGGTCGTCTTCTGTGCTGATAGCCTCTTCGAGGAAGATGATGCACAGAGATATTTTATCTTTTACGCCCATATTTCTAATGTGTCAGCGCAAAAACTCCATATTTTCGCAGTCTGGCGTAAAAGCTTTGACTGTCGAAAGTTGGCATATACTATATAATTTGAGTGTCATGCAGGGATGGAAATTCCAGCATAATAACTCAAATTTTGGCGTATACCGCCAGTCTTGAATTTTACGCTTTGGAATGGGATTCCAGCGTAATGATCAAGTTTTTACAGTCTTGGCGTAAAGCACAGACTGTTGATTTTTCTGCATATGCTGCAAGATTATAGAAACTGACTTGGCTTTCTTGCATTTTTGTAGTTAACTTGTACGCATCTCCGCTAGCCGATGTGATGGGTTCTACTGCCGGGATGTTGTACTCTAACTATTTGGAGGATCTGTCGCACGTGACATTTCCTATCTCCGGGCCCCAGTATCCTGAAGAAAGAGAAATCCTAATATCGGCTCAAGGAGAGCGGATGCTGCTGAGCATGATGAGCGGAGAGCCCCTGACGTACATAGATGGAGACCAATACATAAAGCCGGCTTTCCTCTTTGGGGACATGATTGGCAAGCAGTCCCAGACGAAGCCCAAGAAGGAACTCTGGATTTTTCCTGCCGGGAGCTTGGTTTTGTATCTGCCCAAGTTGCCGAGAGACTATCCCATCTCGGCATTCTTCCATGCTACACATCCCAGGAGGATGTCGTGGACGCTGACTCCTGATCTCTACGGCAGGCCGGGGAAGATATTTCATCTGAAAGGAGCGGAGCAGGGGTCGTTTGTCAACCGCCCTACCGGTAATGTGACGATGTTCAGGGGACTGTACCCGAGCAGTGTCCCGAGTGAAGACAGTTTAGTGATCCAGTCGGTCCAATTACCGACTTTCTGCAATGATTTCATGGGGCGCGGGGGAGTATACCCTAAGGTGAACCCTAGGACAGGCGGATGGATCACCCCCATAAATCTTCGATGGGCTCGCTTCGCTGATTGGGCCCTGAAGCATTTTCAGATAGAGCTGGAGAGTATTGGTCTGTTTGCAGCTGTGAGTGCCACCAGTGTTGGGTTGCCTCTCAACCCCAACCTGTTTCTGGCTCTGATGGAGCAATATATTTCGCTCACCGGGACTTTCGTCACTCCACTGGGGGAGTTGGGATTGGCCCTCCACGAGATGGCAGAGATCTCGAGACTGCCGATGGGGGATACTCCATATGAAGAGTATGTTCCCATGAACCGGGAACTGGGGGATTCGGACCCTCGGGTAGTGGAAGTGTATCAGGAGCTGATGTGCAACTATCTCGCCTGCACCACTTTTTATGACGAGCCTTCAGATTTGGCTTATATCAGTAAATGGACGTCCTACCTCTTCTTTCACCGGTCCAGGACCGCTAAGCCGGAGAAGGTATTAGAAGGCAAGGATCTGCCTTTGAATCCTCTGAGCGTGCTTAATGCTCAGGTAGTCGACGATCTCATAGAAGACGCTGGGGCTCCGGACTTGATCCTCGATGAGGGGATAGAAAAGTATCCCGTAGGCACCAAGAACTATAGTTATTTGAGGTGCTGTCGCAGGCCTTTGTCCAGGGAAGCTCAACTGGCTGGCTTCCTCTCCATATGGCTGCACCGACTGGTGGTACCCGGTATCGCATCTGCGGACCGCATTCACCGCAATATGCTATGGCCTGCAGTGCGTCTGGTGTTCGGGGCAAGACTGGGCTTGCTCTCTGCCATGGTGTGCCGCATTCAAGCTGGCTTGAGGGCCATGACTGACGGCCTGCTCGTCGATGAAACTTGACGCAATAGCTTTCCCAGGGTAGAATTACCATACCTGTATCTGATGGGATGGTTAATTCTTCATAACCCCAGGGTTATGTCTCCCGGCTCTGGCAGTAGTTCGGGGGCTAAGTTCTTGTTGAACTACCAGAAATTCTCTTGGAACGTGACCACAGTTATAGACTGTCGGCAGGCGCTGAATCTTAGTCACTGCTGGAAGCTCTTCTGCACTGTTCCCCCTGTACATCTTAATCAGCAGGGGATCAGACTTCAGGTCGTAGGCGACGGGAAGACCGTTCTTTCTCCCGAGTCTTTTAATTGGTTGGTCTATATTAGACCTTCCCACCTACTGTACAGGAGTGAAGACCATTGCTTCTTTGAGCCCTACTTGCCTAGTCGGTTTGCCAGGCAATTCGGGTACGACCAGTTGTACGTAGACTCATTGATGGAGCCAGAGGATGGCGATATTTCATCATGGGTTGCACTGAGGTAACTTTTACCGTGCCCGTCCTTTCACTCTCTACGGAGCTGCACATTCTTCATTCGTATGCCCAGTTCTATGTGGCAACCAACACCTTCCATCGTAATTTTGATATGCATGAAAGTTTTATGGTGCCTTCTTCCAAGTCTGGGGGAAGAGTCAAAGTTCCCTCGGTTTCTTCTGACGAGGGTGAGGAGTCCGTCACTCCAGATGAGCCTCTGTTGGTGGTAACGAGGGGTGAAGTACCTCTTCCTGCAGGGCCTTTGGTAATTTCTGGGAAGCAAAGGGCTCCTACTCCGAAGGAGACTTCCCCTCGCAAGAGGAAGAAGAAGACGGTTAATCGTTCTCTCCGGATTTTTGGTGTTGAGGCTCCTAGAAGTGAGCTTGCATCTCCCCATGTTGGGGATGATTCTTTGATTGGAGGTTCCTCGCCTTTTAGAAAGGGACTCTCGACAGTCCCGGCTGGTGGTGTCGGAAAATTCCTACTGGAGGCTGTTGTCGCTGCTACCACTTCAGGTAGTGGAACGAGATCGCCTTCAAGGCTGAGCCAAATAAGGATATCTTTATCCGCATCAGCATCGGGAGAGACCCCCGCCGTGTTTGTTAGTGCACCCAGCGAGATTCCAGCCGATGAACCTCGGTTGAAATTTGATGAGGACCTGGAAGAGCATTCGCCAGTGTTCGTTAGAGCACCCCCTTCTCCAAGTATAACAGCTTGCCTAGCATCACTAAGAAATGATTTAGCTGTACTGGCCACGGACGTGACATATACACCATTGGCCATGGGTAAATGTCGTCTTTATGCCTCTTCTTTTAGGAAAATTAATATTATGCTGATATTAACTTCCTTTTGTCTTCTTTTCAGGGGAAGACATCTTCGGGGAGGGCAGTGTAGATGCGCCCTTTGGCTCTGTGTCAGGTCCTGGCGGCGACACGGAGGTGCCTGATTTTGAAGAGGAGATATCTTCGGGTGTCGGCTCGCCTGGCGAAGAGATCCCAACATCTCAAGAGGAGGACGAGCCTGTCATTATGACAATGCCTCCTTTGAGTACGACGATCACTCCGTCCGGTGTTGGCACTTCTTCTTTTGTCGTACCTCATGTCGAGGCGACGGCCGTGGCAACATCGTCTACGGTTGTTCTTGGAGTGGGACTTGCCACTATCGCGGCCACTCCCAGCGTCCATTCGGATCTAGCTGTTGTGACCGAGCAGTACACTCGTATCTTCTATGCCACCTTGAAAATATTAATATCAATGGTGTTGGAGAAGAATTTGGTCTTTGCGTCGCTGAGGAGAGCCTCCCGGGCTTCCATAGTGCCGATCCGAGAATTTAACGACACTGGGGTAGCTCACGCGCTGGAGGAGATAGTTAATGGTTTGGAGCAACCCATTAATGAATACTTGCAGCTAGCTCGAGGCAACATTAACGGTCTCGTTCAAGCTAGGTACGACTCCCTGACTGCTCAACTTGCTGAACAGATGGCATCCCTAAAAAAGTCCATCGAGGCTCAGCAGCGGGAGATGGACAAAGAACGTGTCCAATTATGGTATATCGTCCCGAGTTGACCCGGTGCGAAGCCGAATATGAGGAAGCGGCAGCGCAGGCCCGCATTTTGAAGGATGAGCTCGTTCGAGTGGAGGCGAAGGTTCTCTCTTTGTCGGCAGCTCGAGGTGTGTTGAAGGAGCGACGGGCGACTGTTCAGCAGAATCTGATAAGAGAATGGCTGCTCTATCCGAGCTAGCTGCTTTGGACAACGATGCAGCAAGGTTGGAGAGGGCTCGTGCCGACATATTGAACTCCCAGGATAAGAGAATGGCTGCTCTGGAGCAGCAGATTCGTGACCTAACCGCTCCCCCTAAATGATGTACTTTTTTGCTTTTTAATGTACTTTTGATCCTTTTTGGGAAAAATAAAGAGGCTTTCATCTGACTTTGTGGACCCATCATTTTGGAATATAAATGACAGGTTTGGGTGAAAGTGATATCAAAGGTAATATGGACGTGATATACTCTCGGTAAGTTTTAGCAGGATGCATCTATTCAGAGATAATATGAACATGATAGAATACGATCCAACTAGCTTCGTTTTGGAAGTAGTTTTGTCAGAATGAGGTTTCCGCCATATTCCACTTGAGCAAAGTAGGTTAAGCATAGTACCTTTTCAGGAATTTGCCATTGATATGAGCCATTAGCAGGTCTCCATTAGGCTTGGCCAACCTGTAAGCGCCGTTTGAGAATGTCGTCTCGATCACATAAGGGCCTTCCCATTTGGGCTGGAATTTGCCCTTACTCCTGTGAGTAAAAATCATTGGCCTTCTCACAGCTAAGACTAGCTCGCCAACTTTGAACACTCTTTCCTTTACTTTTCGATTAAAAGCTCTGAAAATGCATGCTTGGTAGAATGCGATGCGCTGTTGAGCTTGGAGGCATTTCTTGTCTAATCCTTCTAGCTCTTGAAGCCTTAAAAGGTCGTTCTTTTCTTGAGTCAGCTCATTAGCCACGACTATCCTGAGTGACAGAATCTGGATCTCGATGGTGAAAACTGCTTCGCTCCCGTAAACTAGTGAGAATGGGGTACAACCTGTCGGTGCTCGTACCGTTGTGCGGTATGCCCAGAGACATTCTCCCAGTTTCTCATTCCAATCCCTCTTGTTCGAAGAGACGAACTTTTTCAAGAACTTGATAATGGTTTTGTTGAAAGCTTCCGTCAAACCATTAGCAGCAGGATTATATGCCGTAGAGGCCATATTTTGTATTCGAATTTATCGCAAAATCGATAAAATGCTTGGCTGATGAATTGAGGCCCATTGTCATGAATTATTCTCCGGGGTATCCCGAAGCGATAAATGACGTGATGCTTGATGAAGCTGATCACATTAGATGTCTTCACTTCAGCAAGAGGGATCGCCTCTGCCCATTTGGAGAAATAATTCGTGATGGCCAGTATGAACTGGTGACCTCTGGAAGAAGACGGGTGAATAGGACCAATGATATCCAAACCCCATGCTTCGAAAGGCCAGGACGCAACCGTAGGATGTAGATGTTCAGGAGGTTGATGGATAAAGTCTGCATGGACCTGACAGGCTCTGCACTGTCTTGCGTACTTTATTGCATCTACGATCATAGTAGGCCAGTAATAGTCCATTCTTTTAATGCGATCCTGTAACTTAGGACCGGGTTGGTGCGCTCCGTATACGTCGTCGTGAGCTTCACGGATGATCCGCTATGCCTCATCATCTGAGAGATATCTCAATAGCAGTCCGCGTAGGTCCGGCGATATAGACACTGTGAGGGTGCCTCGAAATAGAAGCGTAATAATCGTCTTTTGACGGATACTGCTTCTTTAGGGTCCTCCGGCAAGATTTTGTATGCTACGAAGTCTATAAAGGGACTTCTCTAGTCTCTCCTGGGAGGATCTGTGTTCACTGCGTAGCTGTATTCTATGTGAAAGTTGTTTTTCACACAGAATAAATCTCTGCTAAGAAGGATCATCGAATTCTGCCTTCTTATAGGAATAGCTAAATCTGCAGCTAGACTGGCTAGGGCATCAGCTTCCAGATTCTGAGATCGGGGCACATGTTCCAGGAAGAATCCTTTGAATGTCATGGATATCTCGATCATTGCTCGGTGATAAGGGATGAGGTCTGGATTTTGGACTTCACATATTCCTCTGACTTGATTGACGATCAACAGAGAGTCACCGAAAGCTTCCAGAGATTCGACGCCTAATTCTTTAGCGATTATGAGCCCGATTAGTAGAGCATTATACTCTGCCACATTGTTAGAGCAGGGCTCGCTAAGAGAATATACTCGGTAGGTGACGAGCTAATCAGGAGTAACCAGGACAATCCCTACTCCCGATACCACATTTTCCCTGGGACCAATTCTGGAGGCACCATCGAAGAATAGTTGCCATGCATCACATTCCATTGCGGAATTACATTCTGCAACTTCGTCGGGAATGTTCTCGTACAGTTTGGAGGCCTCCGGGATTGGATGAGCAGCTAGGAAATCAGCCAATGCTTGGCCTTTGACGGACTTCTGAGGGACGTACACCATATCATATGGTGTTAATAACATCGCCTAAGTCGCAAGTCGGAAATTAAGAACACTTGGCTTGTTCATTAGTACCCACAAAAGATTGACCCTGGAGATGATGTGAATAGTTTGGCCTGTGACATAGTGCCGCATTTTCTGGATAGCGAACATCAGAGCCAAGCATTCTTTCTCCACTGGGTTGTACCGGTGTTCGGCTCTGACCATCATCCTACTGAGGTAGTAGATAGCCTGCTCATGGCCCATATCGTTCTTCTGCGCGAGAAGAGCTCCCAGAGAATGATCCATTGTTCGAACATACAGCACGAATGGTCTTCCTATGACTGGAGGCACCAGAACTGGCGGGCTAGTGAGGTAGCGTTTGATGTCACCGAACGCTTGCTGACAGGCTTCGTCCCATACGAAGGATACACCTTTCTTCATGAGACGAGAGAAGGGCTGACATCTCCCAGAGAGGTTGGATATGAATCTCCGAATATAAGCCAGATGACCTTAAAATCCCCAAAGTTCTCTCAGATTATGGGGCGGTCGTATTTCTAAGATGGCCTTGACTTTATCAGGGTCCACTTGAATGCCTTTGTCGGTAATGACAAATCCCAGGAATTTGCCACTAGATACCTCCAGGAAGAACTTTGTAGGATTCATTTTGAGTTGATATTGGCGCATCAATTCAAATACCGTATTCAAGTCTTGGATGTGATTGTCTTTGAGGCAGCTTTTGACAGCTACATCGTCCACATAATACTCCACTGTCTTGCGTAAATGCTCATGGAATATGTTACTCATAGCCCGTTGGTACGTAGCCCCGGCGTTCTTTAATCCGAAGGGCATGACCGTATAGCAATATACCCCCAATGGTGTCCGAAAGGCAGTGTGCTTCTCGTCCTCAGGATGTATCTTGATTTGATTGTATCCTGAAAATCCGTCCATGAAAGACATACGCTCGAAACCGCATGTATTGTCAATCATGACATCTGTGATGGGAAGAGGAAACTCATCCTTGGGGCAGGCTGCATTCAGATTTCGGTAATCGATGCAGACACGTATTTTCCCATTTTTCTTCATGACCGGGACAACATTGGCGACCCAGTCGGGATGTTGTTCTTCTCGGATGAAGCCGCAGGCTATTAACTTCTTGACTTTAGCTTCGATGGCGTCCATCATATCCAGACAGAACCGGCATTGGTGCTGCTTCACAGGCTTTAAATCGGACAATATATTGAGCTTATAAGTAGCCACCTTTGGATCAAGGCCTGGCATGTCCTCATAATTCCACGCAAAGACGTCGATATATTCTTTTATCAGCTGGATAACTTCTTTCTTTTCTGCTTCGGAAATATTGTCACTGATAAATATCGGCTTTGGCGAGAGTTCATCCCCAACGTCAATCTGGATAACTTTATCTTCAGTGGGAGGCTCTCTCTGCTCGAAGCAGAACTCCCATTGTGTATCTATTTGCTGAGCCCAAGGGTCATTCTTCATTGAAGGAGAAAGTCCCTTTTGGTCTCCGGGCTCCTGATGCCTGAGTTTTACGGTCTTTCGGGAAGATCGTTGTCGTTGCATCATCTTCGGGTCTCGAGGGAATTCTTCCCCTAACTTTGGATGCTGCCCTGTTTTGTCGAGGTAGGCTACCCCCAGACATGTCGTGGCAGTTGTCCACAGAAGCTGATTTAGCAGGAACTGCCTCTGGTTGTACAGGATTAGACTTTGAAGATTTGGGTTTCGCAAGAGATGCAGTATACCCCAACCCAAAATGAGCTTGTTGACGGTAAGAATTACCATGCAACGGTGTTCGTCTGCCTTTTCCATCGTTGAGGCCTTATTTTATCTTCAAATCATAACCCATGCTTTGTATAATTTTTAACGCTTGCGGACTATATCTGTGGATTTGTATTCTGCCAGTTTCAGACTCGCAAAATTCTTCCTACATGATCGGGCTGCTCCGCATGCGACCGAAGACTATTGGATGTTGGTCATCGCGAGTTGGAGGAATAATAAAGATGGAATCTTCACGTAGTCCACCTGTCATGACGATATTAGATGTTGATGCATCTTCCCATAAGATCTCCCCGTGTTTGACCGTTAGGGGAACTGAAGCCTATTTATGACCCTCGTCTTCATATTTCTGGATCAGATAGTCACGCAGATCAGGAGTCTTTATAGAAGAAGAAGAAGAAGAGGGCTTGTTCCTTCTGTTCACATCAGTGGGCATGCGAATGTTGGGAGCCCTAATTTTCCTTGTGCCTCCTGTATACAACAGGTTGGCCATCTGAGTGGCGAATAATCCCCGAGGAGGGTGTCTTTCCGCAATTTGAGCCTTTTTTACGCTGAGGGGCTTCTTTCGGCGTAATTTGGAGCTCTGCTCCGATTGGCGTAAAGCTGAGGATGTCCTCAGTCGGCCGTCAGCCTCTCGCGTAATCCGGAGGGCTGGTAGATTCTTCCCTTGCTGGCGTAAAGGCCGAGAAGTTGAGTAGTCCGCCGCTTGCTTTCCCTTGCGTAGATTGCAGGGATCATCTGCTTTTCCGCGGAAGGCAGATGCATTTTTATGCGCAGAGCACGTTTGGAACTTCTGACTTGAAGCTAACGCATTGTCATAAACTTTGTCTGTTCTGCCAGGGACGGAAGACTATTTTTTACGCGCAGAGCGCGGTGTAGGCTTCTGGACTAGCGCTGAGGCATTATCCAAAGTTTCATCTTTTCCGCCAGGGACGGGAGACTGAATTTTATGCGCAGAGCGCGGAGTATACCTCTGGGTTAGCGCTGAGGCATTGCCAAAAGTTTTGTCTGCCCTGCCAGAGACAGGAGACTGAATTTTACGCGCAAGGCGCGGAGGGAGCAATGCGACAACCTCGTTGGTCAGAGAAATCGGAGAGGTCGGAGAGTCCACAGGAATGGTAGAGGATGTCTTAGGCATCCAGACCTAACGCAGCTTCCTGTTGTCTTGGACTGAGAGAGAGTGAGAGCTACCCCCTGTTTGAAGCATGTCTTCGTAGACAGATTGGTCGAACTGGACGACCAGTGTCTTCTTCACGGATCCCACAGATACCGTATCGTGTTGAGCAATTGCTTCCTCATCAGAAGAGAAAGACGTCCCCAGCAGAGTCGCCATCTTGTTTCGGATAAAAAATATAAACGAAAGTAAAAGTGTATGAGAGACGACAAGGTTCTTTATTTTTAAAAGAAAGCCCCGCCCTTCTTCATCGGTGTTTACAAACAAGATTGTACAATTTTGATCCTACACGAGGAACGTCGAAGTACAATTTATTTAATCTGGATAAATATTGCTATGGGTGTCTGATCTGCAGTCGATCACTTTAGCCCTTAGACCACATGATGTTGAAGAAGTGCCGTGGAAGACAGAAAGCAGTTTCGAGGGTTGCTAAAGAGGGTGGATGCCCGATGCCAAAGTCGTCGATCCCTTCTCTTTGCCTGAGCTCTGGATTCTTCTCTCTCTCTCTTTCGACCTTCTTTCTCCTTTTTGACCTCCAATTGTCGACCTGTTCCTCTGTTGATAGAGGTCTTTATTTATAGCGTTTTTAGTGACAGTGACCACACAGTCGGCATAGAAACCGAGTAGTGGAAAGTACAGCACCCTTTTATACGACGGTTTAAAATAACCAATGCATGTGTATAGATAATCTTCTGAGTGAGCATGTGACGCGTGTCCAACTAAGGGACAAACGCGTATAGCTGCTGCTAAGATCATGGCGTAGAAGCCACGTAGGTAGTTATCCCTTGTGTAGAAGAGGTTAAAGTAGAAGCCAATGACTGTCACCATGGTATAAAAGCCAAGTAGGCATAGAAGCCGAGTAGGCGTAGAAGCCTAGTAGGCATAAAAGCCGAGTAGGCATAGAAACCGATTGGTCATAGAGGCCGAATGGGCGTAGAAGCCGAGTGGTCATAGAGGCTGAACAGGCGTAGAAGCCGAGTGGTCATAGAGGCCGAGCAGGCGTAGAAGCCGAGTGGGCATAGAAGCCGAGCAGGCGTAGAAGCCGAGATGATGTGGACTTTTAGCCAGAATTACGGCTCTTAGAGATATAATCAAATCTCTTGCATTAAATGCAGAGGCTTGTCTTTAAGATTTGCCATCATTCTGCGCATTAAATGCAGATACACGCCTCAAATTCTGTATGAAGAGTAACTACTGATGTGGCGGTCTGTCTGCCTTCTGCGGAGCGTAAGAAGCTCACGTCTGCCAGTGTAAAACTGGGTAGCATATCCCTTGTATGCGTAAGAGCAGTTGGCGCAAAGGGAATGTCACTAGACGATGGTTGGTGACATTTAATCAAATCTCCTGCATTAAATGCAAAGATCCGCCATTATCCTCCGCATTAAATACAGAGGCGTGTTTTGAAGGTCTGCCACCCTTCTGCGCATAAAATGCAGAGACATGCCTCGGGCATCTGTCAGTATTCGGCGCATTAAATGCAAAGACGTGCCTTGAGAACCTGTCACCGCTCTGCGCATTAAATGCAGAGACACGCCTTGAGACCTGTACGAAGAGCAGCTTTTGACGTGGCAGGCTGTTTGTCTTCTGTGGAGCATAAACAGCTCACATTTGCCTGTGTAAAACTAGGCAGCGTATTCCTTTGTATGCGTAAAAGCGGTCTACGCCAAGGAAATGGCAGTAAATGACCGCCTGGGTTACAGTATCGCGCTATCATTATAGTCGTCGCTTGGGTTGTCGTGCAGTACTCTTTGTCAGGAGCCCAGATGTCAGGTTCATTGCATGATCTGACAGGTTCATTTCGAAGAATACGAAGCGTTCCTCGTATACTTCAATGCTGCCTTGAAAGCGAATGAGTTTTACGCCATAAAGGCGATGTAGCACCCTTTTTTTACGCTAAAGTAGCCTGGACCTTTTGCATTACGCGGATGGTCCTTGAGCCTATATTTTACGCTGTACCCAGCGGAAAAGCTCTGTTGCACGTTTGATGGCTCTGAGGTCCTCTGTTTACGCTGTCCTGCATCAACATACTGCGTAGAGCTATCCGGCGTATTTTTTTATGCTTCTACAACACATAGTATATTAGTATCTACACATAGTATCTTTAATCTATTGTATTACCTATTACTTTAACATATAACTAATACCTTGCCATGGTACCAAGGTATTATATATTTATTATCTATAGTTTATACTTATCAACCCCTACTATGATACTTGTAATACCTTATCAATACTCAAGATATTCAATGGTATCTTGACACCAACTATTGATACTTATACTAGAATACTTAAATCAGCTATTGACAACTACCCAATACCTAGGATGCACTCAACCTACTGCCAAGATACTTGGTATCTTGAGATACCACATCCTAACTCTAGGATAACTAAATGACACTCACATGTAAATTATACCAGATATTTTATACCCTTAAATCCTTACCAACACAACCCTCAATCATTCCACTACTTATTCCCATACTAACTTACCTATAAAACCCTCACAATACCTCTTATACAGATATTCACCCCCTCTCCCAGATCATTGAACTACCCATACCCATTACTTTACCTGAGCACTGGTACTTGATGTACATGGCTCGAGCCTCCAAGTGCATGTTTTGCACTATTTCTCACTGCGTATGCACCTGACCTGAAACCCCTTAACACAACCCTCAAACACATGTACCCTGCCAACACCAACAACATCACCAACAATTGTGTCACTACCATATTTTTTCTAGAAAGAGTATTTTAGTCATTTCATATTTAATTAAATATCGTGCATATTGTATAATTATTTATTGTCTTATTTAATTATTGTTAGATGTTAGTTTAGTGATTTGGACTTGTGTTAGTAGACCTAACTAGTTCAGTTTAGACTCATGGACCAACATATATTAATTGTTAGAATTGAGCCCAACTAGAAAGTCCATTAATTAGGAGGATGATTAATTTAATTAAACTATTAGACTAGAACCTTTCCTCCTTAATTATTTCTTTATGAGAGGCCTTAAGGGGTAAATTGGATATTACATAGTAGCTTGAGGAAGGGGCAAGGGGGGCCGGCCTACATAAAGAGGGGAGGAAAGTTTCTCTTTCCTCTTTTCATTTCAAATCTAGATCTAGAATTTCCCTCAACCAAATTCTAACATTCCTACATCAATTTCCTACCAAATTTTATCAAATTCCTTCCCAAATCACCATTGGAGACTAGTAGAGCAAGGATCTAGAAGGAGGAAGCAAGGATCTACAAAGAGGAGCAAGGATCTACAAGTTGGAGACCAATTTTATCATATTTGGAGGTTGCATTAGGAATCCATCTCCCAATAGGTACAATTCAGTTTTTCTCCCTTTAATTAGGTTCTAAATCTGAGATTTAACTATGAGAAATTAACCCATATGCATATGCTACCCATAGCATTTGGAATTGAGTTCATAGGAGGCCTATTGAGAAAGTTATGGTACTTTTTGTGTCAATTTTGGTGGAATTCTGAGATTGACACTTGTTGTATTTATCAATTGGTCCTATAGATCAATTTGACATGTGTTTGTATGTTTGTGGCTAGTGTCGTATCCACAATTGAGTACGTGTAGGTTGTATCCCAATATTTTGGTGATACGTGTTGATTTAGGGATTTTTTTTCTCCGATACGGGTTTTGTGCATGTCACATTTTGACACGGACACGTAGATATATGTTTGACTCTTCTTATTATTCATATATAGTATATTAAACTTGCTCGTGTCCTTCGGGGTACGTTTGGTTGTGTGGTGGACTCGTGTCGCAAGTGTATCATAGATCTAGTGTAATACGGGTGCGATACACTCCACATGTTTATTGCATTTAATTTCTAGATTCTATTCCCATTGTTCTTAACCATTTATATTATAGGAATTCATATGTATATGTATAAGTATATATAATTATATGATACCATATAGTAATGTATATATATAGCTATGTAATAGTGTATGTATGTATGTATGTATATATATATATATATATATATATATATATATATATATATATATATATATATATATATATATATATATATATATATATATATTCATGTATATAAATGTGTTAAGTATATTATATATATATATATGTGTGTGTGTGTGTGTGTGTGTGTGTGTGTGTGTGTGAGTATGTTATATATATATATATATATATATATATATATATATATATATATATATATATATATATATATATTACGTATGAGGGAGAGTTATATATTTATCTATGTGTATGTGTGTATCTAAATGTATTATGTAAGTGTGTTGATACCCCTATGTATATATATATATTGTTGAGTCTATATATATATATATGTGTGTGTGTGTTTGTGTGTGTGTGTGTGTGGGTATATGTTACTTATGAGTGTCTAAAGTTATATTGATAAGTATATATATCTATATATATATATGGATATATCTATATATAGGTGTGTAGTTATGTGTGTGTATATATATATATATATATATGGGTTTATAGTTGTGTGTGTAAGAGGGAGAGGGGCTCAACATGAAGCATAGCAACAACAACATCAGCTATGGCAGCAGCAGCCGCACGAAAGGCAGCAGCAGCAGTATGAAGGGCAGCAGCCGCAACAACATGAAGATGCAGCAGCAGCAGCAGGTAAATAAAGATGCAGCAGCAGCAGCAGGTAAATGAAGATGCAGCAGGTAAGGAGCAGCAGCAACCACATGATGGGCAGCAGCAGTAGCAGCATGAAAGTCAGCATCTACAACTAGTTAAGGTATGGTTTAGTTAGTTATTTGTTAGTATAGCTAGTTGATAGCTAGCTAATTTGGTTGTAGTTAGATATATATATAAGTGATACTATTAGTATTAAGTATGTATTGATATCTCTAGTAGTGTTATGTAGATGTGTGTATACATGTATATAAGTATATTTATAGTAGTTAGCTAGTAGTTATGTATACATATAGTTAGTAGTTAGATACGCATACTTGTATTATTGTATCTTTAGTTAGTGATACATAGATATATGTTAGTATGTAGTATATGTATCTCAGTATTAGTATATTATATATTTTAGTAGTTAGTTGATTAGCATATGGTTAATATTGGGTATTAGCTACATGAAGGAGAATTTGACATTACCTTGAGATACCAAGGTAAATATTAAGGTATTGACTGATACTTAAGGTATTGGGTTTGAGTATCAAGATGGGGGTTTTGTGGTGCGATACCGCATTGGTTCAAAGCCAAGGTATACTCAGCATTTGTGATTAGGATTAGTATACATATTATTGATTGAATATGCATATATGATATTTCATATATCTTGTTTGCGTATCCTGAGATACGGTATCTTAGTATCCTAGACTTAGCTTGTATGACTTAGTTTCATAGTTTATGAACCCAACATCATTGAGTTAGACTCATGCAACCTAGAAGTTGGTAGTTTGACCAAGTTTGATCGGTTTGACTTAGAGTTGACCTAGTTTGACTATTTTGACTTAGAAATGGCTCTTTACCTAGATATTGACTAGTTTAACTTATTTTTATTCTGAAACCTTGTATTAATATTATATTCTATATCTAGGTCTTCGAGGCACCATACTGGACATCTGTGATACTATTCATTGGACTTCAGGCGAGTACATTTTCGGATAGTTTCTCATTTATGATATTCTCTATGTTTATTGTATCTAGTATAGATATCCATGATTTCTTGACATGATAGTTACACAGATTGGTATATCTGGATCTCGTCATGAGATGTTATTCCTTGATATATGGTGTATCTTGTGCAAGTCTTGTTTCATTGATCTTCTTGTACATGTACAGACACTGATTCTCGGAGAGACTAGCTATCTTTTTAGAGAATTTTGTGCCATAGAGTACCATGGTTGGATTCACTATACCAGTCGGGGTTGGAGAGTATGTAGTGTAGATATGTGATCATACCCTCCTTGTATCAAGTCTTGTTCTTGAATAGTGTTAATCATACACCACACGTATGATTAGCCAGTTCATAAATCTTGTATCAAGTTCCCAAGCCGATCACAAGTTAAAGCTAGTGTCACACACTTAGTCATTAATATTTTTGTTCATTGTCATATTGCTCATTTTTGTATTTACTTCCCGTATTTTTTTATTGTATATCTCTTATATCTATTGTTGTATCTTGTATATTCACATCTATTTACTGTTATATAGTTTATATCATTGATTAGAACTACTGTTAGAGATGTACTCTGCTCCTTTCCTGACTAAATATATTTTTCCCAGATGACACTGATGAGTGGTACCCTACACATTACGGGCCTCAGGATGTTGTGAGCTTAGAGTCAGAGACCCTGGCTCAGGAGGGACTCATCCCGACTGAGACAGATGACCCGGGACTTATAGCTTCTTAGTATTCTTTGTACTGGATTTGTCTCCATGTTATTGTTTAGCTTTCTTCAGACTCATTGATGTTATTATTTTTGACTCATGAGTATTTTGTGACTATTTTATTCTGTATCATATTCGTGCTCATTTCCATCTTAGATCTGTGATTGAGTATATTGATACTATTGGTGGCTTATTATATTGTTAGATAGATTACCCAAACAGTGTTCTACCGCCAATTCTGTGGCGTAGGCTGGGCGTTGTTTCTGACTTGTACCCTTATACTGGGTGTGGGTCATATCACATTTTTAGTGGTGGCCCATGCAGGTCTTCGAGGTCTGTCACGCCCCAGTCCCAAAATGCCGAGGGACTAGACACGTGGCAATGGCCAGCAGTACGCACCGATGGACAAACCCAATTTAATGGATCCATCAAGGCATACTTAAGTTGTAACATCAAGTCTATGACAACATGGCACAACTAATCTCATCCACACAAGATATAAAATATGATCCACAGAATAAATAAGGAATGTAAATCATCAGCTAGTCTCAACAAAGTGCTTCGGGAAACAACCCGATAAATATCTGATACAATGGTTCAACAGACCAGAATATAAATGACTGAAATAAATAAATATTGAGCACGAAACATGGATGCTCAAGAAAAGTCTTCAGCTAACACCTCGTCCTCGGGTGTCGGTACAGCTCCTGTATCTGCTTCTGCTCCGGTCCCGTATACCTCGGGATAGATCTCGTCTGCAAATCCTGGGGACATAATCCGGATCCAGGTCCTCAGGGGACAAAGCAAGGTACAAGAAAGCTCATGCCAAAATAAATGCAGTGCAGCAATAATGAGATAAATAGGGTAAGTAAGTAACCATCTATGTGAAATGCAAGATGAGAGCAACACGAGTACTCAGGCTGAGCCACTACAAGCTCTGTGTCGGGGAGCCGGTAGCAGTAATAACCGGTAGTGGGTCTAGCTCTGCTCCGAGAGTCTACGACCTCTCAATAATAGAAGATATATATATAAAATAGCCTGTAGCCTGTGTGTCTCTCCCCACCTAATGTAACCACGCATATCATGACCATAACGTCTCATGTCCATGTCAAGCGGGATCATAGCTAATGCAACAAGTCATACAATATCTAAGAATAAAATATCCATGTCAAGTCCTGTATCCTATACAGAATCACCACGAATATCTCAGGAAGATCCTGTCTCATGAGTAGTGTCAAGTGTCCTGGGTCATAGTGTACTTGATAAGACAAGTACGAGAATGTAAAGTGTCACGAATGTCCATCTCTAGATGCCAGTACCCAACACCGCATACGGTGTTGGCACCCGACTAATAATCGGACGCTAAGTACGTCATACTGTCCTAGGTTAAGCATGTACAACAATATAAATGAAGCAAGGAAAATATGTAACAATACTGCAGAGTTTGGCAAGGTACACTTGCCTGGGTTGGAATACCAACAGTCGTTTCGGTATCAGTGGATCATGTAGGTACTACTCCAAAAGCTGTAATAAACATCACCAACAGGCTCAGAAGATATCAAATAGCTAGAAATGCCCGTCCTTAAGTCCAATTTGGACACAAGAGAAAATGATATTTCCGGGCCAAAGCGGGGTCTATATGTGGGCTACTTTGCACCGAGAAGCGTATCAAGGTCAAAGGTCTCCAAATTTGCCAAACTTGGTGTCTACAAGTCAGAAACGATGATACGATCCCAACAGAACTTCCAGAATTGGATTCCGATGAGCCAATCACAAAATCGCCCGTCAAGTGGAGCTTGTGGGGCCCACGATATATGATTTTGTCAACGTTCTCAGAATCGGACCAAACTTGGGTCATAGGACCAGCGTATTGCTACGAGTCCGAGGGCGCAAGTTTTGTCTCGATCCGACATGTGTACACAAAGTTACAGTGTATTCCAGAATGGACGAATATGGGGCGTTGTCGACGGATACGTGTTGATTCTGGTGTGCACGCACATCCGAATCGACTTCTGCAAAATCCCACACGTCCGTATCAATGACGCGCACGTTTCGGTAAAGACCGCGTGCGACCAAGTCGTCCCGTTTGGCGGGGCGTACTCTGTTCCGGGGTAAAACAGGGCATTATTTTTCCTATTTTTGGATCGCGGTGTGCGATCACCACATAACGCGATGCACCGAGCGGGTTACACGGGCACCGAGGGGGTTATACAGTCTACGCGTTGCAACTGATGGAATCAAAAATGGAGTTACGAGGTGAGAGAAAATGGTACCTGAACAAGGCTCTGAGAAGTCTGAATTTCACGTGTCCTGCTCGTGTCCGGTGTCTCCTGTGCGTCCAGGCTAGGGTTTCAGATTGTGTCTGATATCGCGGGCAGCCGGAGGTGGCTAGGGCTTGCTGTGGTATGCCGACGGGGATCGCTGCTCCTACGAGGTCGGAGAACGCACAACCGCTGGGAAGACACGCACGGCCGGAGGGGATCGGTTGAACTGGCCGGTCGGGGGAGGGAGGCTGTCGATGCTAGGCGGCCTCGGGGATGACCGGAGTCGGGTCGGCGAAGATCAGGGGTACGGCGGAGTTAGGTCGGCTGGGTCTCGAGGCGGGGGAGTCGAGTGGCGAACGCGAGCGGCGCTCGCACGGAGGGGGAAGGGTCGACGAGGGGTCTGGGGGCTGCTCGAGGCGGGGAGTCAAGCAGAGGGGACGGCGGCCTAGGGTTTCCGACGAGGCAGGTCGAAGGAAGATGACGACGCGGCGGCTAGGGTTTCCGAGGGCGGGGCACGGATGTCAAGGCAGGGATTTGTAGGAGTGAACAGTACAACCGGCGGCTAGGGTTCTGTCGGTTCGGGTTTGGGTTTCAGGATACGACCCGACCGACCTGATAAGCTGGTTTGGTTCAGGTTTGGTTCAAGCTTAGTTCGGTTTATAAATCCAATAGTTTTTTGGGCTTTAACCGCGTTTCCGGAGTCCAATAAATTCACAGAAAAATACCCCATGTCCGGTTTTGTATTTTACACCATAAAATATTATTTCAATAATATTTTAATATCAATAAACTGAATTTAAAAATCCTTTAATCACAATTACCTTGGTTCTTTATCCAGAAAAATACCAAAAAAATTTGAAAAAAATTATATTAAAGTTATTCTGAAAAATAGGGTGTTTACAATCTTCCCTCCTTAAAAGGATTGCATCCTCGCAATCAAAGAATAAGCTACTAAAGAAATAATTATGGTGATTACAAGATTGCTTAGGTGATAACTGCCTCCGTGAATAAGTGAGAATAACATTGGCGCATACTATCCTCTCGTTCCCAAGTTGATTCGCCAGGAGAATAATGTTTCCATGCTACACGAACCAGTCTGATTGTCTGTCCCTGCAATATCTTCTCACTGACGTCGAGGATGCCAACTAGTTGTTCTTCGTATCTCAAGTTAGGGCCCACTGCGATCTTTGAATGATCGACTATGTGACTTGGGTCGGTCACGTACCTTCTCAGCTGTGAGACGTGGAATACGTCATGCACTCCCTCTAAGGATGGTGGTAATACAAGACGATAGGCTACCTCACCAATGCGCTCTAGGATATCAAATGGCCCAATATACCTTGGGCTCAACTTGCCTCTGCTCCCAAATCAAATGGTACCTCGAGTGGGCAAAATCCTCAAGAATACGTGCTCTCCTTATTTGAATTCTAGGGGACATATGTGTGTATCAGCCCAATGCTTCTGTCTGTCCTGAGCTGCTCGAAGATAATTCTGAATCTGTTTCACCTTTTCCACTGTCTGCGTTACCAATTCTGGACCCAGTATTGACGTTCACCAACGTCACTCCAACATATAGACGATCTGCACTTCCTTCTGTATAATGCCTCGAATGGTGCCATCTGAATGCTGGCCTGATAACTGTTGTTGTAGGAGAACTCCACTGAGTGCAAATGATCTTCCCAAGATCCTCCAAAGTCTAGCATACATGATCGCAACATATCCTCCAAGATCTGAATGGTGCGCTCCGACTGACCATCTGTCTGTGGATGGTAAGCTGTGCTGGATTTGAGTCTGGTGCCAAGACTCTCTTGCATGCTTCGCCAGAAATGAGATGTAAATCTCGAATGTCGATCTGATACAATACTAACCGGCACTCCATATAATTTGACGATTTATCGCATATATATGTCGGCTAGTACCTCTGTGGACTGTCCAATTCTAAATGGCAAGAAGTATGCCGATTTAGTGAGTCGATCCACAATAACCCATACTGCATCTCTTCCGCTGGGGCTCCTTGGAAATCCTATGACAAAATCCATCATGATATGTTCCCACTTCTATTCTGATATAGGAAGCGGCTGTAACATACCTGCAGTCCTCTGATGCTCGGCCTTTACTTGCTGACATACTAAGCATTTGGCCACAAATCTTACAATCTCTCTTTTCATTCCATGCCACCAGTAATACTGTCTCAAGTCCCGGTACATCTTGGTTCCTCCTGGGTGAACAGAGTACATAGAGCTATGTGCTTCAGTCATTAACTCCTATCTCAATTCTCCATTTGGAATATATAGGCGATTTCCAAACCTCAATGTCCCGTCTTCGTGTATGCGAAGTCCTGTCTGCATGCCTGCTTCTGTCCTCTCTTTGAGTCTTCGGAATCTAGCATCGGTGGGCAATGCCTCTTTGATTCTTTCCATAAGTGACAACTTAATTTCAAGTTTAGCCAGCAAGCCACTATGTCCTGGTAAAATAACCTCTATCTGAAGCTCCTGTAGATCTATCAATAACTCGGGCTGTATCGTCAAGAAATAAGCCGTAGGCTTCCTGCTGAGAGCGTCTGCTACGACATTCGCCTTTCCCGGATGATACTGCAGATCTATATCAAAATCTACCATCAATTCAAGCCAACGTCTCTGTCTCATGTTAAGCTCCTTCTGAGTATATACATACTTCAGACTCTTGTGATCAGTAAAGATTTCTACCTTTTCCCTATAAAGATAGTGTCTCCAAATCTTCAGTGCAAATATAACTGCTGCTAACTCCAGATCGTGAGTTGGATAGTTCTTCTCGTGGACTTTCAACTGTCTCGACGCATAAGCAATGACTTTGCCATGTTGCATCAAAACACATCCTAATCCACTGCCTGATGCATCACTGTAAACAACAAAACCTTCTGACCCTGAAGAAGGAGTCAAGACAGGTGCTGTTGTTAATCTTCTCTTCAATTCTTTGAAGGCCTTCTGGCACTCTTCTGTCCATGTAAACTCCTGGTCTTTACGTGTCAGCTTCGTCATCGGTTCTGCAATCCTTGAGAAATTTTCTATAAACCTTCGGTAATATCCCGCAAGTCCGAGAAAACTTCTCACCTCTGCAACTGATGTGGGTGTAGGCCAAGTCTCTATTGCCGCAACTTTCTCTAGATCAACTAAAAGTCCTTCTTCTGAGATGATATGTCCCAAGAAAGGCACTTTGTCCATACAAAACTCACACTTATTGAGTTTGGCATATAACTTCTCCTGTCTCAATGTCTCTAACACGATTCTTAGATGCTCCTCGTGCTCTTCGTGGATCTTGAAATATACTAGAATGTCATCAATGAACACAACCACAAATTTATCCAAGAACTGATGAAAGACTCTGTTCATCAAACTCATAAACACTGCTGGCGCGTTGGTTAAACCAAACGGCATCACCAAGAACTCATAATGTCCATACTTGGTCCTGAAAGCTGTCTTCGGTATATCTTCCTTCCTTACTTTGATCTGATGATAGCCAGATCTAAGGTCAATCTTCGAGAATACCCTAGCACCACTCAATTGATCGAATAGATCATCAATGCATGGTAAGGGATACCTGTTCTTGATGGTCACAGCATTTAGTGCCCTGTAGTCAATGCATAGTCGTACTGTTCCGTCCTTCTTCGGCACAAATAATATGGGTGCTCCCCAAGGTGAAACACTAGGCCGAATGAAACCCTTCTCCAGAAGATCATCCATAAATTCTGATATGACTCTTGGGTGACCTGTTTCCCCTTCTACAGATAGGTCCTAAGAGTAGGCTGCACTCCTTGCTCTACGGCTCCTCGAAGAAACTCAAATTCTGGATGTCCAAGCGGTCTAAATATAACCCGTCCAAGTCGGCAATCAAGAGTCGCATGGTACTGACTTAACCAGTCCATACCAAGTACAACATCATAATTCGGCATAAAAAAGATCAGAAATTGAGCTCGCATCTCTCTTCCACGGACTTCTAAAGAACATGATCTACAGACGTCACTAACCGAAATAATTCCACCTCCCGTAAGAATTCTCTTTATCTTCGGAAGGGGTGCGGTAGCTACTCTATGGGTGGCTACAAAGCTAGCTGCTATAAATGAATGCGATGCTCCAGAATCAAATAAAACTACAGCTGGTAATGAAGCTACTAAAATAGTACCTGCGATAACCTCGCCTGCAGTAGCTTCCTGCTCAACAGCTAATGTGAATGCCTGTCCTCGTCCCTGAGCTGGACCTCTCTGCTGCTGCTGAGTCTGCTGAAATAGAGCTGCCTGTGGTGCCAGTGGTCGTCTCTGCTGGTAGCCTCCTGTAGCTGGTGGTCTAACTCCTCCAGCTCCTGTCTGCGGTGCTCCTACTGCTGGATAAGCTGGTCGTGGTACAGATAAAGCTAGTCTTAGTGCTCTGTCACTGCATTCAGAACAGTCCCTAGAAAAATGCTAGTTGGATCCGCAGCTCAGACATAGTCCTAACTTAAGCCTGCATTCTCTCTCAATGTGTCCTACCTTGCCGCAGTAGTGACAAGTAGGAAGAGGTATGTCCCTATGTGCTGCCCTCTCTGGCATACTCCTCTGGGATCGTTTTGCTGAATCCTCATGTGCTGTTCTGGATGGTGCTGAGGTGATAGACCTCTTCAGATTTGACTCCCTTTTAGTGACGCGCTCCAAGCGTCGTGCTGCTGCAAGGACGTCGGTATAAGATGTAGGTGCGACCGATCCAATCAATCTCTGGAGCTCAAACTTTAGTCCATCAAAGAACTTCTCAGCTTTCTCTTCCTCTGTCGAGATCAAGGTTAGGGCAAAGCGACTTAGGCGAATAAATTCTGCGTTGTATTCTTCCACTGTCATATTGCCTTGGATAAGGCGGTTGAACTTGTCTCTGAGCTCTGACCGTGCTACTGCTGGAATATACATCTCTTGGAAGAGTCTGGAGAACTCTTCCCATGTGACTCGGTCCTGTCCGAGCCTCCTCTCTTCTGCTAACCACCAGTGATGTGCAATTTCAGTTAACTGCATTCTGACTGCAGTCATCCACTTCTCTCTCGGAAGTTCAGCTGCTTCCAACTGGTGCTGTATGTTCGTGAGCCATTCATGAACTTCTGTTGGCCCCTCTTTACCAGAAAATGTACGAGGCTTGAGATGACAGAAATCGGTGATAGATCTCGTCGTTGATCGCCTCGTTGATGGATTTGCCTGCTCTAATGCGGATACCAGGCTGGTTCTTAGATACTCTGCCTCATGACGATGGGCCTCTTGTTGAATCTGTTGTTGTGCCTGTATCATAGCATACATCATCTGGAATATCTGTTGCCCGTCCATGGCTTGTCCTGGCGGGAAAACTGGCATCTCGGGAGTGAACTGTGGTGGAGGTGGGATGTCATCCCTCCGGAACATTGGATTAGGCTGACCAGTTTGATCGCTCTACGATATTTGTCCTCTATTCCCTAGTAGCATCCCGTCTATATAAGTAACCACAGCGTCGTGTGGCATATCCAATAGAATCTCATCTTCGTTCCTGGGATCCATTACTCTGCAACTAAAAGATAAACTGTAAGAACGCACAGAGGAATCAACACAGGATACAAATCAAGTAACAAATTTGAGTTCGATATAGAGTTCAAAATGGTTCAAACAATGGATGAGATCCTATAACTTATCCTATCCTTAGGGCAGGCTTGTTCAGTCCCTAAGTTGAAACCGAACAGTTTAGTCGTAGACCTGCATGGGCCACCACAAAAATTATGTCACGCCCCAGTCCCAAAATACCGAGGGACTAGACACGTGGCAATGGCCAGCAGTACGCACCGATGGACAAACCCAATTTAATGGATCCATCAGGGCATACTTAAGCTGTAACATCAAGTCTACGATAACATGGCATAACTAATCTCATCCACACAAGATATAAAATATGATCCATAGAATAAATAAGGAATATAAATCATCAGCTAGTCTCAACAAAGTGCTTCGGGGAACAACCCGATAAATATCTGATACAATGGTTCAATAGACCAGAATATAAATGACTGAAATAAATAAATACTGAGCATGAAACATGGATGCTCAAGAAAAGTCTTCAGCTAACACCTCGTCCTCGGGTGTCGGTGCAGCTCCTGTATCTGCTTCTGCTCCGGTCACGTATACCTCGGGATAGATCTCGTCTGCAAATCCTGGGGACATAATCCGGATCCAGGTCCTCAGGGGACATAGCAAGGTACAAGAAACCTCATGCCAAAATAAATGCAGTGCAGCAATAATGAGATAAATAGGGTAAGTAAGTAACCATCTATGTAAAATGTAAGATGAGAGCAACACGAGTACTCAGGCTGAGCCACTACAAGCTCTGTGTCGGGGAGCCGGTAGCGGTAATAACCGGTAATGGGTCTAGCTCTGCTCCGAGAGTCTACGACCTCTCAATAATAGAAGATATATATATAAAACAGCCTTTAGCCTGTGTGTCTCTCCCCACCCAATGTAACCACGTATATCATGACCATAACGTCTCATCTACATGTCAAGCGGGATCATAGCTAATGTAACAAGTCATACAATATCTAAGAATAAAATGTCCATGTCAAGTCCTGTATCCTATACTGAATCACCACGAATATCTCGGGAAGATCCTGTCTCATGAGTAGTGTCAAGTGTCCTGGGTCATAGTGTACTTGATAAGACAAGTACGAGAATGTAAAGTGTCACGAATGTCCATCTCTAGATGCCAGTACCCAATACCGCGTACGGTGTTGGCACCCGACTAATAATCAAATGCTAAGTATGTTACACGGTCCTAGGTTAAGCATGCACAGTAATATAAATGAAGCAAGGAAAATATGTAACAATACTGCAGAGTTTGGCAAGGTACACTTGCCTGGGGTTGGAATACCAACGGTCGTCCCGGTATCAGTGGATCCTGTAGGTACTACTCCAAAAGCTGTAATAAACATCACCAATAGTCTCAGAAGATATCAAATAGCTAGAAATGCCTGTCCTTAAGTCCAATTTGGACACAAGGGTGAAAATGATATTTCCGGGCCAAAGCGGGGTCCATATTGGGCCACTTTGCACCGAGAAGCGTGTCTGGGTCAAAGGTCTCCAAATTTGCCAAACTTAGTGTCTACAAGTCAGGAACGATGATACGATCCCAACCGAACTTCCAAAATTGAATTCCGATGAGCCGATCACAAAATCGTCCGTCAAGTGGAGCCTGTGGGGCCCACGATACGCGATTTTGTCAACGTTCTCAGAATCGGACCAAACTTGGGTCACAGAACCAGCATATTTCTACGAGTCCGAGGGCACAAGTTTCGTCTCGATCCGACGTGTGTACACAAAGTTATAGTGTGTTCCAAAATGGACGGATACGGGGCGTTGTCGGCGGATACGCATTGATTTCGGTGTGCACGCACATCCGAATCGACTTCTGCGAAATCCCACACGTCCGTATCAACGATGCGCACATTTCGGTAAAGACCGCGTGCGACCAAGTCGTCCCATTTGGCGGGGCGTACTCAGTTCCGGGGTAAAACAGGACGTTATTTTTCCTGTTTTTGGATCGCGGTGTGCGATCACCACAGGATGCGATGCACCGAGCGGGTTGCACGGGCACCGAGGGGGTTATACAGTCTACGCGTTATAACTGACGAAACCAAAAACGGAGTTACGAGGTGAGAGAAAACGGTACCTGAACAAGGCTCCGAGAAGCTGAATTTCATGTGTCCTGCTCGTGTCCGGTGTCTCCTGTGCGTCCAGGCTAGGGTTTCAGATTGTGTCCGATATCGCGGGCAGCCGGAGGTGGCTAGGGCTTGCTTTGGTCGGCCGGAGGGGATCGCTGCTCCGACGGGGTCGGAGAACGCACAGCCGTTGGGAAGACACGCACGGCCGGAGGGGATCGGTTGAACTGGCCGGTCGGGGGAGGGAGGCTGTCGATGCTAGGCGGCCTCGGGGATGAGCGGAGTCGGGTCGGCGGAGATCAGGGGTACGGCGGAGTTAGGTCAGCTGGGTCTCGAGGCGGGGGAGTCGAGTGGCAGACGCGGGCGGCGCTCGCACGGAGGGGGAAGGGTCGACGAGGGGTCTGGGGGCTGCTCGAGGCGGGGAGTCAAGCAGAGGGGAAGGCGGCCTAGGGTTTTCGACGAGGCAGGTCGAAGGAAGGTGACGGCGCGGCGGCTAGGGTTTCCGAGGGCAGGGCACGAATGTCGAGACGGGGATTTATAGGAGTGAACCGTACAACCGGCGGCTAGGGTTCTGTCGGTTCGGGTATGGGTTTCAGGATCCAACCCGACCGACCCGATAAGCTGGTTTGGTTCAAGTTTGGTTAAAACTTAGTTCGGTTTATAAATCCAATAGTTTTTAGGGCTTTAACCGCATTTTCGGAGTCCAATAAATTCACAAAAAAATATCCCATGTCCGGTTTTTCATTTTACACCATAAAATATTATTTTCATAATATTTTAACGTTAATAAACTGAATTTAAAAATTCTTTAATCACAATTACCTTTGTTCTTTATCCAGAAAAATACCGAAAAAATCCGAGAAAAATTATATTAAAGTTATTCTGAAAAATAGGGTGTTTACAAGGTCGCAATTAGTACGATTCGTAGTGGTGCTCTGAATTGAGTGCTATTACGAGCCTGTTTCAGAATATAGGATATAGGTTGAGAATACTCGATCACATCTAGAAAAATTCTTTTGATTCATTCAACTATTCTTCCTTGATATTGATACTTGATCTTTAAACTATCATTCCTTGAGTGCCTTACATCATGTGCCATATTGATTCTTTCTTTTGCTTTGTCTCAGGATGACGCCTAAGACTAGATCGCAGCAGGGGAGATCAGCTTCTGAGAGGTTTGCGATGTCCCGAAGGCCTGCACCAGTCACTTCTATGATGATTGGAGTGTCAGCTACTTTCGGAGGTCTACCACCTACTCAGAGTGCTTTCGGAGGTCCACCACCTACTCAGAGGACTGTGCCAACTGTATCTGAAGGACTTCTACCTCCACCTTCTGTGCCAGCAGATGTGACGCAGATATTCTCACTGTTTCGCGAGATATTAGAGGCGCAGAGGCTCAGTCTGAGGGGCATCAGAGGTAGACCGACATATTACAGCATGGCTTCAAGAGTGCTCATCAGCTTGCTCGTGCCGTAGTAGATAGAGGAGTTCCGATCCAGTAGCAGGTTGCTCCTCAGGTTGCTCAGCTTCGGCCAGGCAACATTTAGGACTTCAAGAAGCTGAAGCCTAGGGTCTTCAAGGGGACGGAGAGCATCGTCTATGCTGATGATTGGCTCAAGGACATTGAGAGTCTTATGAGGGTATCCCATCTTTCTGAGGATCTGAAGGTTGAGGTTGTAGGACTTTAACTGTTCGACATCACCCGCACTTGGTTCAGGAATGAGTCTATTCTTGTTGACATAGGACAGTCTTGGGAGGTGTTTAAGGACCTCTTCAAGAAGAAGTTCTTCGCTCGGACAGACAGGTTAGACTTGGGGAGGCAGTTTGAGAGCCTCATTCAGGAAAGCATGTCTGTGGAGGAGTACGCTGCGGAGTTCGGCAGGTTGAGCCGATTTATAAAGTATTTGGTAAGAGAGCCAGAGGTTCGGGCTATTCATTTTTTGTGAGGGTCTAAACTGGGAAGTGAAGATCCTCATTCCATCTTTTTATGAGACATACTAGGAGATACTTGCGGAGGCACGCAAGGTTGAGTGAGAGTTGGGTTTGAAGCCCAAGAGAGATCGTGATTCTTTTCTGGGGGCCAACAGCAGTGCAGTATCTGCCAAACATCCTCATTTCTAGTCCAGGCCTTTTCAGCAGCCACAGCAACACCAGACTCCAACTAGGGCACCATTTCACCAGGCACCGCAACAGCAGAGATAGTTACAGCAAGCTCCTTGCCACTACAGCAAGAATCTCGGCCGTATCTGGAAGGTTTACAGCAGAAGGTTGGGAGTTTATTTGTATTGTGGTACCGAAGGGCATCAGATGAGAGAGTGTCCTTGTCGTGCAGTTCAGGAAGCAGCTCCAACTCCGAAGGCACAGGCAAGACCACCTACAGTATAGCCGAGGGACCGCTTCCGACCCAGCAGCAGCGTTATGTCCAACATCAGCATCAGGGAGGTGCACGTAAGGGATGATCGTTTGTTATGACTGTTGAGAAGGATGAGCCCACCGGAGATGTCATCGCAGGTTCTGTTCTTCTTGATTCCATTTCAGCTTTAGCTTTGTTTGATAGTGGTGCTTTCCATAGTTTTTTATCTGTTTTTTTTCTCTAAAGCATGGTTTGGTAGCTGAGTCTTTGCTTAGGATTTGCAAGATCATAACCGGGGGAGGCATTATCCTAGTTAATGATATTTGCAAGGATTAGAGATTCACTCTGGAAGGCCGGAAGTTGAGTACGTGTCTACTTGTAATGCCACTTCCGAGCTACGATATTGTACTCGGGATGGATTGGTTAAGTAGGCATCGTGCTAGTATAGATTGTAGAGGAGGTAGAGCTTTGTTTGGTCCACCAGGAGAGCCAGAGTTCGAGTTTGCAAGAGGAGCTGCAGAGTAGGGAGAAGATATTATTTGTGGAGCTATGGTGAAAGACAAGGAGTTGCCGCATCCGTTGATAGCAGATTTCTTAGATGTGTTTCCTGAGGAATTGCCAGGATTGCTGCCAGATCAAGATATTGAATTCTCTATAGACTTGGTGCCAGGTACTGAACCAATTTTGCAATATGTCTATAGAGTAAACAACAGCGAGCTGGTCGAGCTGAATAAGCAGGTGGACGAATTGCAGGATAAGGGTTTATCAGATCGAGTTCTTCACCGTGGGGAGCCCCGGTATTGTTTGTACCAAAGAAGGATGGATCAGTGTGCATGTGCATTGATTACAGAGCATTAAATAATATCACTATCAAGAATAAGTACCCTTTGCCATAGATTGATGACTTGTTCGATCAGTTAAGTGGTGCCAAGGTATTTTCTAAGATAGACTTGAGATCATGCTACCACCAAGTGAAAGTGAAGCCGGAGGACATACCAAAGACTGCTTTTCGAACTCGGTTTGGTTAGTATGAGTTTATGGTGATGCCGTTTGGGTTGACTAATGCCCCATCGATATTTATGAATTTGATGAACAAGGTGTTCCATCAATACATTGACAAGTTTGTAGTGGTGTTCATCGGCGACATACTTATTTACTCGAAGATACCGGAGGAGCATGAGGAACATTTGTGGATTGTGTTGGAGGTGCTGAGAAAGAAGAAGTTGTATGGGAAGCTGTCCAAGTGTGAGTTCTTCTTGGATAAAGTTGAGTTCTTAGGGCATGTGACTGGTGATGGTATTTCAGTAGATCCAAAAAAGATCGCTGCAGTGGAGTCTTGGAAGATCCCGACTTTGGTAGTAGAGATCAGGAGTTTCTGGGGATTGGCAGGCTACTACAGGAAGTTTATGCAAGAGTTTTTGAGGATTGCCGAGCCAATGACCAGACTCACTAGGAAGGATGTAGAGTTTGTTTGGACGGAGGATTGCCAGGTTGCTTTTGAGGAATTGAATAAGAGGTTGACGTCTGCTCCTATTTTGACATTGTTATCGGGGTCTCGAGGTTTTACTATTTATAGTAATGCATCAGGGAAAGGTTTGGGTTATATTCTTCAACAAAATGGAAAAGTGATTGCCTATGCATCCAGGCAATTGCGTCCTCATGAGAAGAACTATCCTACTCATGATTTGGAGTTGGCAGCAATCATCTTTGCCCTAAAGTTATGATAATACTATTTGTACGGAGAGCGTGTGAAAATCTTCACAGACCACAAGAGCTTGAAGTACGTTTTTATGCAGAAGGAGTTGAACATGAGGCAGCGTCGGTGGTTAAAACTGATAAAGGATTTTGATATCTCTTTGCAGTATCATCCAGGGAAAGCTAATGTAGTTTTCGATGCCTTGAGAAGGTATCCGGTAGCTATTTTTTTGACACATGATCGATATTTGTTGGAGGACTTGGAGAGCTTGGGCATTAAGGTGATAGTTTCTGGTTTGGATATGCAAATATGGGGATTGTAGATACATTCAGAGTTGATGGACATGATGAAAGCAGCCCAGTATGATGATGTATCTCTGAGGAGCATCAAAGCTCAGGTGAGAGAAGGATTGGAGGATGATTTCACTATTGTCGAGGATGGTTCTTTGCAGCATGGAGTTAGATTATGTGTGCCTAGTAGGGAGCTGCGTGTACAGGAAGCACATCGCTCTCAGTATTCCATACATCCAGGTGCCAACAAGATGTATCAGGAAATGCGAGAGAGTGTGTGGTGGTATGGCATGAAGAGGGAAGTGGCACAGTTTGTATCTAGATGCTTAGTATGCCAGCAGGTGAAAGCCGAGAGGCAGAGGCCAGGAGGTTTACTTCAGCCACTACCCATTCCAGAGTAGAAGTGGGAGCACATTACTATGGATTTTGTGTCCGGACTTCCACGATCTACAGGAGGGAAAGACACGGTTTGGGTCATCGTTGATAGGTTGACCAAGTCGGCCTACTTTTTGCCTTTCAAGGTGGGTTTGTCTACGAAGAAGCTGTCAGAGATGTATATGAGGTAGATCGTTAGGATACATAGAGTTCCCATTAGCATAATCTCAGATCGGGATAGTCGTTTCACTTCTCATTTCTGGAGGAGTTTGCAGGCAAGTTTGGGCACCCAGCTCAAGTTTAGTATTGCATATCATCCCCAAACAGATGGGCAGTCAGAGAGGACTATTTAGACTCTCAAGGATATGTTGTACACTTGTGTACTAGATTTTTAGGGTTCTTGGGAGGACCATCTCCATTTGGTAGAGTTTTCTTACAACAATAGCTACCAGGCTAGTATAGAGATGTCACCTTTTGAAGCTCTGTACGGTCGGAGATGTCGTACTCCCTTGTCATAGGACGATATTGGAGAGAGAGTTTTGCTGGGGCCAGAGATGTTTGTGGATGCAGCAGAGAAGGTTAAGCTGATCAGAGATAGGCTTTGAGTGGCGCAGGACAGACAGCGGCATTGGGCCGATAGCCACCGGAGACCTTTGGAGTTTGAGGTATAGTTTTAGATTTTTTTTGTTTTAGGCTTGTTATTGGTTGTTCGTTATAGATTAAGTTCTTAAGGTTGTGTTTTGTTCTAGGTGGGTGGTTTGGTGTTTCTGAGGATTTCTCTGACACGAGGCACGATTCGCTTCGGTGGAGGCGGGAAGATTAGTCTGCGATTCATCGGACCTTTCAGTATTCTAGAGAGGGTCGATGCAGTTGCTTATAGACTAGACTTGTCACCTGCATTAGATGGAGTGCATAACGTGTTTCACATATCGCAGTTGAGACGGTATGTGACGGATCCTAATCACGTATTGGATCACTCGGAGATAGAGGTGGGCCCTACTCTTCTTAGATATCAAGAGCAGCCAATTGAGATTCTGGATCGGAGAGAGAAGGTGCTGAGGAACCAGACTATTCCTTTAGTATGCGTCGCATGGAGGCATCACTCTCCGGGGGAGTCTACCTGGGAGAGAGAGGATAAAATGCGAGAGCGTTATCCATATTTGTTTGTGCCTTAAAGTATGTTCTTTCCTCGTTCTGTTATGTTATTTTGTTCTGTTCTTTTGTTCTGTTCTGTTATTTTCTGGGGGTAGTTTTCGTCTTTGAATTTCGAGGATGAAATTATTTTAATGAGGGTAGACTTGTCACTACCATATTTTTTCTAAAAAGGGTATTTTAGTCATTTTATATTTAATTAAATATTGTGCATATTGTATATTATTTATTATATTATTTAATTATTGTTAGATGTTAGTATAGTGATTTGGACTTGTGTTAGTGGACCTAATTAGTTTAGTTTAAACTCATGGACCAACATGTATTAATTGATAAAATTGAGCCCAACTAGAAAGTCCATTGATTAGGAGGATGATTAATTTAATTAAACCATTAGACTAGAACCTTCCCTCCTTAATTATTTCTTCATGAGAGGCCTAGGGGTATAATGGACATTATATAGTAGCTTGAGGAAGGGGCAAGGGGGGCCGGCCTATACATAGAGAGGGGGGAAGTTTCTATCTGCTCTTTTTATTTCAAATCTAGATCTAAAATTTTTCTCAACCAAATTTCTTCATTCCTACATCAATTCTCTACCAAATTTCATCCCAATTCCTTCTTAAATTATCATTGGAGGCTAGTGGAGCAAGGATCTAGAAGGAGGAAGCAAGGATCTACAACGAGGAGCAAGGATCTACAAGTTGGAGGCTAATTTTATCATATTTGGAGGTTGCATTAGGAATCCATCTCCCAATACGTACAATTTAATTTTTCCCCTTTAATTAGATTCTAAATATGAGATTTAACCATGAAAAATTAACCCATATGCATAGGCTACCCATAGGATTTGAAATTAAATTCATAGGAGGCCTATTGAGAAAGTTATGGTATTTTTTATGTCAATTTTGGTAGAATTCTGAGATTGACACTTGTTGTGTTTGTCAATTGGTCCTATAGATCAATTTAACATATGTTTGTGTATTTGTGGCTAGTGTCGTATCCACAATTGGATACGTGAAGGTCGAATCCCAATATATTGGTGATACGTGTTGATTTGGGGGTTTTCCCTCCGACACGGGGCTTTGTGCATGTCACATTTTGACACAGACACATAGATATATGTTTGACTCTTCGTATTATTCATATATAGTATATTAGACTTGCTCGTATCCTTCGGGTACATTTGGTTGTGTGATGGACTCGTGTCGCAAGCGTATCATAGAACTAGTGTAATACGGGTGCGATGTACTCCACATGTTTGTTGTATTTAATTTCTAGATTCCATTCCCATTGTTCTTAGCCATTTATATTATAGGAATTCATATATATAAGTATATGTAATTATATGATACTATATAGTTATATATGTATATAGCTATGTGATAGTGTATATATATATATATATATATATATATATATATATATAAGGGAGAGTTATATATTTACCTATGTGTATGTGTGTATCTAAATGTATTATGTAAGTGTGTTGATACCCCTATGTATATGTATATTGTTGAGTCTATATATATATATATATATATATATATATATATATATATATATATATATATATATATATATATATATATATGTGTGTGTGTGTGTGTGTGTGTGTGTGTGTGTGTGTGTGTGCGTGTGTGTGTATGTTACTTATGAGTATATATATATATATATATATATATATATATATATATATATATATATATAGGTGTGTAGTTATGTGTGTATATATATATGGGTTTATAGTTGTGTGTGCTAGAGGAAGTGGGGCTCAACAGGAAACATAGCAGCAGCAACATCAGCTATGGCAGCAGCAGCAACAGCAGCAATAGCAGCAGCAGGTAAATAAAGATGCAGCAACAGCAACAGCAGGTAAATAAAGATGCAGCAGCAACAGCAGGTAAGGAACAGCAGCAACCGCATGAAGGGCAGTAGCAGCAACTTGAAGGTCATCACCTACAGCTAGTTAAGGTATGGTTTAGTTAGTTATTTGTTAGTATAGCTAGTTAATAGCTAGCTAATTTGGTAGTAGTTAGATATATATATTAGTGATACTATCAGTATTAAGTATGTATTAATATCTTTAGTAGTGTTATGTAGATGTATATATACATGTATATAAGTCTATTTGTAGTAGTTAGCTAGTAGTTATGTATACATATAGTTAGTAGTTAGAGACGCATACTTGTATTAATATTGTATCTTTAGTTAGTGAAACATAGGTATATGTTAGTATGTAGTATATGTATCTAAGTATTAGTATATTATATATTTTAGTAGTTAGTTGATTAGCATATGGTGAATATTGGGTATTAGCTACATGAAGGAGGATTTGACATTACCTTGAGATACCAAGGTAAATATCAAGGTATTGGCCGATACTCAAGGTATTGGGTTTGAGTATCAAGATGGGGGTTTAGTAGTGCGATACCGTATTGGTTCAAAGCCAAGGTATCCACTTAGATTTGTGATTACAATTAGTATACATATTATTTATTGAATATGCATATATGATATTTCATATCTCTTGTTTGCGTATCCTGAGATACGGTATATTAATATCCTAGATTTAGCTTGTATGACCTAGTTTTATAGTTTATGAACCCAACATCATTGCGTTAGACTTATGCAACCTAGAAGTAGGTAGTTTGACCAAGTTTGATCGGTTTGACTTAGAGTTGACCCAGTTTGACTATTTTGACTTAGAAATGGCTCTTTGACCTAGATGTTGACTAGTTTAACTTATTTTTATTCCGAAACCTTGTATTGATATTATATTCCATATCTAGGTCTTCGAGACACCGTACCAGACATCTGTAATACTATTCACCAGACTTCAGGTGAGTACATTCTCTGATAGTTTATGATATCCTCTATGTTCATTGTATCTAGTGTAGATATCCATGATTTCTTGACACAATGGTTACACGGATTGGTATATCTGGATCTCGTCATGAAATATTATTCCATGATATATGGTATATCTTGTGCAAGCCTTATTTCATTATTCTTCTTTTACATGTACAGACACTGATTCTCGAAGAGACTAGCTATCTTCTTAGAGAATCATGTGTCATAGCGTACCATGGTTGGATCCACTATACCAGTCGGGGTTAGGGAGTATGTAGTGTAGATATGTGATCATACCCTCCTTGTATCAAGTCTTGTTCTTGAATAGTATTAATCATACACCGTACGTATGACTAGCCAGGCCATAAATCTTGTATCAAGTTCCGAAGTCGATCACATGTTAAAGCTAGTACTCACATACTTAGTCATTAGTATTCTTGTTCATTATCATATTGCTCATTCTTGTATTTACTTCCCGTATTTTTTTATTGTATATCTCTTATATCTATTGTTGTATCTTGTATATTCACATCTATTTACTGTTACATAGTTTATATCATTGATTAGAACTGCTGTCAGAGATGTACTCTGCTCCTTTCCTGACTAAATATATTTTTCCCAGATGATACTGATGAGTGGTACCCTACATATTACGGGCCTCAGGATGTTGTGAGCTTAGAGTCAGAGACCCTGGCTCAGGAGGGACTCATCCCGACTGAGACAGATGACCCGGGACTTATAGCTTCTTAGTATTCTTTGTACTGGATTTGTCTTCATGTTATTGTTTAGCTTTCTTCAGACTCATTGATGTTATTATTTTTGACTCATGAGTGTTTTGTGACTATTCTATTCTTTATCATATTCGTGCTCATTTTCATCTTAGATCTATGATTGAGTATATTGATATTGTTTGTGGCTTATTATATTGTTAGATAGATTACCCAAACAGCGTTCTACCGTCGATTCTGTAGCGTCGGCTGGACGTTGTTCCCGACTTGTACCTTTACACCGGGTGCAGGTCATGTTAACTTGTACCAACAACCCCACACACACAATTATATTTCCTGCAACAGACCCCACACTGCTTCTATTGACAGCAGTTGCAGTTGTTGATTGCAGTGAATCCACTGCTTGCAACCGAGATATATGCTCACATAACCCTTCACATCACCCTGAACACCCTCATCCTTCATTGATACCAAGCCAACCTAGTTGTTCACTCACTAATATTCTACAGGTGACACTCTAAATTAACACTCATAATAACTCTATATTTGTCCTAGCATGTATCTTGCACTACTTCCTAAATTGTTACCTATACACACATAATAATTCATTACTAACTAACTGGCATACCCTCCTACCCTTGATAACTGGAAACTCAACCACCATCACTCACCAAATATACCTCACTAAGATATTAGGCTTCCACCTCACTCCCACACCCTTGCACCTGGCCTATACTTATACATATGCACACAGGAATCACTAATCACACCACAAACACTAAACAGACACCCACTAGCCATACACTCATATGTTCCCCCTCTTACCTGATATATAATCTTGTAGAGACTACTGTATTGCTGTACAAAACAACAATGCTGCCCCTCAACTTGCACAACCCTCAAGTGTTCATTGGTAAGTCCCTTCATTTGCACAGACCCCCTAGTTGTTTACACATCAGGAAAACTGATGCTTAAACTTAGCATCTAATAATATTACATCAGCAGGGTATCCACATGATACATATTATATTGTATCCCTCCATACCCGAGCATGCTTCCACACCACCTACACATACACGAACCCCAAGTCTGAAATAGCAGCATGCTGAAACAGACCCCCTCTCAACTGTTAGAGCCTCACCACCACTTAGCATACTCCACACACCAACACATAGACACTGTCTCAGTCCACAATCGCCTTTGTCAGTGTAAACAACCACTATCACACTCCAAACACACTCACAAACACCCTCCACGTAGACTGCACTATAGACCCCTCACTCTCACTCATCCACACACAAATACACTATACCCACATCATTATCTGAATACACACATGACCTGAACACAGTTTCAGTTCCCTCTTCAGTGCACTGATCTGCACACCCCTCACTACAGCACACACACACAATCCTCAAGTTCTCCCAACAACCTTACACTCACATATGTACACTAATCACGCACATAATATATATATATATATATATATATATATATATATATATATATATATATATATATATATATATATATATATATATATAATTTAAATTAACACTAATAATAGGGAATTAGCCTCTAAAAGCCCAATACAAGGAAAATACCAAACCTACACAACCGTATCATGGTATATCATGATACGTACTTTCCGTATCCAAGTATGGACATGTATACCCTCTCAAATCATGCATCACACTCCGCAATCACCTATGAGACATTTCATCAAATAGCTAGTGGTCTAAATTCGGATTTCTTCCAATTTGGCCACAAAAGTCAATGTAACTTTCATAATAGGCCTCCTATGAACATAGTTATTCTTTCCATGGGTAGTCCTTAGCCATGTGAGGGTTTCTATAGATATAATACTTTATTTACAATGAAAATGATTAGGGGAATAGGAATTTTACCTATTGGGAGATCGAGTTCCAATATAACACACTAAGAGGACACAAAGAGATGGATGGACACCTCTTTCAAGCAAGCTCTACACCAAAGTTTCCCTTTGCTCCTCCAAGCTACTTAAAATGGATTTGGAATGAAGAAATGAGGGTGGATTTGATATGAAATGGATTGATTAGGATTTTTTTCTTGATTTGGGGATGCACTAATTAGGAAAGCAAATGTACTTATAATGAATAATGAAGACTTATATAGGCTTCCTCTTAGGGTTAGGGTTAGGGTTAGGGTTAGATTTCATAATAGTTTGATATGACTCAAAAGTTCCTCTCAATTCTACCATGAATATAATCCAACTAAACCATAGGACGAAATATTATATTCTTCAGTCAATTGGGTTTAATGGACATAATCTTGCCATGAACAACTAATGACTCAAATAGACTCAAACCAACTAGTCTAAACTCATTAGCTAATCCAATAGTCACATAATTAATATATATAATATTCTAATATTCAAATAATAGTCAAATGTCAAAAAAGACCCTTGCTATGTGGTGGTTACACCCATTATGTTAAATTTGATCAATCATCCTGAAGCTCGAAGTGAGCTCTTCAACATTTCTGTTTTAATTAAGAATCGCAGGTCGGATATCGTCTCATTGATATGGCTGATCTCGGCATGATCAGATTACACCAAAATGCGTGTACGGTCGATTGTGCGTGATTTGTGCAAATAGATAAAACTGGAATTAATCAATTGTGCATGACGAATCTGGTCCGTAATCGTCGAATTCCATCGTATCAGTGTTTTTTGTTGTTGAAAATTTGCACTTATTCTTCGTGCGCTAATTCGGATCGCGGCGATACTTGCGCCAATTGGATGTGCAACGTCGAACTTTCCCTGCGACATAAGTTTCATCCATTTCTGAAAACGTCGATCGGATTACTCTTTTGTGGGTCCACAATTTGTCGTAGGCTCGCGCATTTGCGTCGCGCTCCCTAGATAAAAATCCCTGCTAATTAGCCTTACTTTTTATAACAAAAACTAATGGGGGGATGTAATTTGCTAGCGATCCGGTAGTTAAAAATATTCAGTTCAAATAATAAAAAAGAAAAGAAAAAATCAGAATATTTAAGTTAGAAATTAGCCTAATTTCTTTGTTATCACTAATTAATATGATGTATGTATCAACCCATCAAGAAGATTTGTCAAAACGTTAAGACTTTGATTCTAATATGCAATTGAGAACTGGATTCGTACTTTCCACACACATTATAATCTTCCGGCTCCTTCGTCCTCTTCGTACATTCGGTAAAAGAAGAAGTAATTGAATTGACGCTATTGACTTAAGTAATTACTTACGCATGCACTACACCAATATTATTAATATTATTACTACTACTAGTACATGAGGATCATACTACTAGAAATTAGAAATGCCCAAGGCAAGATGAGCAATGATGCAGCAATGCCAGCTTTGGACGATGAAGAATCTTTGTCCTTGGGCTGCACGGGCTCCGGAGTCGGACCCTGATCTTCTTTGGCGCTAGGCGGTAGAGCCGGCGGCCGCGGTGGCGGCGGCGGCGGCGGTGGCGGTGCAGGAGGGGCAGCACCGAATATGGCCTCGGGAATAAGGACTTGGCCGACCGCGTAGAGCGCGACTGGCGCCGTGGCGTAGACGCTGCTGGTGATGGCGGTCCTGGTCCAGCCCGAGTCGACCGCGATCGTCCCCGAGCCGGCGGAGTCGGTGATGTTGAGGGAGTAGGAGGGACCGGCGCCCGCGAGGGTGGCGGCGGCGGTGCCGGTGAGGTTCTTGCTGAGGTCGGTGAGGGTGTAGTATTCGGGGAGGGCGTGGAAGAGGAGGAGGGACTGGAGCTGGTCCCTGGTGAGGTTGGACAGGGGAGGGGTCGTGTCGAGGGAGGAGAAGGCCGAGTCCGAGGGGGCGAAGATGGTGATGCCTGCTGCTGCTGCAGCACTGGCACTGACGTTGGCTCGGTCCTGGAAAGTTTCGATGACTTGGGTGTCTCTGATGTGACCGAGGAAAGTGAGGAAGGGCCCGGCGTGGGCGAGGAGGTCCGTCAGGTTCACCACAGCCGGAGCCGGAGCCGGAGCCGGAGCCAGAGCCAGAGCACCTATAGGAGGAGAGGTCAAGGAGAGGAGTAGAATGCTCGTCATAGCCATAATCATTTCAGCCAGAGCCATATTCCTATACTTGTAACACATCGATCTTCCTCCCCCTCCCCCTCCCCCTCCCCTTCCCTGCATATATATAAGAAATATGAAGTTTTTTCTTCAAATATTCTGAATCAAGGTAATTACTCAATCTATGGAATTTACAGTCAATTTAAATTATATACGACTCTCTAAATAGGAAGCTAGCTAGATAATTCCATAAATAAAAATAAACAATTAGTAAATTAATTTCTCTAATCAAAATGGTATATATGTTATATATATAGTACTAGTATATATGCACATGCGCTGTACGTATTTTAATTAAATTTTTTTGATGCACTTGAAAGATGAAGGTAATTGTAAACTACATTTTTTTTCTTTTGAAAAAAAATAAAAATAAAGATTCTATACGTAATTATCTAGTCGTCCTTATTAAATTTAATTAGCAATTGTAATCAGTAAATTTGGGTGAGGGTATTTCGAGGGTATATTCGAAATAAAAAATTTCACGATGAAGTCAACATTTTCTTATTATATAGTAATATAGATTATATTATATTGTATTATAGATATAGAATATAGATATAGATTACAGATTATATAGATTATATACTATAGACAATTTCATAAACATAAATATTCAATTAAGAAATTAATTCCTATAATACATACTGGTGGGAGCCAGAGTGGGAGCTTATTATTTCTTATATTTATAAATGATGGAAGTTGAAGGCAGTAGGGTCCAGGAGGCATACTAGGCAGCATGTACTAAGTTTCGACGGCCCTAAGGTCTACCAGGCCTAGGACAAATTTTAAAATTGGACCCACCTATTTTTTTTTTCTTCAGAAAATTATAATTTTGGACTCTTTTTCTTCAAACTTAAAAAATATATATTAGTTTAGGGTTGATAATAGGCTAGACTATTCTAGAAAGAACGGACATGTGCAGTCGTCCATGCTTTGGGCCGAACCTAGATATATTCTAGAGATAATTGATCAAATGGTGGCATGAGGAATGTTGTGGTTGTTGTTTTGGTGATTGAATTTTTTTTTTTGTTAATTTGGTAGCTAAGTTTGTATTTTGTTGAAAGAGTGACTAAACTAGGTTTCGTTGGTGCTTTTAGATAAAAACAGTTAAAAATGGACATCTGATACTTATGTGTCTTATTTTTTAGGATTATTTTGTTAAACTTTTGTTGTTAGACTATCATTTTCAGTAGAATATTGATGTTCGAAGAAATTCTACATAAAAAATAGCTTTTGTCGAATACAAAATTATGGCTCTACAATCAATCATAGCTGAGGTAAATGACGGTTAGGACAAAAATAATCCTAAAAATAAGACGCCTGATCATCACATGTCCATTTTTAACGATTTTTATCCAAAAGTACCAATAAAATATAGTTCAAACATTTTTTAAATCAAAATACAAAATTTAGTTATCAAATTAATAAAAAAAAAGTACAATCACCAAAATAACGACCACAATATTTTTTAGACACCATTTAAACAATTAACTATGTATTTTATATGCTAAACTAGCAAACATATGCTAAACTAGCAAATATGGCTCATACTAATAATACAGCCTAATATCAACAGTACAAAATAATATGTATGAAACATATAATAACAATACATCCTATTATATCTAAACGGACATTATGATATAATAAAACATATACATCAAATCGTTTCCTCCTTCTATACACTGACGTATAGTCTTATAGAATAGTAAAATGTAAGTAAATTATATGTTGCATCCAAGAAAATATCAGAAACAAATATGGAAGATTAAACAAAAAATTACTACTATAAAATAAACAACAGACAGAGAATGAGAAGTTACATCATATTACATCTAAACCACATCAGTTCCATGTCATCGTATGTAATGGACAATGGTATCACTAAAAAAAAAAGAACTTAAAGATTGAATATTATTTTTGATTCTGAGTCAAGTAAACAAAATTTGTGTGTAATTAGAATAAAAGAGTACGGAATTCCAAACAACTCAGAATTGAGAACCTGCTCTCTCTTTCGTATTGGGAGACAAGGATGCATAAGATGAGTACATCTTAACACTAATTATATTGGAAGACAAGGATATCTCAAAAGTGTAACCAAAAGTATTACTAATTATTTTTTGTGACACTTTTGAGATCCAAATACTATATATATATATATATATATATATATATATATATATATGGAGATCCAAACAATAATTATGGAACTTATATGAGTTCCAACGTCTAAGTATTCCTAAAAATTTTACTATCTTGAAATCCAAACACCTAGGTACAAAAAAAAAAAAAAAAAATTTTACCCAACAAGTTTAGAACTATAGAATTAATGCTTAATGCAAGAAATACTATAACATTGTCAAGAAAAGAAATTCATATTCTTGTAAAATTAAAAATAAATAAATAAATAAATAAATAAAAATAAACCTGAAAGAACAAGTGAAGTAAGTTTAGGAGGAAGGAGTAGAGAAACAAAGAATATATAGAGTGAAATGAAGGGAGAGGTGAATGGAAAATAGCTGTAAGCCATTAATCATGTGGCAGCTGGTGATTGTAATAGCTGAAAATAAAGCACAACAAAGAGAGTTAAAAAGGATGGTCCAACTCCATGCAAGCATTTTCCTATTTGTTGCCTCTTGTCATTTTTTTTAGCAACAAGTGTATAAATTCTGCTTGTTGTCCCTCTTTGTTTCTTTTTTTTTCTAAACATTAATTGTGTAACTGATCTACAATTGCAGTTTTGTCCTCAAATTAGAATTGACATTTATTCGTCCTCAAATTGGAATGAATTGTATACATTTGTAAGTTATTTGGGACCATGCGCTGAACCATTTTTTTACGTCGTTTTATGGCAAACGGTTCAAAAGTAAGCCAAACTTTAGCCATTGTGGGCCCCGGCACAAGGACCATATCAAAGGGACCAACCCATCGTTCGGCATAATATTTTTTAGGCCAGGTTCGGTTTGCAGAACCGTGGCATTGGAAAAGAAAAATGTATTTGGATGAGAAAAAAAAAAAAACAAAAAAAAAAAAACAAAAACGGTTTCCAGCTATTCATAGATTTATTTTTCTCCTTCTAAGAATTCAATTTTCTTCCCAAAATTTTTAACTTTTTTAAACATAAAAAAAAAAACTTATAATTTTAAAAAAAAATTAATTTTTATTTTTTATTTTTTACGTACCAAATGAGACCTAAATGATGCATTAGAAGTAATTATTTTGTGGTCTAAAATATCATTAGTTAAAGGATAAAATAGTCATCTAGTCACCATCAAACTTCCATACTAATTACTCTAAAATCGTCATAATCGTGTCTTTCTTTCTCTCTCTTGCATCTCTTCTAGTTTAGTAATAAATCAAATTGTTATTTAAAACTATAAAATTGTTATTATAGAAGCACGGAAAAGATACATCCATACGTCCAACGTCCATGCATTTCAGAATAAAACTCAACAGATGATGGGCCGCATGGACACCATACGTCCCAGAAAATGGACACCCATACGGTCCAAACAAGCATCCTGACAATTGGCCGCAGGTCGACCTAACATGACGTCCTGACAACAGAGATGATGCCTGATATAGAATCCTGAGAAGAAGAAAAAAATTCTGATCGTCTCGAAGGACGAGAACACATTAAGAGACATAAGTCCCAAGGATAGTGCAGAGCCACGTGTACAACACGACAAAATATCCCATGCGGTTCTGACTCATGCGTTCCAAACTCCATACGGTCCATGCGACTCTGGCCCATGCGTCCCAGACTCCATGCATAACATGCAGTTCTGGCTCATGCGTTCCAAACTCCATACGGTCCATGCGACTCTGGCCCATGCGTCCCAGACTCCATGCATCACATGCGGCTCTGGCCCATGCGTTCCAGACTCCATACGGTCCATGCGTCTCTAGCCTATGCATCCCAGAATCCATGCGTCCCATGAAGCTCTCGCTCATGCGTTCCAGACTCCAAGCGGTCAATGCGTCTCTGGCCTTATGTAAAACCCCAAATTCTGAAAACCATATTATTTTTTATTAGTTAATTATTTAATTTATAATAGTTATGAGCTAAATAGAGGGAATAAATTTTATTTAATTTTTATTTGAGGTGTTTGTGCATTTAGGAAATTTATGGAACCATTATAATTTTTTTTTAATTTATTCCATGTAGGAGACCTTTTGGACTGTTGTTAGCTTAAATGGTATGCACCAATATAATTTTTTAGAATTTTTTTATGCATATATATATATATATATATATAATTAATTAGAAAAAAAAATTCTATTGGATCTCAACCGAAACCTAAACCCTCTATCCTAAAACCACTACCCGTTTAGCCCCTACCCGGAACCGTTAGGAGAAGCAAAATATCAACAGCAGTAGCAAAAATTAACTTTTCTTTTCCTTCTCCGCGCGTGTGAGCCGACTCATTCCACCGCCTCTTATCTCTATTGTATTACTAAACTCTCCTAAACCAAAGCCAAAACTAAGGAAAGAAAGAAACAACAACAACAGTGGTTTTTGAAACCACTAAATTATCCCACCGTCTCTTTATCTCTATATATATACTATCAAACTCTCCCAAACCCTAAACTCCAATTCTTTCACCAAACTTAACACCCTTTTGGATGCTTGCACTATACAGATTTTCTGCCAGGCAAGTATACCTTGCCATTGTACTGTATTTACATTCTTATGATGTATGCATATTTATTTTCTACTTATTTAGTTCATTTATTTTAACTGCTATATAAATTGTGCGTCCAAGGAAACTTGGGTGCAACGACGGTATCGTCGTATTCTATTTTATTTAGGTATATCCATTGGACCTATTTTATGAGACCACCCCATTATTATGAGATATTTTATGTTTCATTGGCCATGACACTATTCTTACACGAGTATGAGTCACATGTAGGACACAAACTTGCATATTCGGCTGGCCACTGGTACGTATAGGTCGTGCGACGGATAGGGATAACTGTCGATAAAAACTTTGTATGCTAATAGACCTGGCAGTTATTTAGAGGTTTTATCGTTTCATGGATGTGGCATGCTTAGAGCATGGGGTGGGAAGAACAATAAGTAAAGCGTTTGGGCTCCTTTGCACTTTTCTCCTGTGCGCCCGGATTCTCCGCCGGAGAGACGGGTGATGATGACCACTATATATTATATTATCAGGCGGTCTCTGCCGTTCAAAAGATGACATGCTTTGTAGGCCCCTAGATCTCCAAGAGAACCATGCCAATCCCATTTTTGGCCAGATAGCCCACGTATTGGAAAGTTATTCTCAAACTGCATTCACTTAGACGGTTAGGCGACCCATTGGATGTTTACTTTTCAGTACTTTATTGGCATATTATTATGTATCTTGTTACGTCCCTCTGAGGACCTGGTCCCTTTTTAGATATAGACGAGCAGGAGTATCCGCAGTAGTACGGACATGGACCTGACACTACTTACCAGACTTAGGAGGTCTTACCTTAGGAGTATCTGTGATTTTATTACCGTTGTTTAGAGATCCTTGTTGCTACTTCAGTATAGTCATTTTGTAGTGGATTTGTTTCCATCCGACTATCAGACTTGATACTCATCTTTGATATTCAGATATTATTCAGCTCTTTATTCCTACTTATTGTTTGTGCTGTGGATGAGATATAGATTATGTGTGACTTATTGTGACAGTATATTACCACTGGTGGATTGGATATTCATGTACAGCGTACGCGTATATATGGTTTCCATATATTGGAGTTCGTATACATACGGCTGGGTGTGTTACGTATTCCTAGTCTTATTCATTAACCAAGGTATAAATTTACCTTGTTAATTTATATCTTCTACCATCCTTGACTTTCTACCGTAACTTAGTTTTAATTTCGAGGACGAAATTTTTATAAGTTGGGTAGAATATAAAATCCCAAATTCTGAAAACCATATTAGGTGATAAGAGGTACTGAACTTCAGATGAGTTCCAAGACTCTCTTGCATGCTCCTTCAAAAGTGTAATGTAAATCGTGAATCCATGTCTGATTCATTGCTGACTGGTATACCGTGAAATCTCACGATCTGCCTCATAATCTCAAGATTGTTGAGCATCAAGTCCAATTTTAATATGTCGCAAGAATGCTATAACCGACTGATGGATTTGATTATAGAGATCTTACCAGAGGATGCAAAGTTGCCTAAAGACTTCTACCGATCTAAGAGGATGGTGAGATCGCTCTGGATGTGATATGAAAAAATTGATGCATGTCGCAACGGGTGCATGTTGTACTACAAAGACGACAAGGATGAAGATGCATGCAGATTCTGTGGTGCTGATCGGTACAAGGCTACTGGTAGAGAAAAGTCTGTTGGTGCAAAGAAGCCTACCAATTTGATGCACTACTTACCTTTGACGCCGCGGTTGCAGAGGTTGTTTATGGTGAATGAGACTGCAAAAAATATAAGTTGACATAGGTGGAAATAGATTAAAGGAGTATTGGATCATCCATCCGATGTAGAAGCATGGAAGCACTTTGATCGAGAGTATCTAGATTTTGCTTTGGATCCGTGTAATGTCAGATTGGGTCTCTCCTCCTACGGTTTTATCCCATTCGGACTTTTGGGCTTCCAGTATTCGTGTTGGCCTGTGATCGTTACTCCGTACAATCTACCACCTTGGATGTACATGAAGACTCCATATATGTTCCTAACCGTTATTATCCCGGGTCCGAACAATTTGAAGAGGAATATCGATGTATATTTATAGCCTTTGATAGATGAATTGAATCAGCTATGGGAAGTAGGTGCCAACAAGTACGATATTTCCAGAAAGCAGAAATTTCAGATGAGGGCAGCACCTATGTGGACTATCAACGACTTTTCGGCATATGGAATATTATCGGGATGGAGCACTCATGGTCGTCTCTCATGTCCGTATTGCATGGACCGTACTAAGGCTTTCTGTTTGAAACACGGAGGCAAACTGTACTTCTTCGATTGTCATCTACAATTTCTGTCGAAGGATCATCCGTACCGGAGGAACATGAATGCTTTTCGTACGGGCGTTATGGAGAAGGCCAATCCACTGCCAAGGTGGCCCGGATACACGATATGGAAAGAGGTAAAAGATTTACCAAGTGCTATCGAAGAGCCTGCTAAGGGGTACGAGTGTGACGAATTTGGTCACACCCATAACTAGACGAAGAGGAGTATATTCTGGGATCTGCCATATTGGAGCACCAATCTGATCAGACATAACCTTGATGTCATGCATATCGAGAAAAATGTGTTTGATAACATAATTAATATTGTAATAGAGGTAAAGGAAAGATGAAAGACAATCCGAAGGCCAGGTTGGACTTAAAAAAAATGTATAACATTCTGCGTTGCATTTGATAGAGGAGGAGAATGGAAAGTTAAAGCAGCCTAAGTCAGTTTTCTCACTGGAGAAGGAGGATAAAGGGAGACTTTGTAGGTGGATTCAGAGTCTAAAATTTCTAGACGGGTACGTATCAAACTTGAGAAGATGCGTCGACCTCAAGGAGAACAAACTGGCGGATATGAAGAGCCACGATTGTCACATATTCATGGAGAGGTTAATTCCAATTATATTTTGGGAATTCTTATCGCAGGTCATTTGGGATCCATTGACAGAGCTCAGCATATTTTTCAGAGATCTTTGTTCTACTAAGTTGCTCGTCGATCGTCTAGAAAAGCAAAAGAAGGACATTGCGGTAATACTATGTAAGCTCGAGAAGGTGTTTCCTCCTGGATTCTTCGACTCTATGGAGAATTTGCCAATTTATCTTTCCTATGAGGCACATGTTGGTGGTCCTGTCGATTATCGGTGGATGTACCCCTTCGAGCAGCATCTGAATCACCTAAAGAGAAAGGTAAAAAATAAGGCACGGGTTGAGAGCTCTATTTGTGAAGCTTATGTTCTTAAGGAGATTATAAACTTTTGCTCGACTTATTTCAAACCTCATATTGCTACTAATAGAACGAGAGCTCCGAGAAATGACGACGGATATCAGGAATCTAATGATGCAATACTCAAAGTATTCAATGCGTCCGGCAAGCCTTCGGGGAAAATAAAGAAGAGATATTTGAATGACGACGAGCTAAGGGCTACTCAGTTGTATATATTACTCAATTATGATGAGGATGAAGTGGAGAAGCTAGAGGTATAAGTAATTAATACGTCCACGTTTACATCATCTCAATGTAATAGTATAAGCTACTATTATGCTACTAATCAGCGATTGCTTCGTTGTTTTTTAGCACATATAATGATGAGTTGAGGTCGGTTAGACCCTACATAACAGACAAAGAAATAGAACAAGAAATAAGATGCCATTTTCCTTCTTAGTTGAGCTAAGGAGCATGGTAATTACTTTTCTTTCTGCACTTTCACAATAAATAACTTACTATCCCTATTTTGGTATTTAGCTCGATCGTCTAATAACACCCGAGACTGAATCTATTAGAACTCTAGCCAAGAGACCAATTACTGCCGTCAAAATATGACCAAGTTTTTGTGTGAATAGGTTTAGGTTCAAGTCAACAAATGCTCAGATTAGAGACAGCTTTCTAGATCTTGATTCTACGAAAAATAATTGTTTGTGTATTAAATCTTTGAACTACAAAGACGTCGATCCAGGCAATAATTTCTTTGGCATCTTACGAGAGATTGTGGAGTTGACAAATAATTATGGCATAGAACCTACTAAGATCATGCTATTCAAGTGTGAATGGTTCGATCTGATTCAATATCAAGGTTGGAAAATTGACAAGCACTGCCTTGTGGATATAAACTACAAGCGTAGATATCAAGGCTACGAACCATTTATCCTATCAAGTCAGGCTCAGCTCGTGTACTTCATAACTTATCCTAGACGGGGGACAGCGAGGTCGGATTGGTGGGCAGTATGCAAGACTAAAGCTAGAAATACCTTTGACATTGACGAAATAGCTTATCAGGAGGACGAGCCACCACTTGTAACAAATATTTTAGATGTTGACTCAACGAAAGTTACTAATTATACGAGTAATAATGTGGAAGATGTAAAATTATCCGAAGAAGGAGACAAAGACAAAGTAGATGAAAGTAAATATGAGGAGGAAGAGGAAGAGGAGGACGAAGAAGGCGAACAAGATGAATTTTTTGAAGATGATTGAAAATAAAGTATTTTGCCTGTAGAATGTATTATATTTTGACTGTAGAATATACTATTTTGACGAAGATATATATTATATTTTGACTGTAGAATATACTATCCATTTAGACTTGTGACACCACTAGTTATTTACTGTACAATTCTATGAATGCTGTAAGATATGCATAATATTTTGATTGTAGAATGTACTATATATTTGTGTATTTCTTTATTTATCATATGTTGTTATCAGGTATGACAGGATGACACGGAGGGTTCGGCAGGTCCCAAGGTAGACGGAGTACTCCTCCGGTACTGCCTACTGTTGGTTCTGGATCCTCGTCGCCTAGTACTCAAGTATATCGATCAGTCACATCTCCAACTGCGACAACGTTACTTCGCATCACTCCTGGGATAAGTAGTTTCAAGCCTGATAGTACTCCCTCATCCAGCATTTCTCCTGCTGATTGAACCATAGAGACAAATGAGCATATGGAGGAGGTCGAGCCGACGTTGTCCCAGCATCAGCTAGATCCTCCATGTGCACCTTTGGAGGAGACAAGGACAGAGATTTGGGCCGACGGTACAAAGTAAGTCAATTAGATGGTTTAGCATCATATATATCCTCCGGACAGAGATTTCTCGTCGGTACAGAGATGCCTGGGCCTCTTTCTGAGGAACAACTATGGTGGCCCTTGGATCAACTACTCTGAAGCTCCGGAGGAGAGAAAGACGTTCTGGTTTGCGCACTTCAAGGTAAAAGTAAATTATATAAATCCTCTAATTTATGCATATTAAATAACTTACTAAATTATTTATTATAGCAAACGTATTTCTATCCTCCGCACCAGGATGAGTTGATCGAGTAGATATTTTTTGTCGTTGCCTCCAAGCTTATCCATGATGCTCTGGATGACCAGAAGGCTCGTGATCGCGTTGGAAAACTGATCCAAGGTTGGATCACGCCTGAGCAGTGGACTGCGATGAGGGATAGATTCGACGATCCGAGGTACAAGAAAAGGTCTGAGAAGGCCAAGGCGGCTAGGCGGAAGGCAACAAAGTGGTGTGGTGGTTCGATTCTGATGACGGAACATTTTCGTCATTTGGTATATTTTTTATTTCAGATATATTATTTTAATACAAGTACGATAAAATGGTAGTAGGAAAAAATGTTTAGTTTTAGTACTAAATAATATATTTTTAACAGGTACAGAGGGGTGATGATGCAAATATGGTGACCGTCTTCCTGGCCACCCATCGAAAGGGCAAAAATCTCATTGATGAGAGGGCCTCCCAGTCCTATGTAAGTATTACTTTACTTTGTGTTAATTTTAATATAACTTAGTCAATTATCGAGTATCCAAACTTTTCTAGGCCGAGTATCTTAGGCTGCGTGAGCGGGCGATTGCTAGTGCACATACAACGGGAGAGGCTGGTACTTCCTCACAGCCCTCTCCAGCTCCGTCGGTGGACGAGCTGTGGGTGACAACCGCTGGTGGTCTCCAGAGGGGTACGTACTACGGTACGGGATCCTATGGCGCCCTTGTTGCGACGCAGTCATCTAGGGCCTCCCCGACAAGTGCGCATTCCACACAACCCTCGTAGTCGTCGGCCCGAGTCCAAGAGGCCATTGACCGTCAGATTGTGTCTCTCTATGACGAATTACTGCGAAGGATAGAGGAGCAGCCCCTGTCCTAGCCGTAGGCGGATGATGCGACGCTTATCGCACGATTTGATATGCTCGAGTGCAGCATCAGGGAGCACCGAGATTTGATAGCTGATCTTAGAGCGTCGACAGAGTGCAGCGTGACGGAGCTGCATGCATCACAGTTGTCTATGGGCGAGAGACTGACGATGATGCATGATTCAATGGTTCATAGCAGTATGAGGCTGTTATCTTCCATGGATTCATACAACCAGCGACTAGCAGAGTTGGAGCAGATACGTCCTCCTAGTGCACCTACATCGACACAGACTCCACCAACGTTACTGCCTTCTCCATCGACATCAGTGTCGATTTTACGGGGGCAGTATGATTTTTTCTTATCCTTCATGCGCGCCGATGGTCATCCTCCTGCAGATCTGCAGTAGTCCTAGTTAGGACCGTTTATTGATTGTTTGTGTTTCAGACCTATGATATTTGGTCATTTATGAATATTTTTTTATTTTTGAGGCATTCAGACGTTATTTCTTGTATTCTTTAGGATGAGGCTTTCAGACTCAATTGTGTGGATATTTGTTGTATTCTTTACGACGATATTTTCTCCTGATTCGCTTTATAATCTCAATATTTTGTTTTCTTCAAATTTTATTATATTATTCATATTAAATATATGTTAATTTATCGGTATTGAGTATTCAACCGAAAGGGGTCGGTGAACCCAACAAATTCAATGGAGGGTTGCTCCGGGTCTATTAGTACAAATTGTGAATTCATAAACTGCAGGAAGAATAGTTTGGAAATAATTCAGTATTCATTTTTTTATTTTTTTACTGTAATCTTTAGCGACATTTTTAGTGATGTTTTGCAAAGTTTAGCGACGTCTTCTCACGTCGCTAATTATGTCGCTAATTACGTTACTATATTCGTTGCTAGATACGTCGCTACACACATCGCTAAACAAGTCGCTGTCCGTCGCAAACTGCTGACGTGGCAGTATTGCCATGTCATAATAACATCGCTAAATGAGTCGTACAAAGTCGCTAAATGAGTCGCACGTACGTCTCTATAAAATTCGCTATTTACGTCGCTATCTACATCGCTAATTTAGCGACATATAGCGACAAAAATATACGTTGCTAATTTAGCAACTTTGCGTCGCTGCACGTCGCTAATATAGCGACGCATATACGTCGCTAGAAAACATCGAAATAACGACATTTGGTGACATTTTTTCTGTCAGCGACTAGTTTAACGACGACTTTAACAAAACGTCACTAATTACGTCGCTAAAATTATTTAGCGACAATTTTTGGCCATTTAGCGACATTTTTTTATGTCGCTAAATTGACTTATTCTGGTAGTGCACTGACACGATATGTCACTGACACGACATGGGACATGACACAGACCCTAACCCTATCTCTCTTCACTGACACGACACAAGATATGACATAGACCCTAACCCAAAGTCGAGATACGACATAGACCCTAACCATATCTGAGTTAATTAGACGTAGTCTTGGGTATCAAGTGAGGTATTATGAAGTGCACACTTGTGCACAATACAGTGAGGGTGTGTGTGTGTATGGATATCTCGGTTCTGTGGACACTAACCATATCCTAATCCGAACTCGAACACACACACACACAGACACTAACACTAACCCAAACTCGGACATGCGGACTCACTAACATGCATATACTAACCCTAATACGGACACGAACATGAACACGAATACGAATACGAACACACACACACACATGTCTGTATCATGTCATCTCATGATACGTATGATAAAATTATAGGACACATGGATATGAAATGTTAGAACACAATATCGAGGATAAGGTTGTAAGCATTTTATCGGACATGGACACACGCATACATGTCAAGTATGGATATCCAGGAGTGTATCAATGAGTGTCAACTATGTATCTTGGACCGAAACAAAGTGACACTGATATCTATGACTTGACTTTTCAATTAGAAAGTCATGGCCTAGTGCACCTACAACGGGAGAGGCTGGTACCCGTAGTCCTCTCCAGCTCCGTCGGTGGACGAGCTATGGGTGACCACCGCTGGTGGTCTCTAGAGGGGTACATACTATGGTACATATAATCCTATGGTGCCCTTGTTGCGATGTAGTCCTCTAGGGCCTCCACTGCAAGTGCGTATTCCCCAAAGCCCTCGCATGCGTCGACCCGAGTCTAAGAGACCATTGACCGTCAGATTGTGTCTCTCCGTGATGAGTTGTTGCGAAGGATGGAGGAGCAGCCCTTGTCCCAGCCGCAGCCAGACGATGCGATACTCATCGCATGATTTGATATGCTCGAGCGTAGCATCATTGATCTCAGGGATATGACAGCTGATCTTAGAGCGTCGATAAATTGCAGCATGACGGAGCTGCAGGCATCACAGATGTCCATGGGCGAGAGGCTGATAATGATGCAAGATTGAATGGTTCATAGCAGTACGAGGCTGTTATCTACCATGTATTCATACAACCATTGACTAGCAACATTGGAGCAGATACGTCTTCCTGGTATGCCTTTATCATCACAGACTCTACCGATGTCACTTCCTTCTTCATCAACATCGGTGTCAATTTTACGGGAGCATTATGATTTGTTCTTATCCCTGATGCGCTGTCATGCCCCAGTCCTAAAATATCGTGGGACTAGACACGCGGCAATGGCCAGCAGCACACACCGATGGGTAAACCCAATTTAATGGACCCATCAGAATATACTTAAGCTGTAATACAACAATGAGGGTCTAATATACTAATCTCATCCACAGAAATGAATACAACAAGATCAGAATCATAATGCAAGATCAATCTCAATAAAACATAAAATCGGGGAACAACCCGATAATGAGTCTGGTACAATAGTCAAGAAATAAGATAACAACAGTATATACTGAGTATGGATAAGACATACACTCAAGAGAAATTCTTTGCGATCACCTCGTCCTCAAGTTCTGGTACTGCTCCAAGGACTGCTCCTATCCCGTATACCTCAGGGTAGATATCCTCCGCTAACCTTGGGGACATAATCCAGATCCAGGTCCTCAAGGGACATAGCAAGGTACAAAATAACTCATGCCAAAATAATACAGTGCAGCAATAAATAAAATAATAGGGTAAACTATATAACCAGCTAAGTGATATGCAAGTGAGACTTTTAATCATACTCAGGATGACACTACTATAGGCTCTGTGTCGGGGAAACCCATAGCAGCATTAGTATTACGACTCCACTATATGCCAAAGCAAGTAGTATCACGACTCCAATATATGTGCCAAAGCACCTCCAGATAAAATATATATAATATAATCAGCCTTTGATAGGGTAATACTCTCCCCACCCAATGTAATCACACGTCTCATGTCCACGACATCTCATGTCCATGTCACGCAAGATCATGACCTCTAACTAATGTAATAAGTCACAATGATACCTAAGCATGTATACAATATTTGTCATAAACCTGTATCCTATACAGAATCACCATGAATATCTCAGGAAGATTCTGTCTTATGAATAGTGTCTGGTGTCCTGTGGTATGACGTACTTGATAATACAAGCACGAGAATGTATAGGGTCTCGATGTCCATGTCTAGGTGACAATACACAACTCTGCATACAGTATTGACACCCGAATATTATTCGGACGCTAAGTAATGTCACACGGTCCTAGGTTCAACAAAGATATTACAATAATAATACATCAAGGAAATAACATGTATCAATGACTGCAAGATTGGCAAGGTACACTTGCTTGGGGTTCTGACTCCAACTGTTGCTCTGGTATCAGCGAGATTTGCAGGTACTCCTTCGATTGCTGAAATAGACATCACCATCAGATTCAGAAGACATCAAATAGCTAGAAATGCCTATCCTTGAGTCCAATTTGGTCACAGGGGCAAAAGTGACAATTTCTGGTCAAAGCGGGGTCCACATGTGGCCCGCTTCGCACCAAAAAATGTGTCAGAGACAATGTTCTCTAAATTTGTCAAACATAGTGTTCACAAGTCCAAAACGACGATACGAACCCATGTTTGGTGTGATGTAGTGGATAAAAAGGGTGTGTGATATTTAGTATGAGTTTTGAGGGTGTGATTGGGGGTTTGGTTTGGTGTTGGGTCTAGTTTTGGGTTGAGTTGGGTCCTTACACCAATTTAACTAAAATTAATATAAATGGTGTTCTAAAATTAATTAGATGTACATAGGGTTAAAATTAGGTGGGACACAAGTGTCATGGACGTAGAAGACTCAGAATAGAATATTGCATAATTTGGATTACACAAAATGGGTCAGGGGTTCATCTAGTGAAGAATATTGTGCGACTAAAATGAAGCACAAGTGTCATGGCCGGCATGTCTAGGACAAGGGGGTAAAATTTGTTAGAAGGCAAGAGCTAGTGTAGCGCTCCCAATATCGAAGCAACGGTAAGGTACAATAATTAAATAAAATTACTGTAATAAATTACAATCTCAATATTTAATCCCGAAATAATACAAATTTAATTCATAACCCTATATTATGATCAAGGGTTCATCTAGTGGGCTTCTAGGTCTAGTCTACTAGCTCATGCATTAAAGAACACTATATATATATATAATATATATATATATATATATATAAATACACACACACATATCATGCAATTATTTAAAATAAATATACACAATACATATAAAAAATAAAATAACAAAAATATCCCTATTTTAGGATGTGGTAGTGACAAGTCTACCCTCCTTAGAAAATTTCGTCCTCAAAATTTAAGATCCTCAATAGTTGTATTTATTTATTAATTTATTTTACCATAAAAATTTAAATTTATCAAGCCATATAATCATGAAGTAAATCCATATTGCTATTTTATAAAATTTTCAAAATTCTATAAATATCATATTCCTGAAAATCTTTAAATTTAAAAATCAAATTCCATTCTTGTCACAATCTCCTCCAAAATTTTAAGTTAATAACTAAATACAAAAGAATTTAATATCCAATCCTCTAATTTAAATCCAATCAATGCATACTTATAAAATTTGAAATCTTATCCCAAAAATTTGAATTCAAACACTAATCAATTTGTGATCTTATTCCTCGATTCTTTTTCCACACAATACTCAAACATTGTAATACTTACAAAATCTTCAAATACAATATTCAAAATATAAATTTTAAATTTATATCTTGTAGTCAAATAAATATAATGATAATGTTCTTAAATTTTTCAAAATTTAATGACAAATTCAATCATATCATAATCTTCACAAAAGACAATAATTTAACAAAATTGTCAATTCTGCCATATTAAATTCTCAACTCTTTATTTGAATTAATGTTTATCCTCAAAATTTAAAAATACCTCATCTCTCTTTGTCCAGTCATAACCTCTTCATGAATCTTTACTACTATCAAACCTCCAACAACCAAGGTCTAAGGAAATCCTACCTACAGTCATACAACATGCAATCTAGAGAAAATATGCATGGTTATGGTCTATTTTGGCATGATATTTCAGTCTCTGTCAAAGTGTACTACTAATTATATTCTAGCAAGAAAACTATTGATACAAGCTACGGTACTAAGAAATCAATCAATCAATAAAATAGACGAAAAATGAATAGAAGGAAAGAATAGAACAGAACTTGCTAACACAACCATAGGTTAAATGATGCATCCAAAGTTTGATATCTCTATCCCTTTAGGTACTACTGTTTCTACTACAAGCACACTCATTGCTAGCTCTCTTACCTACTATAATTGTTTATACTAGCTGTTCTTATCACTCAAGTGCATACCAAGTGCAACACAACACACTAAGTACTGCTCCCTCTAATACAACTCTAGATGGACACACAAGTCAGTTTGCAGTGCCATCTCAGGTATGCTCAAGCCAACAGATCCTTACACATGCACTTCATCTACTCATATACTGATATACATTTCTTACCCACCATAAAATTTTATCCTCAAAATAAAATCCTCAAAATTTAACTTCTCAAAAAATTTAAAATAAAATGTATATACTTTCCTCAAAAGTCAAATATTCAAATATTAAAATAAAATTTTAATCACTTCCAAAAATCTTTATAGCTTTGACTATGTTTATCGAATTGAATTTGAATCCTTAAAAATTTTAATAACATAAAATCTCAACTCCTCAAAAATTCTTAAAAATTGAAATTTATTTCCAATATTCAAATTATAAATTTAAATTCAAATCTTGTAGTCCAATAGCTCTAATGTTAATCTTTCTCACTGTCGTCATCAACATATGTTATCAGATGATACCATAATTTTAGACCGTAAAATTTATCTCGATAAGAATTCAAACTCAACAACAACAACACCAAGAATTAAATTTAATAACCAATCAACAAGAATCAAATTCAATAACAAGTGAGAGCGGACGAAAGCAAGGGAAAAGATTTAAATTGAAAATTATAATAAGATTCTCAAGGGTCATCCCAGGAATCTCTCAAAAAATTTATGATTGAGTATCCTCTCTCATCCTAGTATCCTATGTCCTATATTCTATCGCAGGCACGCACTAGTACAACTAAGACGTCGCAATACCACGACATCGTATTACTTGCGAAGCCTGACCAGCATGGGCCGCCATTAAAAATGTGTCACGACCAGCACCCGATATAGGGGCACGAGTATGTGGGTACGTCCAGTCTACGCTGCAACATCGGCGATAGAATGCTGTCTTGGTCACAATACTATCTAATCAATCTTCCACGAATATCCAACTCCATAAGGAGACACATATATCACAATATAATATGTAAATACTCAATCACAGAACTAAAGCACGATAAGATATCTAAGAAAATAAACGAAATGCAACACAAGTCTAAACAAAATATTCTAACTCAAACAATAACATCCAAGTCTCAAAGTATGCCGAAAACAAATCCGGTACCAAAAATCTACTAAAAGAAACTAAGTGAATAACTAGTGATCCCGACTAGACCTTCCTGAATCACACCTGGCTACAAGATCCAAGGCTACAGCTACTCTTCCTGTGGTCTATAATATGTCGGACACCGGTCCTCTAAGTCGCAGTCTGAAAAAATATTTTCAGTCAAGATAGAGCAAAGTACAACCCAAATAACAGTTCCAGTTAATTGATAAGGACTATAAAACAATAAATAGATGATGCTATATACTGAGATAAGATAATAAATAAATGCAATGGCAAAATAAAAATAACATGCAATATAGGCAATATTGTACAGTCAGTGCATATATGAAATAAAAAGAAAGAGCTACAATATCATATACAGGGTGATGTAGTATATGAACTGAAATAAATAACTATAACTATTCTAAGTGTTTGAAATAGTAGTTTTGAAATGTGATCGGCTTGGGAACTTGTACAATAGCTACATGGCCTGGCTAATCATACGTGAGGTGTATGATTAACACTAAAAATATTTTATACTTGTACGATAGGGATTTGATCATATCTCTCACTAGCAATTTTCCCGCCCCCAACTAGTACAGTGGATCCAACCATGACACGTCACGATACACGATCAATGTCCAATATATCATGTATAATGTCTAATATCAATGTCATGTACAATGTCAATACGATAACCAATGTAACATTCATGACTACAGATCCAATCTATATACTAGTCCGTGTAGCACAGTATCAAGAATCAGATGTAATATTTCTAATTACTTAAATTATTAAAATTATCAAATAAAAGAAATTATCAGAGAATGTACTCGCCTGTGGTCCTCTGCTGGCAATACCAATATCCTATTTTCGAAGTCTTGTCTGAATAATCCAACAGTCCTATAGACATAATATAATAATAATAATAATAATATAGCATCAGTTGTTATACTAGCACACATACAAACATAATATACTAAACTCAGAAACTACGCTAGGGGCTGTGATATATGGTCAACTAGCAGGGTCAAGTGTGACATGTGTCAGTGAGTTGACTGTCTGATTATGCACAGCAACACATGTCTAAGCCAGTACGTTAGTGTAAACAAGACGGTCAATTCACTAATACATATAAATACGGGACACCCATAATTTACCACTTATGGTCCTACAATAATATATATATATATTATAGTCATACCTAGTACTTAGCATTTAATTTTCATGGAGTATATATATATATCTGTATATAACAACTAAATATTATACGCATACACGCACACACATGCACACTAGCTACTAGGTTTACTAACATAGGGTCACGATACCACATACAAAACTACCATGAAATAACATGCTAAAGCTAATACCTATCACACATGTATACATAAAATCACGAAATAGGGTAAGCTACGAACCTTGATGGGCACATACGGGGTCGACGGCTAATGAAGGTGAAGTCGAGGGGAAGTAGAACGAGGGTGGCGGTGGTTATGGTGATGATAATGATGATGATGATGATGATGATGATGATGATGGTGATGATGATGGGGAGGTCAAGGAAGGTCGTGGTGGTTGAGGAACTCAGGGACGGTCGGGTCGAGGTAAAGTCGGGAAGGAGATGATGGGAAGTCGGCTGCTAGACTGTCCCGGCGGAGGAAGGAGGGATAAAGAGAGGTTGAGTCGGTGAGGAGTCGACTGGAGTATGAAGGAGGTCGTAGTCGGTTGTCAGGGAGGTTGGCTACTATGGTGAAGAAAAGTCGGGGTGATGGTCTGGCAATGGCGAGGTGGTCGGAGAGGCTACTCCGGCGGATGGAGATGATGGTGTCGATGAGTGTAGTCGAGACGGAAGTGTCGAGGGGATGGAAGGAGTCGGGGTGGTCGCTGCTGCCGGGGTCGGCGCTGTGGAGTGGTGGTGAAATCGGGCTCCGGCGGTTGATGGCCATGGGGTGAGGGGATGATGGCAGCAGTGGGTGAAGATGCTCAGGCGCTGAGGATCGATGGAGATGGTGAAGGGTTGCTCGGCTGCTCGGCTGAGATGTAAGGTTGGGCTATTGCTCGGGTGATGAGGAGGCTGATGTGGGGTTGCTGTGACGAGGACGGGGACGTCGAGGGATCAACGATGGCAAGGTAGTCCGGCGGGATGTAGGTTATGCTCAGGCGGGGTATTCACCAGAGGAAGGAGAGAAGAGGGTGGCTATGGGTTTGTTTAGGGTTTGGTTTTGTAGGAAGAAGGTGATAAAAAAATAATGGGGAGTTGGTAGTTTTTGAATGAGGAAGGAGAGAGGTGATGACAACCTAGGGATTAGGGCCGGCCATGTGTTCCTTAGGATAGGGTTGGCTCCTTGGAAAATTGGTTAGGATGACGGATTATATATAGGAAAGTGTGTGTGGTGAGGATAATGCTCCAATTTGAATGAAGGGCCATGATTTAACATGAAGGGGATTATACAAACAAAAAAGGGAGAGAGTATGAGAGATTGGACCGATCAAAGAGGGAGAGGAGGTTGGTTCTTCATTGGCTTTGACCAATAGGATGGTGACACCTCATTGCATTTTTGCATAAAAGTCCTCAAAAATTGGAAAATTGCACAAAAAATGAAAATTGGGATTGGATGAGGGAAAATACCATATTTGGTGTGATGTAATGGATAAAAAGGGTGTATGGTATTTAGTATGAGTCTTGAAAGTGTGAGTGGGGGTTTGGTTTGGTGTTGGATCTAGTTTTGGGTTGAGTTGGGTCCTTATACCAATTTAATTAAAATTAATGTAAATGGTGTTCTAAAATTAATTGGAAGTACATAGGGTTAAAATTAGATAGGACACAAGTGTCATGGACGTAGAAGACTCAGAATAGAATATTGTTATAATTTGGGTTGCACAAAATGGATCAAGATTGTGTCTCCAATTTTAATTGGAACGCACAAGGATGCAAAGTCAAATTTATTTAAAATTTAAAAAAACGTCTGTAACGAATATTGTGCGACTAAAATAAAGCACAAAAGAACATATTTATGAGTTACAAAAAGGTCATAATGGAAGGTGGGCATGTCTAGGACAAGAGTATAAAATTTGTTGAAAGGCAAAAGGTAGTGTAGCGCTCCCAATATCGAAGCAACGGTAAGGCACAACAATTAAATAAAATTACCGTAATAAATTACAACCTCAATAGTTAATCCCGAAATAATATAAATTTAATTCATAACCCTATATTATGGTCAGGGGTTCATCTAGTGGGCTTCTAGGTCTAGTCTACTAGCTCATGCATTAAAGAACACTATATATATATATATATATATACATATTATGCAATTATTTAAAATAAATACACACAATACTTATAATAAATAAAATGGCAAAAATACCCCTATTTTAGGATGTGGTAGTGAGAAATACATACATGCAACACTAATTTAGAAGAAAAGTGTGTCTGTATCAGTGTATCGTGTTTGCATGCATGTGTTATGCATGTGTTATGTCAGTGTGATTGTGTCATGTGTCTGTGTCTGTGTCATATCTCATAGTATTAATAGAATTGTACAGTAAATAACAAGTAGTGTCACAAGTCTAAATGGATAGTATATTCAAAAGTCAAAATATAATACATGTCACATGTCCAAATAGATTTATGTTATTTTTAATCATATTTCCTCGTCCTCTTCTTCCTCTTCGTCCTTATCTTCACTTTTATCTACTTCATCTTCGTCTTTATCTTCATCTTCATCTTCGAATAATTTTACCTATTCTACATTATTAGTCGTGTAATAAGTAACTTTTGTTGAGTCCACATCTACAATATTTGTTATAAGAGGTAGATTGTCCTCCTGATAAGCTATTTCGTCAATGTCAAAGGTATTTCAAGCTTTAGTCTTGCATATTGTCCACCAGTCCGACCTCGCTGTTCCCTTTCTAGGATAAGTTGTGACCTACACGAGCTAAGCCTAACTTATAGGATAATTGGTTCATAGCCTTGATATCTACGCTAGTAGTTAATATCCACAAGACCAAGCTTGTCAATTTTTTAACCTTGATCTTGAATCGGATTGAACCATTCACACTTCAATAACACGATCTTAGCAGGTTCTGTGCCATAATTATATGTTAACTCTACAATCTCGCATAAGATGTGTAAACTCCCTCACTCAAAAATTGGTATTTTTTGTGTATTTTATATTTATTTTAGATTAATTTAAATTAATTAAAACTTAATTATTGTATTAGGACACTTATACATAGTTTGGATATTAATGATATAGAATGACCCAAAAATCTATAATTTCCTTCATAGGAAGTAGCCTACACAGGAGACACTACTAATAAAAACTTTTTGTGACACAAAATTCGCTCATTCAATATTAGTATGGCACCAGTGTAACAACCGTAGTTCTTATATTTAATGTTTAGAGATTTTTATATATATATAATTTATTTATGGTTATTTTTTAATCAAAATACCCAACCCAAAGCAATAAATTAATTTATTGGACACTAGTGGCTTAAAATAGGATGATTAATTATATATATATATATATATATATATATATATGTATATATATATATATATATATTGTGTAGAATTTATTTTAGGAGTATAGAATTTAAAACATTCTTGAGATATGATCACCTTTGCACCTTATACACTTTTAGAGCTAATCCAATTCTAATAATTTCATATTTAGAAATTCTCTACTTTAAATAATCTATCCATCCATTTTTGGTAGCATCCACCTATTTAAATTCATGAATAAAATCTTTGATTTATCCCACTAGAATCTCAATCAAATCTTAATGATTATTGGATTAAAGATTTACCAAAGATTTGCATTTATTTATCCATTATCTTATTCCTTAGAATCCCAATCAAATCTTAATGATTATTGGATTAAAGATTTACCAAAGATTTATATTTATTCATCTATTATCTTATCCTTTAGAATCCAAATTAAATCTTGGTTATTAATATCTAATTATATTAGAGATTTACCTTATATTTGCTACCAACATAATTAGAAAATAATCTAAAACTAATCCTATTCCTACCCACCTCAAACCCTCGGCCTCCCCATATATGCACACACCTCACACGACCCCCCTCTCTCTTTTTCTCTCTCCACCAATATATATAAACTATCTTTCTCATCTTTTCTTCTAAAAATCCTAACCAAAATTCTCCTTCAAAACCCTAATTTTTTCCCTCCTCTAAGAACCCTAGCCGCCACCATCACCACCAAGGCCGACCCCTCCTTCATGTGGATAACATTACCTCCTTCATCGAAGAACCCTACTTCTTCATCATTCTTCTTCTAGTAAGTCTCCTTCTTTCTCAAAACTTTCTATAATGTATATGATTGCATGAATAATTATTTTTATATATAAATAAATAATTTTTATATTTATTTGCAATCCATTGCCATGTTCTTCATAGTAGAGTTTTATTTTAGGGTTTGTGTCACGCCCTAGTCCAAAAATACATGGAACTAGGCCACGTAGCAATAGCCAGCTGTCACATCTCTGAGGATATCCTAATTTAATGGATCCTAACGAAGAGTGCTACGCTGTCCTAAAATACTAACATATCCCAAAACAGTGAATCAACAGGTAACTAATCTCATCCACAATGTAAACTTCAAAAATAATAGTAAACTGCTGGAAGATAAACGCCAGTCTCAAGATATCATAGTACAACCAATAATGTCTGGTGGGAACAAACCCACTACTATGACGAAAGAAAGTACTGAAATGAATGATAAAAGATAAAGACTAGGGCATCGGCTGACTAGATAATGATGCTCCCAATCCTAGGCAGAAGGCCTACCAAGTGATCAGGGAAACTCTGAAGGTAGAACCTCTAAATCCTCTGCAGTAGTAAATCTCGTCTCCTGTCCTGGGCCGTATACTGTGGGGTAGTAAGCCTCGTCCAAATCTGGAAAGGTACCAGGTCCTCAGAGGGACGTAACAAGATACATGGAAGCATGTCATATATAAATACTGAATAAAATAAATACAATAAAGGGTGTGCTAGCCATCTAAGTGAATGCAATGTGAGGACAACTTTGGTATATATGGGTAGGCATAGGCATAACGTCCAACACCCCGAAGAGCGTGGCAGCAGTGTAGTATATCGTCCATATTGCTCCGAAGAACGTGGCAGCAGTACAGTATATCTTCCATATCGCTCCGAAGAATGTGGCAGCAGTGTAAAGGGAGTCATTGGATCTATGGCTCCTCTGGATACTACGGACTCCAATGGGTGTATCCCATACGACTACTAATGTCCTCCCCGCCCAATGTAGATACGCAAGTCGACTACTCGACGTGCATACCCCGTATCTATATGCCAAGTCTCTATCAATAAAATATAACCTGAACTACGTACTAACGGTGATGTAGGTTACACGTAACGATAGCTAGTCGAGTACGCAAATCCGTATCCCAATATGAATATGTCTCAGTGAACGTGTAAGGTGTCAGGTCTCAAACGATAACATGGTATCATCCAATAGGGTGAGTCTGCTAAGAACTAGGCCAAGTATACCAATCATCGACGTATCCGTCGATTTGCACCCGAAACAATCGCGGACGCGCACAGTTGTATAAAGTAAAAGCAACAAGAATACAATACAACATATGCATAATTTAAATCAGACAATAAATATGGCAAGGTATCTTGCTTGGGTCCTGAAGCTGGGAATGCCAGAAAGCGGTTCCTGTAGTGTCTCCTGGCTGATCCAAAGGTCCTAAACACAAATATAATATAACAATCTAATATCAGATGCTAAACATTTAATGTACACGACTACCACGCGCTGCCTGAATATTATCGCAAGTTCACGTCTGTTCGAATACAGCTTCACATGTGCGCGTAGCTAAGGTGCACACGTGTTCTGTACTCGATCATCCTGGGCCTTGAGATAATAATTTTAAGTTACGGGTTGACCATGATCGTTGTTCTGTGCGAACACATGTTCCTTGGTTTATATGTTCATTACACATGGTTTATGTACAGGTTTTAGGGTAAAAATGCTAGTCCTTGGTGTTATGTCTCATGATTAAGGGTTTGCTAGTAATTATACCAATTCTAAATTTTATTAGTCATCAATCCCATATGCACATAATTAGGGTTGTGTCCAATATCAATATTTCTTGACACGTCGATACGACGCTACGATATTAATCATAAAGAAGCGAGAGTTTTATGTGGTTACCTCTACGTGGCTTGCTCGGACAGGGTCTGCTCTCGTCGAGGCGTACTCCTGCGAGGTAGCAGCGGCTCCGGCGAGGTGGCAGCAGTGGCGACGGCACTTCTGCAGGCGCGGCAGCGACAGTAATGGCAGCAGTGCCACGGGGGGGGGGGGTCAGGTTGGCTCCGCGATGGCTCGTCGCTCGGTGGGCGGCTTTGTCGGTCGGTCAGGGCTGGGTGATGGAGCAGTCGGGTCGGTCAAAGGGGCGGTTGATGGAGCAGTCGGTCTCGGGGATGAGCAGTCGGGTCGGTCGAAGGGGCGGCTGAAGGGGCAGCATCGGCGCTGTCAAGCGGCGGTGGTGGCAGTGATGGTTTGGTGCAAGGGAGAGGGGGAGTATTCAGCTAGGGTTAGGGTTTGGTGAGGCTTTGTTGGTTTAGGGTTTTATATGGAGGAAGTTATGTATTTATATAGGGGGTGGGCTTCAGAGTTGGTTTCGGGGTTTGGGCCGGCCAGGGTTCAAGGATATGGTTCGTTCAGGTCCAGTTGAGGTAGAATTGCGCAAGGCGAAGTTAATTCACATTGTATAGCTAAGGTTACACTATGGTCAGAGGGTAACTAAAATCGTCTCACGTAATTTCAATTATCTCGGTTTGTCCCTAGTCTCAGTTTTAACAATAAAAGATAATCCCTAAATTGGTTGAGGGGGTTTACAATCTACCCTCCTTAGAGCATTTCGTCATCAAAATTAGAACATACGCATAATAAGAATTTCTAACTGAATAAATAAAGTACTAATACGTACCTAGTCCTTCGAAGAGGTAGGGATAGCACTGTCTAATGTCCTCCTCGCATTCCCAAGTCGATTCACCTGGTGCATGATGTCTCCATGCGACGCGAACTAAGGGAATAGTATGACCTCGCAGTACCTTCTCACTCCTGTCCAGAATCTCAACAGGCTCCTCTTGGTACGACAAGCTCGGGCCGACTGTGATCTCTCAATGGTCAAGTACATGACTCGGATCCTGTATGTATCTCCTTAGCTGAGATACATGGAAGACGTCATAGACTCCTTCCAAAGTCTGTGGCAAAGCTAATCTGTAAGCAACCTCTCCGACATGTTCTAATACGTCAAATGGTCTGATGTACCTCGGACTCAGCTTTCCTCTGCTTCCGAATCTGATAGTCCCTCGAGTAGGCGAGATCTTTAGAAATACGTGATCTCCAACCTAAAATTCTAAGGGTCATCGATGCACATTCGCCCAATGCTTCTGCCTGTCCTATGTCGCTCGTAGATGTCCTTGGATCTTCTTCACCTTCTCCACTGTACGAACAACCAACTCTAGTCCGAGAATCTGTCGCTCGCCTATATCACTCCAATATACTGGGGAACGACATTTCCTGTCATACAACGCTTTATAGGGAACCATTTGGATGCTCGCTTGATAGCTGTTGTTGTAGGAAAACTAATCTAAATGCAAATGGTCCTCCCATGATCCTCCGAAGTCTAGCATGCACGCTCTTAACATGTCTTCTAACGTCTGAATGGTACGCTTTGATTGGCCATCTATCTGTGGGTGATACGCGGTACTAAACTTTAGGCGAGTACCAAGACTCTCTTGCATACTCTGTCAAAAGTAAGAGATAAACCTCGTATCCCTGTCATACACGATGCTAACTGGCACTCCATGTAGGCGCACAATCTTCCTCATGTACATAGCCGCTAAGGCCTCCGTCGATTGTCCAACTCTAAAGGATAAAAAGTGTGCAGACTTGGTGAGTCTATCCACAATTACCCATACTGTATTGTGACCACTAGGACTCCTTGGAAAACCCGTAACAAAATCCATGGTAATGTGCTCCCATTTCCACTCTGGTATAGGGAGTGGTTGAAGCAATCCTACAGATCTCTGATGCTCAGCCTTGACTTGCTGACACACCAGGCACTTGGCCACAAAGTGTGCTATCTTTTTCTTTATTCCGTGCCACCAGTAGTACTGTCTCAAGTCCCTATACATCTTCGTGCCTCCTGGATGAATAGAATAGGTTGAACTGTGTGTTTCTGCCATCAACTCGTGACGAAGTTCTCCATTTGGAACATAGAGACGATCTCCATATCTCAAGGTTCCGTCTTCATGTATTCTCAGTCCTTTCTGTATTCCAGCCTCTGTCCTCTGTCCAAGCCTCTGAAATCTAACGTCCGTCCGCAAGGCAGCCTTGATTCTCTCTACTAATGTCGATTGCAACTGGAAACTCGATAAATGTCCATCTATTCTGGGCATAATGACCTCTATACCCATCTGCTCTAGCTCTCTCAACAGATATTGTTGGGTAGTCATGAAGAATGCCATGGGTCTTCTTCTCAACGCGTCAACTACTACGTTGGCCTTTCCCGGATGGTACTGTAGCTCAATCTCAAAGTATGTCATTACCTCGAGCCAATGTCTCTGTCTCTGGTTCAGCTCCTTCTGGGTGTAGACGTACTTCAGGCTCATATAATCAATAAATATCTCCACTCTTTCTCCATATAAATAGTGCCTCCAAAGCTTCAATGCAAAAATCATTGCAACAAGCTCCAAGTCGTGGATGGGATAAATCTTCTCATGTGTCCTCAACTGTCTAGAAGCATAAGCTACAACCTTTCCGTGCTGCATCAAGACACATCCTAATCCTTTCCCGGATGCATCCCTATAGATCAAGAATCCTTCGGGTCCAGAAGGTATGGTCAAGATAGGTGTTGTAGTCAAGCTCTTCTTCAGCTCATCGAATGCCTTCTGACACTCCTCTGTCCAAGTGAACTCCTGCTCCTTACGGGTCAAGCGGGTTATCAGCTCTGCAATCTTTGCGAAGTTCTCTACGAACCTCCGGTAATATCCGGCAAGTCCTAGAAAGCTCCTCACTTCTGAGACATTGGTAGGGGTTGGCCATATCTCTACAGATGAAATCTTTGCCGGATCTACTAAAATTCCATCTCCTGAGATGACGTGTCCAAGGAAAGCGACACGATCTAGGAGAAACTCGTACTTGCTCAGCTATGCATAAAGTCTCTCTCTCCTCAGCGTCTCTAACACTAGTCTCAAGTGCTTTACGTGCTCCTCGTGGCTCTTTGAATACACCAAGATGTCGTCGATGAAGACTACCATGAACTCGTCTAAGTATTGGTGGAATACTCTGTTCATCAAGTTCATAAATACAGCAGGTGCATTTGTTAGTCCAAAAGGCATCACTAAGAACTCGTAGTGACCATAACGAGTTTTGAATGCTGTCTTTTGAATGTCTTCTCTTCGCACCTTCACTTGATGATAACCCGATCTCAAGTCAATCTTGGTGAACACTACTGCTCTCGTCAACTGGTCGAATAAATCATCAATCCTCGGCAGGGGATACATGTTCTTGATAGTTAAAGCATTAAGGGCTCTGTAATCAATACACATACGTACTGTTCCATCCTTCTTAGGCACAAACAATACTGGTGCTCCCTATGGTGATGCACAAGGACGGATAAATTCCTTGCTCCATAACTCCTCTAATTGTAGCTTCAACTCATCTAACTCCTTCTTCGCCAATCGGTATACATTGGAAGATACTGGTGCTGCTCTGGGTATTAGCTCGATGGTGAACTCTACGTCTCTATCTGGTGGTAAGCCTGGCAGTTCTTCGAGGAATACATCCTTGAATTCTGCAACTATTGGCAGTGGTACAATCTCCATAGCCATGCAAGCTCCCGCTATCTGTCATACTCCTTATTCGACGGTCCCTCGCATGTACTCGAACTCTGGTTGATCTAGCGGTCTAAAAGTGATGCTACCCTTCCGACAGTTCAGTACAATATTATACTGGCTTAACCAGTCCATGCCTAACACAACATCAAAGTACGACATGGGCAATACCAAGAATCGCGCTCTCATCTCTCTACCACATATAATTACTGAGCACGTTCTGATAGTACTGGCAACCGACACGATACCTCCTCCGGTAAGAATCTTCCAATTCTTAGGTAAGGGAGAAGTAGCTACTCTATGCATTGCTACAAATCTACTAGATATAAATGATAATGTAGCTCCTGAATCAAACAATGAAGTTACAGGTAATGATGCAACCAAAATGGTACCTGTGATAGCTTCCCCCTCTGTCTCCTCCTCTGTAGATGCTAATGCAAAGGCCTATCCGTGCCTCTTCCCTCCGGCCTGCTGTCGAGCTCGGTCAAACTGTGCCTCCTGTGGGGCCAAGGGTGGTCCCCTCTGAAATCCTCCGAGTGCTGGTGGACGTTGGCCTCCTGGTGGTGGTAGTATCCTCGGAACTGGTGCTGTTGTCCTTTATCCGGCCGGCGGTGCTGTCTCTCTGCATTGTGGGCAGTCTCGAACTTGGTGCTGGTCTGACCTACAAATCAGATATGTCCTCAGTCTCTTTCTGCAGTCCTTCTCGTAATGTCCTCTCTTACCACAGTGGTAGCAAGTCGGAAGCTCCTTTTGCTGGTATGGCATTGTCCTCTGCTTTGTCTGTGCTCCGGGACGTCGGATCGGTCCTCCTGCTCTGGGCTGTGCTCTGGCTGGTATAGTCGTGCTAGAACGTCTAGCTCCTCTGACGATGGCCTCCTGGATTCTCGCCTCCGCAAGAACCTTTTCATAAGAAATCCTCGCCTGTGTGGTGGTATACCTCTGTAGCTCAAAATTGAGGCCATGATAAAATCTCTGAGCTTTCTCGAGATCATTGGGTATCAGGACGACACCAAATCTGCTAAGGTTGCTGAACTCCGCGTCATAGGCGTCAACTGTCATGTTTCCCTGTTCTAAATATAGGAACTGGGAGTACAGGGCATTTCTGACTGTACCTGGGAAAAACTTTGCATGGAAGTATTCTAGGAATTATTTCCAAGTCTGGTTCTTGCCTACGCTGCGCTCAATGGAATTCCACTAGTGATGGGTGTTGCCTTTTAGTTGGGCCCTTACTGCGGTCATCCAAAGGTCTGGATGCAGTTGTGAAGCCTCTAGTAACATCTCCATATTGGCGACCCAATCAGAGATCTGTTCTGCAGTGTCATTTCCTGAGAAAGTATCTGGTCCCATCTGTCAGAACCATCTAACAGTGCCATCTGTCTGAGTTGGTGGAGGTGCTGGTACGGGTGCTGGGGCAGGCGTCCTCTCTAGAACTGCCATCAAACTCTGTCATAATGTCTCGGTCTGATGCCACTGTGCCTGCATCATAGTCTGAAAGAACTGTAGCATCTGTGGTTGTCCATCTAGTTGTGGCATCTGGGGTGGATAAGGTGGAGGTGGTAGTAATAGAATCTCTGGCTGTGAAGTAGGTGTCTCCTCAGATGTTGGCCTCTCAGTCTGCAGCATCGGTGTAGCTCCTGAAGTCTGGCCCTCACAATATTGCATGGGGATTGTCTGGGAAGTCTGTCCCTCGGGCTGCGGTGTAGGATCGCCCTGCGACGTCTCGTGCCAATGTATCAGCGGGGTCTGTAGAGGGGGATGCCCTTGGGGTACCTCCTCTCCTTGAGTGGTGTTATCTAGCATTGCGGCACGGGGTGCTCCTCGTCCACTGCGCAAATTCATCTTGCTGCAAGAGATAGGATTTTATTAAAAGAGTACGAAAACAACAAACATGATACAGATATTTAGAAGTAGTATGAAGGAAGTTCAAAGGCGAATCAAAAATGGATGAGACCTAGAAATTTTTATCCTATTTGCAGGCTCGCTGGGTACGTTACCATACCACAAGCAAAAAAGTCGACCTGTATGGGCCACCACTAAAACCATGTCACGCCCCAGTCCCAAAATACATGGAACTAGGCCACGTGGCAATAGCCAGCTGTCACGTCTTCGAGGATATCCTAATTTATTGGATCCTAACGAAGAGTGCTAGGCTGTCCTAAAATACTAACATATCCCATAACAGTGAATCAACAGGTAACTAATCTCATCCACAATGTAAACTTCAAAAATAATAATAAACTGCTGGAAGATAAACGCGAGTCTCAAGATATCATTGTACAACCAATAATATCTAGTGGGAACAAACCCACTACTATGACGAAAGAAAGTACTGAAATGAATGATAACAGATAAATACTAGGGCATCGACTGACTAGATAATGATGCTCCCAATCCTAGGCAGAAGGCCTACCAAGTGATCACGAAAACTCTGAAGGTAGAACCTCTAACTCCTTTGCAGTAGCGAATCTCATCTCCTGTCCTGGGCCGTATACTGTGGGATAGTAAGCCTCGTCCAAATCTGGAAAGGTACCAGGTCCTCAGAGAGACGTAACAAGATACATAGAAGCATGCCATATATAAATGCTGAATAAAATAAATACAATAAAGGGTGTGCTAGCCATCTAAGTAAATACAATATGAGGACAACTTTGGTACGTGTGGGTAGACATAGGCATAATGTCTAACACCCCGAAGAGCGTGGCAGCAGTATAGTATATCGTCCATATCGCTCCGAAGAACATGGCAGCAGTATAGTATATCGTCCATATCGCTCTGAAGAACGTGGCAGCAGTGTAAAGGGAGTCATTAGACCGTGGCTCCTCTGGATACTACGGACTCCAATAGGTGTATCCCATACGACTACTAATGTCGTCCCTGCCCAATGTAGATACGCAAGTCGACTACTCGACGTACATACCCCGTATCTATATGCCAAGTCTCTATCAATAAAATATAACCTGAACTACGTACTAACCGTGATGTAGGTTACACGTAACGATAGCTAGTCGAGTACGCAAACCCGTATCCCAATATGAATATGTCTCAGTGAACGTGTAAGGTGTCAGGTCTTAGACGATAACATGGTATCATCCAATAGGGTGAGTCTGCTAAGAACTAGGCCAAGTATACCAATCATCGACGTATCTGTCGATTTGCACCCGAAACAATCTCGGACGCACACAGTTGTATAAAGTAAAAGCAACAAGAATACAATACAACATATGCATAATTTAAATCAGACAGTAAATATGGCAACGTATCTTGCCAGGGTCCTGAAGTTGGGAATGCCAGAAACCAGTTTTTGTAGTGTCTCCTGGCTGATCCAAAGGTCCTAAACACAAATATAATATAACAATCTAATATCAGATGCTAAATATTTAATGTACACGACTACCACGCGCTGCCTGAATATTATCGCAAGTTCACGTCTGTTTAAATATCGCTTTACATGTGCGCGTAGCTAAGGTGCACACGTGTTCTGTACTCGATCATCCTGGCCCTTGAGATAATAATTTTAAGTTACAGGTTGACCACGATCGCTGTTCTGTGCGATCACATGTTCCTTGGTTTCTATGTTCATAACACGTGGTTTATGTACAGGTTTTAGGGTAAAAATGCTAGTCCTTGGTGTTATGTCTCATGATTAAGGGTTTGCTAGTAATTATACCAACTCTAAATTTTATTAGTCATCAATCCCATATGCACATAATTAGGGTTGTGTCGAATATCAACATTTCTCGATACGTCGATACGACGCTACGATATTAATCATGAAGAAGCGGGGGTTTTATGTGGTTACCTCTACGTGGCTTGCTCGGACAGGGTCTGCTCTTGTCGAGGCATACTCCAGCGAGGTAGCAGCAGCTCCGGCGAGGTGGCAGCAGCGGCGACGACACTGCAACAGGCACGGCAGCGGCAGCAATGGCAGCAGTACCATGGGGGGGTCGGGTTGGCTCCGCGGTGGCTCATCGCTCGGCGGGGCGACTGTATCGGTCAGTCGGGGCTGGGTGATAGAGCAGTCGGGTCGGTCGGGGATGAGTAGTCGGGTCGGTCGAAGGGGCGGGTGATGGAGCAGTCGGTCTCGGGGATGAGCAGTCGGGTCGGTCGAAGGGGCGGCTGAAGGGGCAGCGCCGGCGCTATCAAGTGGCGGTGGTGGCGGTGATGGTTGGGTGCAAGGAAGAGGGGGAGTATTCGGCTAGGGTTAGGGTTTGGTGAGGCTTTGTTGGTTTAGGGTTTTATATGGAGGAAGTTATGTATTTATATAGGGGGTGGGCTTCGGAGTTGGTCTTGGGGTTTGGGTCGGCCAGGGTTCAAGGATATGGTTCGGTCAGGTCCAGTTGAGGTAGAATTAGCCATGAATTAATTAACTAATTTAATAATTAATTGTGCAAGGTGAAGTTAATTCACATTGTATAGCTAAGGTTGCACTATGGTCAGGGGGTAACTAAAATCGTCGCACATAATTTCAATTATCTCGGTTTGTCCCTAGTCTCAGTTTTAACAATAAAAGATAATCCCTAAATTGGTTCAGGGGCTTTACAGTTTGCATGTAAAGAATTGAACCCATGAATGCATGTATGCACCCATAGATAGAACCCTTGATTAAACCTTGTTATTAATGTAGAAATATGATATTTAAATTATTTTTATTCATATTTTTACTATTTATTCTTGATTATTAAATTATTAGTTTTTTTGGATCAAGTTGCATGTACAATGGGAATGGTGACCTAGTTTTATTTTTTTCTTCAAAATCTTGCATTGAACCCTTCTAAAACTTTGTAAATAATTAAAATATGGTGTTATTAACCTATATTAAATTTATTTTTTAATTTATTTTTCTAAAAATATAATTTTTAATTTAAATAATTTTTATGCATAAAAAGTTACCTAGTTGACTTAGTTTTCATATAAACCTATTGTAACTTATTCTTTAGCCATATATAGATGTCTTAACTATTATTTATAATTAAAAAATTATTTTTTTAGAATTAATTATGATTTTAGAAATTCATGCAAAGCATAATTGTAGTATTATAATAGCAAAATTTGTCAATACTATTGCTAGAAGACTAGTAGGTGTACAATGGAAATGCCAATAAGTGGAATTGATAAAGTTGCATGTAGGAACTCATTTAATCATTATTTTATAATATTTTAGAATTATTCCCAAAATTAACATTTTTTATGATTTTAACTTTTTAGAACTTGCATGTCGAAAAAACCTTGTTTAGCACCTATATTAGTATGACTAGTTGACAACCCTCGTATAAATCCTTTATAGAAGAAAAATAATTATTTTTTTCTATTTTTATAATTAATTCAAGAATTATTATTTTATTCAATTAATGTCTTTAAAAAAGATTTTGGTAATGATTAATGGTTAGTATTATTTTGAGGCTAGTTACTTGCATGTGCAATCAAAGTAGAATTAATAACTAGTTAATAACCTAATTTTTTACTAGATAGTAAGAGTCTAATTAGTGTAATAAATTGGTATGTGTTCGTGACGTTCCTGTGGAGAGCATCGAACCAGATTCGTTATTCTCGTATCTTTGCTTGCCAAGCAAGTACACCTTGCTTATTTGTATTGTACTGTTTATATTATGACTAGTACTTTTTTATTTTGTTAGTTGTGTGCAAGCATCCTAGAAGTAGTTGACCTACCTGGTATGGTAAAGATACGTGGTATCTTTTGACCTGACACAGTTTCAAACACGTTCACTGAGTGAGAGAGTGCATGGACTGGCATATTGACTGGCCCTTAATACGTGAGTTCTCATCTGGTGTTAGTTGTTGGTGTTAGTTTGGGTTCTAGATTTTATTGACCTTTTGTATTATGTCTGCACCGCATATATGGTTTGGATAATACATTGGGAGAGGAGAGTCTACTAGTGAGCGTATGAGATTTCTATTTCTAATGGTGTAAATGGTTTATATAGTGTACCCCCGAGTTTTGTGGAACGCCTAGTGGGATGACTATTCTTCTATTTCTTCCCCCTCATGCGCTACTAGAGATATATCGAGTGCATATCACATAGATGGTTAGTTACCCTATTATTTTTTACTACTTTACTTTTATGCATGTTGATTCTTGTATGCTTGTTATGTCCCTTTGAGGACCTGGCTTATTTTTCAGATCCCGATGAGCACTTGTACCCGACGGACTATGGAGTTTGAGATCTTGCTGATGAGTACCTTGAGGTGGAGCCACTGGAGTTTCCTTGAGCGTCCTGGATGACAGTTGCTTAGAGTCTTGGGTGTCATTATCTAGTTAGTTGACGCCCAGACTATTTTTATTATTTCTTTATTACTTAGTTGTATTCTTTCAGTAATTATTTCCACTCATTTTTTGTAGACTGTTCTCCACTAGACTTTATATGTAGTGGACTTGAGACTTATCAATTTATTCAGTTCCTTATTCTGTGATATTTGTGGATGAGACTATATTATACCTGGATGTGTTATTGTGACTTAGTTATATTTTACAATGTACAACGACTGGTTAGGTCCATTAAATTGGATTCCTACACTTATTCGTACAGTTGAGATATGTACTTATACCTGGTCCTACGTATTTTGGGACCGGGGCATGACAAGATGCCAAAGAAATTATTGCCTGGATCGACGTCTTTATAGTTCGAAGATTTGATACACAAACAACTGTATTTCGTGGAATCAAGATCCAAGAAGCTGTCTCTGATCGAAGTATTTGTTGACTTGAACCTAAACCCATTCATACAGTAACTTGGACATATTTTGACGATAGTAATTAGCCCCTTGGCTAGAGTTCTAATAGATCCAGTCTTGGGTGTTATTAGACGATTGACCTAAATACCAAAGAAGCGATAGTAAGTTATTTATTGTGCAAGTGCATACAAAAAAATTAATTATCGAGCTCCTTACATATGCGCTCAACCAAGAAGAAAAATGATGTCTCATTTTTTGTTCTACTTCTTCGTATGTTATATAGGGTCCAACCGACATCAACTCATCATTATATGTGCTGAAAAATAATGAAACAACCGCCGATTAGTAGCATAATATTAGCTTATACTATTATATTGAGATGACGTAAATATGGACGTATTAATTACTTAACCCTCTAGCTTCTCCACTTTATCCTTATCACAATTGAGTAATATATACAAATGAACAACCCTTAGCTCATCGTCATTCAAATATCTCTTCTTTATTTTTTTCGAAGGCTTTCCGGATACATTGAATACTTTCAGTATTGCATTATTAGATTCCTAATATCAGTCGTCATTTATCGGATCTCTCATTCTATTAGTAGCAACATGAGGTTTAAAATACATCGAGCAAATATTTGTAATCTCTTCGAGAACATTAGCTTCACAAATAGAATCCTCAACCCGTGCCTTATTTTTTTACCTTTCTTTTTATATGATTAAGATGTTGCTCAAACGAATACATCTACCAATAACCGACAGGTCTATGAATACATGCCTCATAGGAAAATTGAATTGGCAAATGCTCCATGGAGTCAAAGAATCCAAGAAGAAATACCTTCTCGTGCATGCACAGTGTTACCGCAATGTCCTTCTCTTGCTTTTCTTGACGATCGACGAGCAACTTAATAGAACAAAGATCTCTGAAGAGTATGCTGAGCTCTATCAATGGATCCCAGATGACCTGCGATAAGAATTCCCAAAATATAATCAAAATTAACCTCTCCATGAATATGTGAAAATTGTAGCTCTTCATTCCCGTAAGTTTGTTCTCGTTGAGGTCAACGCATCTTTTTAAGTTCGACACGTACCCGTCTAAAAATTTTAGGTCTTGAATCCACCTACAAAGTCTCCCTTTTATCCTCCTTCTCCATTTAGAAAATTGCCTTACTCTGCTTTAACTTTTTATTCCCCTCCTCTATCAAATACAATATCGGACGTCTACATATTTCTTCCAAGTCCAACCTGGCCTTCGGATTATATTTCGTCTTCCCCTTTACGCCTATTATAGTATTAATTATGTCGGTGGAGATTTTGTGTTTATGGGTGTGTTTTCCCTATTTATCATAATAACTAATGATATACATGTATATAATTATATTTGATATGTATATATATGTTATTAGTTGTATATTGGGAGTTTTGGTAAGAGGATTGGTTGTGTATCATGAGTATCTTGCTTTTGCTCACTAGGTATTTCTTTAAATGACCAATAGGGTGTGCATCTATCCATAGTATCATTCATATTTGCATACATATATTATTAGATGTATAAATATATGTATACATGATTAAGTGTGTATTCTAGTGTGTGGTGTTGTCACGCTCCAGTCCCAAAAATACGTAGGACTAGGACACGTAAGTATGCCAGCCGCATGGATATGGCAACTCTAATATATGGAAACCAAACCCATACGTACGCTGTAATATGAATATCAATCCACAAGTGGTATAAATCTATCACAAGTCACAGGGTACAATCTAAATCTCATCCACAAAAATCAAAAATAAAAAAATAACCAATATCTATGAAACTAGATCTTAATACAAGGTATCTAAAGATGATAGTTGGATGGAAACAAATTCACTACCAACTAGAGTATCTAAGTACAACATAATAAACACAATATAAGAATACCAGCTCACAATCACGGGCTTGAAGAGAAGACATCCTCGAAACATATATAACCATCCGAATCTGCGCTCCTATGAATACTCAAGAACAGCTACACCTGGAAGGGGCCAGGTCCTCAGAGGGACATAATAAGATACATAAAAGTATGCCAATAAAGTACTGAAATAAATATCCAATGGGTCGCCTAACCGTCTAAGTGAATGCAGTTTGAGAACAACTTTCCACCAAGTGGGCTATCTGGCTAAAATGGGATTGGCGTGACTCTCTCGGAGAATCAGGGGCCTCAAAGTATGTCGTCTTTTGAACGGCAGAGGCCGCCTGTAATAAATAGGGTCATCACCGCCCGTATCTCCAGTGGAGCTTCCGGGTTACAATAAGAAAAGTGTAAAGGAGCCCAAATACGGTACTTATTGTTCTCCCCGCCCCATGCTCTAAGCATGTCACATCCATGACATAATTTGGTTCATAGCCTATCTTTAGTACCCTAGTCCAATCCTACAACCAAACAAGGACAATGATTGGACCACCATACAACAATAGGCTGTGTCCATGGACCACTAATAACTGCTAAGTCTTCTAGCATACAAAGTTTTCTATCAACAGTCATCCCTAACGCATGCCCATACGTACAGGAGGCCAGATCTGTCACGCAGTTCATGATCTATATGAGACTCATACTCGTGTAACAACTATGTCACGGCCAATGAACCTAATGATGCTATATGATAATAGGGTAGTCTCATAAACAAGGTCAATGAAAATACATAAATAAAAATATATAGCGATGATACCGTCGCACATTTTTATATAACAGTTAAAATATATGAACTAAAGACATAAAATAAAGATGCATGCAACATATGGAATAAGAATAACAGTACAATAGCAAGGTATACTTGCCTGGCAAGAAGCTGCAAAAATGTAACATCTAGATGTCAAACACACATGATCAGAAGCTATAGCCTCCGAACAAATATCTCCGGATGCTGAAATAGATATCACCAACATTTCCAGAATAAGCAAAATAGCTAGAAAGCACTTTTCTTTCGTCCAATTTGGGCACATGGACAAAACGGTAATTTTGGGACAAAATAGGGTCCACGTGTGGCCTAATTTGCACCGAAAAGTGTGCCAAGGGTAAAGTCTCTAAATAGGATAAATTATAGGTCAAACAAACTCTAAATGTTAGTACAAACTCAAAGGTATGTTCAAATGTGGATTCCGGTGAGCTGAACACAATTTTGCCCAAAAAGTCAACCGTAAGGCCCGCCAATTGGTGACTTGGTCAACTATCTCAGAATTATGCAAAAATTGGGTCACAGGACCAGCGCGTTACCACGATTCCAGTGGCATAAGTTTCGTCGTATTCTGACGAGCGTGTAAAAAAAGCACAGAACTTTTGCAAAAGTTGCGACATGGGGAATTTGTTGCGGATACGGGCTGATTCCGACGCGCACATGCATTTAAATCAATTTTTGCAAATTCTCACACATTCGGGTACACTGTGCACACCTTTTGGTATACTCGGTATACGACGGGGCGGTCCCGTTTGGCGGGGCGTACTCCGTTTCACAATTTTTGAAAATCTAGAAAAAGTGAGTTTTTGGAGTTTTCTAACAAATTTAATTCTATATACAGCAGTTAATAATTTAATATAATTAACAAAAATTAAACTAGGTCAAGTGGTCTCCGTATATCAAAAAAAAAAATTGAATTCGGATCTCTGAGGTGGGAGATACGAATTCGGGAACATAGGTAGTCACCGCAGTTTTCTGCGATACCCAAAAGTTATCTTTTTCGGTCAACTTGGACGCTGTTTTTGCCTAGGTTTGCGCGCTGAACGAGATAAACTAATACACGGGATTTAGAGAGGGATAGGTGGTGAACGTACCGGTGAAGATAGGGTCGAGTTTGGTTGAGCGAGGTGACAAAAAATAGGGCTTGAACACAAGTAAGTTGCTGTCCAAACTGTCAGTGCGCGGGGTTGTGCGGGGTCGCGGTCGTCGTGCGGTCGGTCGGGTGGCTGGACTGGGCGATTCTCCGGCAATCTCGCTGGCTGAGGGCGACGGAGTTTAGATGGGAAGGGAGAGATGAGTTTAGGGTTAGGGTTTTGTGAAGAGGAGATATATATATAAGAGAGAGAGAGGGAGGTAACACGGGGGGGGGAGGCTTGGGTCTATGCTGCGACTGCTACTGCGGTTCTTATTTCTCATGGGGTGAGCGGGTTTGGTTGTTAGGGTCGGGCGGGTTTGGTAGGTAAGTGTCATGACCCGCACCCGAAATTTGGGCATGAGTCGTGGGTACGTCCAGCCTACGTCGCAGCATCGGCGGTAGAACGCTGTCTAGGTCTCAACATATAATATATCCTGTCAATAGTCTCAACTCCGCACGGAGGACAATGATAAATAATCCACAGTTCTATGATATACTCAATCACAAGCTAATAGAAAATAATGGCACGATGAGAATAGAAAAGAGTTCTAATATAAACCAACCACAATAAGTCCAACTCAAATCTTGGGTCTAGATGACCTAACAAAATAACAGAATAATAAATACAACTCAGTCTCAGTCTAGAACAATAAATGCAGAAAAATAATCTAAGTATTGGCAGGTAAGGTCTTCTCTAGGATGGGCAACTCCTCTGGGGTTTCTGGAGTAAAATCTCCCTCTAATCTTGGGCCGTAATGAGTGGGGCAAAGATCCTCCAGGTCCTCTAAAAAATGTTATCCAGTCAGGATTGGAGCGAAGCATAAGCACTAACAGCAGTTTCATTAAATTGACAAAGACTATAAACAGTGTAAGAAATACAAGATGAAAATAAATGCTGGAAATGTAAAGTACTGGAGAAAATGGAAATAGGCAATAGAGCATCTAGCAATGAACAATAGACAGTGAATGCTAGAACAAGTGGATCTGAATAAATAGACATCTAGCTAAGTGTTTGAATTATCAGTTTATTATGTGATCGGCTTGGGACTTGATCAGGCTGGTTATATATGATTAGCTATGATTCTTGTAGGTCAGGCCAACCATATGGTTAGCTATGATGCATGTAGTGGTCAGGCTAATCATATATAACAGCTATGATGCATGTAAAAGGTCAGGCCGCACTCGACGTGAGAAGTGGGGTGAGCTATGATGCATGTAGAGGGTTGGATATGATCACATAATCTACTAATAGTTCCCCATCCCCTAGCTAGCACGATGGATTCCAATCACGACTCCTCATGATGGGGATCTAGGGTGCTAACCCGTGTATCCATAGTGTCGGAATCAAGTATGTAATACAATTGAATTATAGTAATAATCAATAATAAAAACTGTCAGAGAATGTACTCGCCTGTGGTCCTGAGCAAAGTGTAAGGATCGAGGTCCAAAGTGGAATCACAATGACCTATTTATGAAAAAATTAATGTCAGGATAATGAATTAAAGAAAGGAGCATGATTAACTAATTAAAAATGAGGTTTCTAGGTCATACTAAGGTTTAGGGTTCAAACTAGTTAACTAGTCTAAAAGGTCACTTAACTAACTAGTACTAACTATATAAGGAATATGATACTCTATGTATATTGGTATATAATAACTAACACTTATGTCTTAACTGACATAGACATACATATTTATATTACCTAACCTACATACAAATCTTATACTCTAACTCCTAATGTTGCTGCTACACTTGGTAAAATCAAATCTAACTAGTATCATTATCTAGTATTAAACTTAACTACCTAACTACCTGGACACATAAACACTGATACATACTCACAGGTATCACTCAGGGGGCACACACACAGGAACATACCCACTGGTTTCCACACTCACTCACAGATACAAACTAAAATTTGGGTACTCACCTCTAACTCACTTACAGCCACACATAGCTCACAGAACACCTACACACATACTGACACAGTTTCCCCACTGCTCTAATACCTCACATACTCACTGATCACACAGCTAACCTCACAGGAACTAAATTCCTACACTGCACTCACACTGACTACACTAGCTACTGCTACAATAGAAACTGCACAACTCACTGCTCTCCCTCTTCTCACAGAATTCACTCACTCACACACACACACTACTACCTACTGATACACAGGAATACACACTGGTTCACATAGGTAGACACAGGTTTCCCCATACTGGCACATATACAGATGCCTACTGAACCTGGAATTTATGAGACACACACACTAGTACACACAGCAGGTATTTCACAGTCATCTCACACTGCTCACACTGGTATCTAATACACAGAACTCAGGGTTCTATGATACACAGTTTTACACACTCTATACACACACTGTCACATACAGGTAAACTCACACATACTGCTACCCATAGACACTCCCAATGCCTAGACATGTTTGGATACATAGGTTCTAATTTCCTAACTGATACACCTACTGTTTACTCACACACACCACATACAGGCACACTGACACCTAAGATCACTAGATACACTCACAGTTAACACACACACAGATCTACTTTCACCTAACTGGTACACATGACACTGGAAAACTCACAGCCACACTCCCTCTCAACTGATGCATAGCCCACCTATACTCCATACATACACTACCACACACAGTCACTTAACACAGTATAAAAACTGAGACTAACACACACAGACAATTTACAAAATACTGAGATATGGAAAACAATGAACCCAATTCACTGATGCACTAAACTCCTTATACCCTGGACTGATACATAAACTCCCTGAACTAAGACAAAGGACTTTAATTTCCAACCAAAGAACACCCTGCACTTTAATACCAACCCACTGAAAACCCCAGATACTCTAACCACAGTTCAATTTTTGAACTGTACAGTGTACTGAGACATCACTGCACATTTCCTGGTACTTCATATGACACTCAAGCACAACCCAAAACCTACACTATACCTATACTTACATTCTACTGCCATCCTCAACCTCTCAAGACCCCAAATATCCATCATATAGACCCCCAAATACGGATACTGATCTGTTTCCCCAATGCTGGTATACTGACATCCCTCTTCTAATACCAACATGCACTAAACACAGTGCCACACACAACCAGAACTTCGAGCTCACACAGGCTCTCACACAATGATACTTGCAGATACACACAAACACATGTACATGAATTTCTCCCAAACACACCCTCTGATACCCGACTGTGCACAGTTTACTCCAAGCCCAACTATACACAGGAATCTACAACCCACAGCCCGACTGCACAGGGAAGATCCAACACATAGCTGACAACTCCAGTAATTACAACATATATATAGTTTTATATATCAAACAATGCAAAAATTAGGATACATAGATAGGTAAACCCCTGTGATGCATTTCATCGAACACCTAGGGCTGAAAAAAATCAGATTCTACACTAAGCTCCTTGCTTCCCTTGCTTTGGAGGAGGAAGATGGAATCCTAGGGTTTTAATTCCGAATTTGTGGTGGGGGTGGTGGTTTCCTTGATGGAGGCTAGAGTTTTTTCTTTCTACATGAAGAATGGCTTTGAGAGAGACTCCCTTTTATATTAAAACCAGTTAGGGTTTCTAATGCATAGTTTTAGGTTAAACCCCCCCAGGTTAGGTCATGTAGAACCTAATTAACTCAGGTTTAGTCAGTCTAAGGTTTGAGGTCCAAACCTAAAATTTGAATTCTAGGGTTTCTCTAGAACTGGGTTTTCAAATTAGGGTTTAGTCATTAGGGTTTGTCTTAATGCATTCTAGGGTTTTACCTAAAACCAAATATCACTAACAATATAAAAAATAGTTTATCAAACTCAACAGATTAATTAAATTCATAATTATTCAAAATAGTAAAATTACCCAAATGCCCCTATCTGGAAAAGTGGTAGTGATAAGTCTACCCTCCTAAAAGAAATTTCGTCCTCGAAATTTGGACTGAACAGAACAAGAATAAATCAGAAAAAGGAAATACCTCAAGTCTAGAAGAGGTACGGGTATTGCTCGCGCATTTCGTCCTCTCTCTCCCAGGTCGACTCCCCTGGAGAGTGATGTCTCCATGCAACACGAACCAAAGGAATAGTTTGGTTCCGCAACACCTTCTCTCTGCGGTCCAAGATCTCTACGGGCTGCTCGGGGTAGCTGAGCGTCGGACCAACCTCAATCTCCGAGTGGTCAAGTACGTGACTAGGGTCTGCCACGTACCGTCTCAGCTGCGACACGTGGAACACATCATGCACTCCCTCTAATGCAGGCGGCAAGTCCAGTCTATACGCCACTGCACCTACCCTCGCAAGTCCAGTCTATACGCCACAGCAAGTCCAGTCTATAAGCTTCCCGCCTCGACCAAAACGAATCGTGCCACGCATCGGAGAAATCCGTAGGAATACTAGATCGCCAACCTAAAACAAAACAGTCTCAACACGCAGTCTAAACAAACAACATAAACCAAAAAAATAACAATCTATACCTGAAACTCAAGGGGTCTACGGTAGCTGTCGGCCCAATGCCGCTGTCTGTCCTGCGCCACTCACAGTCTGTCTTTGATGAGTTTCACCTTTTCTGCTGCATCCACGACCATTTCTGGTCCTAGCAAGGCTCTCTCTCCAACGTCGTCCCAAGATAACGGTGTATGACACCTTCTTCCATAAAGAGCCTCAAAGGGTGATATTTCGATGCTGGCCTGATAGCTGTTGTTGTAAGCGAACTCTACCAGGTGCAGATGATCCTCCCAAGAACCTCCGAGATCTAGAACGCAAGTGCGTAGCATATCCTCGAGAGTCTGAATAGTCCTTTCAGACTGCCCGTCTGTCTGGGGGTGGTATGCGGTACTGAACTTGAGCTGAGTGCCCAAGCTAGCCTGCAGACTCCTCCAGAAGTGGGAAGTGAAACGGCTATCCCGATCAGAGACGATGCTTACAGGAACTCCATGAAGTCTAACGATCTGTCGCACATACATCTCTGCTAGCCTCTCTGTCGACGTGCCCACCTTGAAGGGTAAGAAATGGGCTGATTTGGTCAACCTGTCCACGATGACCCAAATCGCGTCCTTTCCTCCTAGAGAACGTGGAAGCCCTGAAACAAAATCCATGGTCACGTGCTCCCATTTTCACTCTGGGATCGGTAAAGGTTGAAGCAAACCACCTGGCCTTTGCCGGTCTGCCTTTACCTGCTGGCACACTAGACACCGGGATACGAAGCGTGCTACCTCGCGCTTTATTCCATACCACCATACGTGTTCCCTCAAGTCTCGATACATCTTGTTGGCACCGGGATGCATCGAGTACTGAGAGCGGTGTGCCTCCTACAAAACCTCCTCGTGCAGCTCCCCGCTCGGCACACACATCCTCGTGCCGTGCCGTAAGGAACCATCATCTGCGATAGTAAAGTCGTCCGACAATCCTGTCTGAACCTGTGCTCTGATACTCCTCAGAGCCTCATCATCATACTGTGCAGCTCTGATCCTGTCCATCAGCTCGAACTGTATCTGCAATCCCCACATCTGAATCTCAGTACCGGGAACTAACACCTCAATCTCCAAGCTCTCCAAATCAGCCAACAAATGTCTATCTGTCGTCAAGTACATAGCCATCGGATACCTGCTCAAGGCATCGGCGACTACGTTGGCCTTCCCTGGGTGGTACTGCAATGAGATATCAAAGTCCTTCATCAACTCTAACCACCTCCTCTGCCTCATGTTTAGTTCCTTCTGTGTGAATACGTACTTCAAGCTCTTGTGGTCTGTGAAGATCTCCACACGCTCTCCGTACAGGTAATATTTCTACAGCTTTAGAGCAAAGATAACTGCTGCCAACTCCAAATCGTGGGTGGGGTAGTTCTCTTCATGAGGGCGTAACTGCCTGGAAGCATAGGCAATTACCTTTTCGTGCTGCTGAAGAACACATCCCAGACCCTTACCTGAAGCATCACTGTAGATGGTGAAACCACCTGTCCCTGCTGGCAACGTCAAAACTGGAGCTGTCGTCAACCTCTTCTTCAGCTCATCAAATGCAGCCTGGCACTCCTCCGTCCAGACAAAATCCACGTCCTTCCTAGTCAATCTGGTCATTGGCGCTGCAATCCTGGAGAAGTCTTGTACAAACCTCCTGTAGTATCCTGCTAGCCCGAGAAAACTCTTGATCTCAGCTACCGAACTGGGGGTAGCCCACGACTTCACTGCCTCGATCTTCTATGGGTTAACCGAGATTTCGTCACCCGATACCACATGCCCAAGAAATTCAACCTTGTCAAGGAGGAATTCACACTTAGAGAGTTTCCCGTACAGCTTCTCCCTCCTGAGAGTCTCTAAGACCAACCTTAGGTGCTCTTCGTGCTCCTCCGGAGTCTTAGAATACACAAGAATATCGTCGATGAACACCACTACGAACTTGTCAAGGTACTGGTGGAACACCTTGTTCATCAAGTTCATGAATACTGTCGGTGCATTGGTTAAACCAAATGGCATCACCATGAATTCAAACTGGCCGTATCTGGTCCGAAATGTTGTCTTCGGCGTGTCCTCTCTCTTCACCTTCACCTGGTGATAGCCTGACCTCAAATCTATCTTTGAAAACACCCTCGCCCCGCTCAACTGATCGAAAAGATCATCTATCCTTGGCAGCGGGTACTTGTTCTTGATAGTGATATTGTTCAAAGCTCTATAATCAATGCACAAGCGCACCGTGCCATCCTTCTTCGGTACGAACAATACCGGAGCTCCCCATGGTAATGAACTGGATTTGATGAAGCCTTTGTTCTGCAGCTCCTCAACTTGCTTCTTCAGTTCTGCCAACTCGCTGTTGTTAACTCTATAGACATGTTGTAAAATGGGCTCCGCTCCTGGAACCAAGTCTATAGAGAATTCAACATCTCTGTCTGGCGGCAAGCCTGGCAACTCCTCTGGAAATACATCCAGGAACTCCGCTATCAGAGGATGTGGCAACTCCTCTTCTTCCGACCTGGCTCCGCAAAATGTGCTCCTCCTCTGTTCCGCTGCTCCTCTGACGACCTCAAACTTCGGCTCTCCTGGTGGTCTAAACAAAACTCTGCCTCTATAACAATCTATAGTAGCATGATGCCTACTCAACCAGTCCATTCTGAGTACAATATCGTACCCCAGAAGTGGCATGACAAGTAAGCTCACGCTCAACTCTCGGCCTCCTACTGACACTCTTCGGTCCTTACAGTGATCACGGACTAGGATAATACCTCCACCAGTCATGATCTTGCAAGTCCTAGCTAATGGTTCTGTGTCTAAATGATGTCGAAGTGCATAAGATACAGACACAAAACTATGGGAAGCGCCAGAGTCGAATAAGGTAAATACGGGAATACAATCGAGAAGAACCGAACCTGTGATCAAGTCTCCTGCTGGCTCGATCTCCTCGATTGCCATGGCGTACGCTCGCCCCTGGGGTACACCTCTCTGCTGCTGGTGCTGGGCAAACTTCTGATGTTGCAGTGGAAGTGGTGCCCTCTGTTGTTGGCCTCCTGGTATGGTAGGTACCCTGTCTGGTCCTCTCTGGGCGGCTGCTCCACCCTGACCTGGACGAATGGTAGGACAATCCTTCAGCTGGTGTGTCGTCGATCCGCAGGACAGATATGAGCCCAATCTCTTCCTGCAGATATCTCTAGTATGTCCCATCTTTCCACAGTACGCACACTGGATGGCGGGCTGAGTCTGTCTCTGTTGCTGCTGCTGGACCTGCCCTCGGGCTGGTGCCTGATGCTGCTGCTGAAAGGGTCTCTGCTGTTGCTGCTGAAAGTGTGGACGCTTGCCCGATCCCGCACTACTGTTTGCTCCTCCGGAACCATCGCGTCCCCTCTTGGGCCTGAGGCCCAAGTCGTCCTCGGCTATCTGGGCATCCATCAATATGCCCTCGTAGGTAGCTGTGCGATGTCCCGACGTGCGAGACTTGATCTCCCTTGCCAGCCCCTTTCTGAACTTTCGGGCCCTGTCCCCCGGATCTCTAATCATAGATGGCGCGAAGCGGCTCAGGCGGGAAAACTCTGCGGCATACTCGTCGACGGACGAGCTCCCCTGGACTAAGTCATGGAACTGACTCTCCAAAGCTCCCAGGGCAACATCAGGGAAGAAATTCTCCTTGAAGAGCTCCTTGAAAGCTTCCCAAGTGAGTCCCCTTTCAAGGAGTCTCGGCTCTGTGCGAAACCACGTCAAGGCGATGTCGAACATCTGGCTGCCGGCGACCTCGATCTGAAGAGCCTCCGGAAGCTGTGCCAAGCACAAGTTCCTCTCGATGTCCTCTAGCCAATCATCGGCGTAGAGTATCCCTTCTGTCCCCTTGAATTCCCGAGGCATCATTCTCTTAAAATCTACAATGGTGCCCGGCCTCTGGTGGTGCTGATCAGGACGCTGCTGCTGCTGAGTAACTCTCTCCACAGCCTGGAGAGCCACTTGATGAGCATTCTCCATGTTCATCCTCATCATCTCTGTCTGGGCCTGATGTGCCTCAGCCTGCACCCTCTGGGCCTCTGCCGACGTCCTCTGGGCATCGACCATGCCCTGAATCAAAGAGAACATCTGTGCTCCGTCGACGGGCACACCTCCTGGATGCTGAACTGGTGGTGGGGGTGGTGGTGGAGGCACCGTCGTAGCTATGGGGACCCTCTGAGCAGGTGGTGGAGGACCCCCGAATGCTGCGGACACTCCCACATGTACTGGAGATGTAGGAGGTGCTGCGGATGTCTGTCCGGCAAGGCGAGAGGTGGCAGACCTCTCTGAATCTGCTGCTCCGAGTCTCTGGGACCTTCTCGGCGGCATCCTGAAGACAGATCGAAAGATTTAATTAAGGCAATAGACACGGTATCATCAAAGGAGGACAGTAATTTCTAAAGGAAAAATCATTAAGAGTAGTATTATAAGAATCAGAAACTCCTAATTGTGATTGAGCATCTCCTCGGCCAAATTTCTATTTCCTAAAATAGGCTCGTAGTAATACTCTAAGCGAGCACCACTACGATATTGCTCTAATGCGAATCTAGGACTAGACCTGCATGGGCCACCACTAAAACGTGTCACGACCCGCACCCGGAATTTGGGCATGAGTCGTGGGTACGTCCAGCCTACGCCGCAGCATCGGCGGTAGAACGCTGTCTAGGTCTCAACATATAATATATCCTGTCAATAGTCTCAACTCCGCACAGAGGACAATGATAAATAATCCACAGTTCTATGATATACTCAATCACAAGCTAATAGAAAATAATGGCACGATGAGAATAGAAAAAAGTTCTAATATAAACCAACCACAATAAGTCCAACTCAAATCTTGGGTCTAGATGACCTCACAAAATCACAGAATAATAAATACAACTCAGTCTCAGTCTAGAACAATAAATGCAGAAAAATAATCTAAGTATTGGCAGGTAAGGTCTCCTCTAGGATGGGCAACTCCTCTGGGATTTCTGGAGTAAAATCTCCCTCTAATCCTGGGCCGTAATGAGTGGGGCAAAGATCCTCCAGGTCCTCTAAAAAATGTTATCCAGTCAGGATTGGAGCGAAGCACAAGCACTAACAACAGTTTCATTAAATTGACAAAGACTATAAACAGTGTAAGAAATACAAGATGGAAATAAATGCTGGAAATGTAAAGTACTGGAGAAAATGGAAATAGGCAATAGAGCATCTAGCAATGAACAATAGACAGTGAATGCTAGAACAAGTGGATCTGAATAAATAGACATCTAGCTAAGTGTTTGAATTATCAGTTTATTATGTGATCGGCTTGGGACTTGATCAGGCTGGTTATATATGATTAGCTATGATTCTTGTAGGTCAGGCTAACCATATGGTTAGCTATGATGCATGTAGTGGTCAGGCTAATCATATATAACAGCTATGATGCATGTAAAAGGTCAGGCCGCACCCGACGTGAGAAGTGGGGTGAGCTATGATGCATGTAGAGGGTTGGATATGATCACATAATCTACTAATAGTTCCCCATCCCCCAGCTAGCACGATGGATTCCAATCACGACTCCTCATGATGGGGATCTAGGGTGATAACCCGCGTATCCATAGTGTCGGAATCAAGTATGTAATACAACTGAATTATAGTAATAATCAACAATAAAAACTGTCAGAGAATGTACTCGCCTGTGGTCCTGAGCAAAGTGTAAGGATCGAGGTCCAAAGTGGAATCACAATGACCTATTTATGGAAAAATTAATGTCAGGATAATGAATTAAAGAAAGGAGCATGATTAACTAATTAAAAACGAGGTTTCTAGGTCATACTAAGGTTTAGGGTTCAAACTAGTTAACTAGTCTAAAAGGTCACTTAACTAACTAGTACTAACTATATAAGGAATATGATACTCTATGTATATTGGTATATAATAACTAACACTTATGTCTTAACTGACATAGACATACATATTTATATTACCTAACCTACATACAAATCTTATACTCTAACTCCTAATGTTGCTGCTACACTTGGTAAAATCAAATCTAACTAGTATCATTATCTAGTATTGAACTTAACTACCTAACTACCTGGACACATAAACACTGATACATACTCACAGGTATCACTCAGGGTGCACACACACAGGAACATACCCACTGGTTTCCACACTCACTCACAGACACAAACTGAAATTTGGGTACTCACCTCTAACTCACTTACAGCCACACATAGCTCACTGAACACCTACACACATACTGACACAGTTTCCCCACTGCTCTAATACCTCACATATTCACTGATCACACAGCTAACCTCACAGGAACTAAATTCCTACACTGCACTCACACTGACTACACTAGCTACTGCTACAATAGAAACTTCACAACTCACTGCTCTCCCTCTTCTCACAGATTCACTCACTCACACACACACACTACTACCTACTGATACACAGGAATACACACTGGTTCACATAGGTAGACACAGGTTTCCCCACACTGGCACATACACAGATGCCTACTGAACCTAGAATTTATGAGACACACACACTAGTACACACAGCAGGTATTTCACAGTCATCTCACACTGCTCACACTGGTATCTAATACACAGAACTCAAGGTTCTATGATACACAGTTTTACACACTCTATACACACACTGTCACATACAGGTAAACTCACACATACTGCTGCCCATAGACACTCCCAATGCCTAGACATGTTGGGATACATAGGTTCTAATTTCCTAACTGATACACCTACTGTTTACTCACACACACCACATACAGGCACACTGACACCTAAGATCACTAGATACACTCACAGTTAACACACACACAGATCTACTTTTACCTAACAGGTACACATGACACTGGAAAACTCACAGCCACACTCCCTCTCAACTGATGCATAGCCCACCAATACTCCATACATACACTACCACACACAGTCACTTAACACAGTGTAAAAATTGAGACTAACACACTAAGACAATTTACAAAATACTGAGATATGGAAAACTATGAACCCAATTCACTGATGCACTAAACTCCTCATACCCTGGACTAATACATAAACTCCCTGAACTAAGACACAGGACTTTAATTTCCAACCAAAGAACACCCTGCACTTTAATACCAACCCACTGAAAACCCCAGATACTCTAACCACAGTTCAATTTTTGAACTGTACAGTGTACTGAGACATCACTGCACATTTCTTGGTACTCCATATGACACTCAAGCACAACCCAAAACCTACACTATACCTATACTTACATTCTACTGCCATCCTCAACCTCTCAAGACCCCAAATATCCATCACATAGACCCCCAAATACGGATACTGATCTGTTTCCCCAATGCTGGTATACTGACATCCCTCTTCTAATACCAACATGCACTAAACACAGTGCCACACACACAAAACTTCGAGCTCACACAGGCTCTCACACAATGATACTTGCAGATACACACAAACACATGTACATGAATTTCTCCCAAACACACCCTCTGATACCCGACTGTGCACAGTTTACTCCAAGCCCAACTATACACAGGAATCTACAACCCACAGCCCGACTGCACAGGGAAGATCCAACACATAGCTGACAACTCCAGTAATTACAACATGTATATAGTTTTATATATCAAACAATGCAAAAATTAGGATACATAGATAGGTAAACCCCTGTGATGCATTTCATCGAACACCTAGGGCTAAAAAAATCAGATTCTACACTAAGCTCTTGAATACCCCAAATCAGAACCCTAAAATCGAGATTAAATCTATACGTATGTGATATGATCAACCTACATACAAACCCTTATGATCTAGGGTCCACGAATTTGGAGAAAACCTTCGTTGGAACACCAAAACCCTAGTTTCTCCTAAATCTCCAGGTAGAAACCCTAAAATCGAAATCCAAACCAATTTGGTGGGCTCCTAATGGACAACAATAATAAAGAACAGAATATAATGGAATAAAAATAAGGTTTTACCTATAGAGATGGTTTCTCCAATGGAAGTTCTTCTTTCCCAAGGTTCCTTGACCCAAGTTCCTTGCTTCCCTTGCTTTGGAGGAGGAAGATGGAATCCTAGGATTTTAATTCCGAATTTGTGGTGGGGGTGGTGGTTTCCTTGATGGAGGCTAGGGTTTCTTCTTTCTACATGAAGAATGGCTTTGAGAGAGACTCCCTTTTATATTAAAACTAGTTAGGGTTTCTAATGCATAGTTTTAGGTTAAACCCCCCCAGGTTAGGTCATGTAGAACCTAATTAACTCAGGTTTAGTCAGTCTAAGGTTTGAGGTCCAAACCTAAAATTTGAATTCTAGGGTTTCTCTAGAACTGGGTTTTCAAATTAGGGTTTAGTCATTAGGGTTTGTCTTAATGCATTCTAGGATTTTACCTAAAACCAAATATCACTAACAATATAAAAAATAGTTTATCAAACTCAACAGATTAATTAAATTCATAATTATTCAAAATAGTGAAATTACCCAAATGCCCCTATCTGGAAAAGTGGTAGTGACACTAAGTGGGTAGGGATGGGATCCATTAAGGATTTTAATTTTTTCTTTTTCTTTCCTTTTTCATTTCTTTTTTTTTTCTATTTAATATATGTGTGTATATATATATATATATATATATATATATATATATATATATATATATATATATACATATATTTACATAAAAATATTCTAGAATTTATATTTGTGCATACCATTAAGCTAGCAGCTGTCCAAAGGGTCTCCTACATAAAATAAATTAGGAAAAATTTATGATTCTCCATAAATCTCCTAAATTCACAAACACCTAAAATAAAAATTAAATAAAATCTATTTCTCCTAATTAGTTCATAATTACTATAATTCAATTAATAATTAATTAAAAAGGGTAATTTATGGCTTTTAGAATTATGGGTTTTACAGGTGTAGTACGAGTTTGGGGGGGGGGGGTTAAGATCATAGCAGCAGTTATGTCATTGGGATAGCTCATGTATTAGGTTAAGGGGTGATCTATATGTCATATATATAGTAGCTTTTCATTATTAGTATCAGTCATTAAGAGCATGATAGCAACCTTTATGACATTTTAACCACTGTGGTGTATCAGTTTTATACCCACAATAACCCCTCCAATGCCAATGTATCAGTAGAGTGCTTCACTCCACCATAACTTAATAGCAACCATGTGACATGTTAATATCCATCCTTGGTATACCTTGTGTATCAGTCAACTGTAAGAGATGGGGGGGGAGTTGGTCACTCACTCACCCATCCTTTATAAAGTATGATCATGTATCAGTCTAGGAGCATTTTACCTTGTATCAGCCGATACAATCATCCTCCTTTACTTGTATCCTTTCTTTTAGATGAGGTAACAGTTATATACATACATCAACAGCCTTTATATCACTCGTATCAGTCCATGTACCAATATGAACTGTTGGGTATATATCCATATACCACTGTGACCTTGTATCTGTAATACCCCGTTCCGCTCAAGCGGACTGCCGACTCAATCGGCAATCGTGCAGCTGTCCCGACCCGCTTTGCCTCGATCAAGAAGCAAAGGATATCCAGACTTGCCCCTAAAGGAATCCGGCTTGGACTTTCAGAGGCTCGCTCAGACGTATCGCTCTACCGAGGCGAATCATCGCTAAGGTGGGTGGCTACGGTAAACTTGTCTTTGCTTAGCCAGCACACATAAAATCTGGAATATTCATGCTAGTCGCTAGGTGATTCACCCCCTGCATGCTAATAAATCCAACGCACCTAGCTAAGGGAATAATCCCAACTTGTATTGCTTGCTAGAACATGGAAATTGAAATACTGCTTATAATCAGACCCTCGCATCTAAGTCCCTTAACGGTTTCATCTCTCGGCTTACCTTCGGGTTCGAGCAACGTGCCTGCTTATGTTCCTTAGAAACACATGCTTGTCTGCTTGAATGTTACCGTATTTTCATCCAAACCCGGAAGACTACTACGTAGTCATTTCGTGCCTGAATGAACCTGCAAGTATCCGGGACCGTTAGGTCACCAAGGCAATTCCCGAACCAGGGAATTTGTACCCTGACTGAATAAATTACTGAATCATAGCTCGTGGAGCAAACTACTGAATCAACTGGCCTGGCAAGCCCTACTGAATCACTGAATCCTGCCTCAACAAGTTCTGTATATATACTGTATCGAACTTGTTCCATACCGGACTTGTTCAATATATACATATACTGCATCGAACTTGTTCCTGTACCAGACCGAGACCCTGACCTACATGTTGCGGACAACTCAAAAATGAGGTATAGTTCCACGGGCGGCCACCGGGGCACTGGGACCGTTCCGATCCGGATGGAACTGCACGATAGTCTACTGCATCTGGACAGGATGGTCTGCAACCACCACTGCATCTTTGTTGCTTACCATCCTCGTTCAAGACTATAACGAACTGTACGATAGTCTACTGCATCTGGACAGGATGGTCTGCAACCACCACTGCATCTTTGTTGCTTTCCTTTCTTGTTCAAGACTATAACTGGTCCTTTATGGCTATGCCAGCGACTCATGTTCATATAGATAAGTCATCCTCGCTTAGCGGCTATCCACGTGCGAGTCACTGCATCGCATAAATGAACAACTGAACACCTGAACGATCATGTTTAAACGACCCTCGTGTTTGCATATGCTTGCCTCCTGAATGTTTATACATGCCTCTGCTCGAATTAACAAGTTGCCTCAATGTTTGCCTTGGACAGGGAAGGAGATGGTAAGTTGGTAAGTCTTGCCGTGTTTCCTCTCATGTTGCACGGCGCACTGCCCGACACGTTAGGCTATTCAATATTTGCATGAAACTGATCCTAAGGCAACTAGAAAGACAACTTAATAGTTGTGCAACCTGTATTACGTGTTTGGATTTGTCGAGCGAGCGAGTAGCTTCCCCACTAGTGCATTCAATGTACTGATAATCCACCAGTTTGTATGCAGGGTGCAGGAGAACCTCGTTCGGTGCGGATGCCTCCAACGTACGTGCTAAGGCCAGGAGTTCCCTCTGAAGCCTTGCAACGGTGCGTCCAGAATAGAAGCACATATAGAAGACATAATGTTGTGAACATAGCCCGAACTCGCCTGAACATCGCCTGTACAATCATTCCACAGTTGTAGCCACTTGGCACGCTTTTACTGTTTCTGAGAGAGAGGCTTGAGCGACTTGTAATCTTGGCTATACGCCGCCTGTAACACATATTTTTATCAATAAAGAGCTTGCTTTACTTCAACTTGTGTTTCAATGCTTCCGCTATATTTGTCGACTCAGTGAACCTGTTACCGATCGCCTATGCGTTCATGACTCTGCTGCACTCGGACAATCTGTGCGACTCTGTGGCTTAGAACTCTTGCCGCCAGCCAATGAACCATGGCCTTGCACGGGCGTGGATCACGCTCGTGCGGCATCACGCCCGGATGGGTTAAGCTATCGTTCCGCGGGAGCGCTGGCGAGGGTGATTCCCGCCTAGCGGGAACGTCCGATTGCCTGCGGGAGATCGGGGCATGACAGAATGGTATCAGAGCCTGGCTTCTATGCCTTTGGACTTCAATTCGATATCTCTGTTTCGAAAGCTCGTTCGTGGGTTATGTGCACGCTCTCTCTCAATGCCTCGATGGGATGTTCCAATAATAAGTCTAAATACTTTTAAAATACGTTTTGAATGATATGCTTGCTTGTCTGCTGTTGTGCTGCGAGTGGCCTTTGTGCCAACCTGTACGAACCCTTGAGAGTATCGCTAGTAGCTTGTCCGATTTTTACTAACCCTAAGTTTGGTTGAATGCATCTAATCGAGGGACGCCTTGAACTAGTGCACCATCCAAGACTTAAGAAAAGGTGAAACTCTAGTGCTAAGACTTTGCTATCACTAAGCTGGTTGACGTGTTCACGCTAGAAGTGCACTTCGAAAGTGCGGACGATCCAGTCTAAGCGATATGCTGATTTCGACGCTTGTGCAAGTGAATATCCAAATGAACAAGTACAACGACTTATCTAGGATTGCCTCAACCCTAGATCACTGCTTGTCCTTAGTAAGTCTCGAGGACGAGACTTTTTCTAAGTTGGGTAGGATGTAACACCCCGTTCCGCTCAAGCGGACTGCCGACTCAATCGGCAATCGTGCAGCTGTCCCGACCCGCTTTGCCTCGATCAAGAAGCAAAGAATATCCAGACTTGCCCCTAAAGGAATCCGGCTTGGACTTTCAGAGGTTCGCTCAGACGTATCGCTCTACCGAGGTGAATCATCGCTAATGTGGGTGGCTACGGTGAACTTGTCTTTGCTTAGCCAGCACACATAAAATCTGGAATATTCATGCTAGTCGCTAGGTGATTCACCCCCTGCATGCTAATAAATCCAACGCACCTAGCTAAGAGAATAATCCCAACTTGTATTGCTTGCTAGAACATAGAAATTGAAATACTGCTTATATTCAGACCCTCGCATACTAAGTCCCTTAACGGTTTCATCTCTCGGCTTACCTTCGGGTCCGAGCAACGTGCCTGCTTATGTTCCTTAGAAACGCATGCTTGTCTGCTTGAATGTTACCGTATTTTCATCCAAACCCGGAAGACTACTACGTAGTCGTTCCGTGCCTGAATGAACCTGCAAGTATCCGGGACCGTTAGGTCACCAAGGCAATTCCCGAACCAGGGAATTTGCACCCTGATTGAATAAATCACTGAATCACAGCTCGTGGAGCAAACTACTGAATCAACTGGCCTGGCAAGCCCTACTGAATCACTGAATCCCGCCTCAACAAGTTCTGTATATATACTGCATCGAACTCGTTCCATACCGGACTTGTTCAATATATACATATACTGCATCGAACTTGTTCCTGTACCAGACCGAGACCCTGACCTGCATGTCGCGGACAACTCGAAAACGAGGTATAGTTCCACGGGCGGTCACCGGGGCACTGGGACCATTCCGATCCGGATGGAACTGCACGATAGTCTACTGCATCTGGACAGGATGGTCTGCAACCACCACTGCATCTTTGTTGCTTACCATCCTCGTTCAAGATTATAACGAACTGCACGATAGTCTACTGCATCTGGACAGGATGGTCTGCAACCACCACTGCATCTTTGTTGCTTTTCTTCCTTGTTCAAGACTATAACTGGTCCTTTATGGCTATGCCAGCGACTCATGTTCATATAAATAAGTCATCCTCGCTTAGCGGCTATCCACGTGCAAGTCACTGTATCGCATAAATGAACAACTGAACACCTGAACGATCATGTTTAAACGACCCTCGTGTTTGCATATGCTTGCCTCCTGAATGTTTATACATGCCTCTGCTCGAATTAACAAGTTGCCTCAATGTTTGCCTTGGACAGGGAAGGAGATGGTAAGTTGGTAAGTCTCGCCGTATTTCCTCTCATGTTGCACGGCGCACTGCCCGACACGTTAGGCTATTCAATATTTGCATGAAACTGATCCTAAGGCAACTAGAAAGACAACTTAATAGTTTTGCACGAAACCTGTATTACGTGTTTGGATTTGTCGAGCGAGCGAGTAGCTTCCCCACCAGTGCATTCAATGTACTGATAATCCACCAGTTTGTATGCAGGGTGCGGGAGAACCTCGTTCGGTGCGGATGCCTCCAACGTGCGTGCTAAGGCCAGGAGTTCCCTCTGAAGCCTTGTAACGGTACGTCCGGAACAGAAGCACATATAGAAGACATAATGTTGTGAACATAGCCCGAACTCGCCTGAATATCGCCTGTACAATCATTCCACAATTGTAGCCACTTGGCACGCTTTTACTGTTTCTGAGAGAGAGGCTTGAGCGACTTGTAATCTCGGCTATACGCCGCCTGTAACACATATTTATATCAATAAAGAGCTTGCTTTACTTTAACTTGTGTTTCAATGCTTCCGCTATATTTGTCGACTCAGTGAACCTGTTACCGATCGCCTATGCGTTCATGACTCCGCTGCACTCGAATAATCTGTGCGACTCTGTGGCTTAGAACTCTTGCCGCCAGCCAATGAACCATGGCCTTGCACGGGCGTGGATCGCGCTCGTGCGGCATCACGCCCGGATGGGTTAAGCTATCGTTCCGCGGGAGCGCTGGCGAGGGTGATTCCCGCCTAGCGGGAACGGCCGATTGCCTGCGGGAGATCGGGGCGTGACAGTATCAGTCTATATATATGTTAGAAGCCTCATTGACTTTAGTATCAGTCACATTCCATAAGTATTCAGTCATTGTCGGGTTAGGGAGAGCTATTTGGCAGCAGTTCACTCCTTCTTCTACCCTTTATTTTTCCATTCACTTGTAGCTATCCATTCCTTAGCATCATTTTATGTTAGCAATGAACAATCACTGTTGTGTATCAGACATATTGAGTACAATCAAGTTTTAGGATTAGCAATAGCAGTAGACTTCCAAATAAGGGCAGTGTAAGTATGGGGTATTCAGTCCAGTTATAGGTGTTCTAGAGTATGAGTGTTCAAATGAGCCATGGGTGTGAGTATCATGTATAGGTCAGTAGATGTGAGGTTGAATATTGGATGTGTTGGAGAGGGGTAGTGAGGAGAGTAATGTGTTTAATAGACTAGGTGAGTGGGTGTGAAAGAATTTGATGTATTATGAGGGTAGTTAGGGTACATATCAAGTGAAGGTAAAGTTAAGACTTGTAAGATACTGTGAAGGTATATAAGTTAGTATAAGTGTTAGGTAAGAAGTATAGGTTCTAGATATTGAGCATAAATGTGTTGTGTGAGGTGGAGTCTAGGAATTAGAGTTTTGGTGAGTTGATTTGGGGGTCATATGAATTACCTAGTGTATCCATGAGAAATTGGTTTAAGGTATAACTAAATAGCTATATGTAGGTTGTAGCTAGTTTGTCATACTAGTTTAATGATACCCCAAACTATATAAGCTGTTTATTGTCTTTAATATATGAGTATTAACTAGTGTCAATTAGATATTGACTAATATAGACTAATAGGACTTAGAATTGACTAAGTTGACTAAGGTTGAACTAATTTGACTAGTTTGACTTATAGTTGACAGTTTTGACCTAGTTTAGCTAGAATGACCTAGAAATAGCCTAGAACCTCATATTTAATGCTTTTTAGCTCATTATCACTTTATTACACCTAATTTCATATGCTATTTATATCTAGGTTTGTGTGACACCAGTCCAGACACTATTCCATTTCATTGCTCAGGACCTCAGACGAGTATATTCTCTGATAGTTTTTATTATTTTGATCATTACTATGATTCTAGTTGTATTGTATAATTGATTCTGACTTAGAGGATACACAGGCTAGTATCATAGATACCTATCATTAGGAATCGTGATTGAAATTTGTCGTACTAGTTGGGGACGGGGAAATATTAGCAAGTTATGTGATCATATCCTACCTTTTATGCATCATAGCTCACCCTACACATCATGTATGGTGTAGCCTGACCATTTACATGTCTCATAGCTTGTTATATATGATTAGCTTAAATTTTGCTCGTATAATAGCTAACCAGATGGTTAGCCTGACATCACATGTATCATAGCCAATCATATATAACTAGCCTGATCTAGTCCCAAGCCGATCACATAGCAAACTGATATTTTACGACATTTAACCAGTATTTCTATTCTTGCTCCAGTATATTCATTTCTAACATTCACATATATCTATTCACTGCTAGTTATTTCTATATGATGATTACATGTCTCTCTAGTTCTCTTTACATTTCAGTATTTTATCCATCATGTATTTTCTTACACTATTTTATAGTTTTTATCAATATAATTAAAATTGATGTTAGTGTTTGTGCTTTGCTCCAATCCTGATTAGATAATATTTTTCAGAGGATCTTGAGGATTTCTGTCATACCCATTATGGTCTAGGAGTAGATGGCGATTACATCCCAGAGATTCCAGAGGAGCCACTCTATCTGGAGAAGGCACCACCAGTAGTTGTTTAGATATAACTTAGCCTAGTTTATTTATGTTGGATTATTCCAAACTTGAGACTTAAGTTGTATTATATTGATACTTGTATTGTGTTGCGTTAGATAGACTCTTAGACTTTGTTTTGTTAGACATACAATATTTTGCCTCTCATTTTTTCCTCTATGTCTTTATCGTGCCAATTACCTTCTTTATAGTTATTGTGATTAAGTGCATTATGAATTGATGATCATATGCATATTTATTGTCCTCTATTTGGAGTTAAGATATGTTGACAGGTTTAATATCATTAATAGATAGATATGTTGGACCTAGACAACATTCTACCGTCGATGCTGTGGCGTAGGCTGGACGTACCCATGACTCATACCCAATTTCTGGGTATGAGTCATGACATATTTTAGTGGTGGCCCATGCAGGTGTAAAGAGTAAGATTAGGTCACAACTAGTACAATATTGTAGTAGTGCTCAGACTTAGAGTACTATTATAAGCATAAGATAGGCAATAGATGAGAGTATGCTCAATCACAACTAGGAAATTTTTAAATTTATTTTGCTATTCAGAATAATTGCTTCCTTTAAATTTTACTGTCCTTCTTTGATGATATCATATTTTTTGCCTTAGTTGATTTCTTCTTATTTTGATCTGTCTTCAGGATGCCACCGAAGAATAGGTCGCTGAGATCGGGACCCGCAGCTTCCGAGAGGTCTGCCACCTCTCGACCTGCCACCCAGACAGTTGGAGTTGCTCCTCCTAATTCACCTATTCATGTAGGAGTTTCTGTAGCTTTCAGGGGTCCTCCTCCCCCACCTGTCTAGAGGGTTGTCCAGGCTATTACGGAGGACCTTCCCCCACCACAGATTCTGTTTCCAGGAGTCGTGCCCGCTGATAGGGCACAGATGTTCGCATTGATCCAAGACATGGTGGATGCTCAGAGGACATCGACAGAGGCTCAGCAAGTTCAAGATGAGACACAGAGGGTGCAAGCAGAGGTGGACCAAGCGCAGACTAAGCTAATGAGGGAAAGAATTGAGAATGCTCATCAGGTGGCTCTCTAGGCAGTGTAGAGAGTCATACATCAGCATCAAGGCCAGCAGCAGCAGCAGCAACAGAGGCCTGGTACTGTAGTGGACTTAAAGAGGATGATATATCGGGAGTTCAATGGTGTAGAAGGGATACTTTACATCGAAGACTGGCTGGAGTACATAAAAAGGAACTTGTATTTGGCTCAGATTCCAGAGAGTCTGCAGATCGAGGCTGCCGACAGCTAGATTTTTGATTTTGTGCTGACTTGGTATCGTACGGAGCCAAGACTTACTACTAGAAGACTTACTTGGGAGGCTTTCAAGAAGATTTTAAGGAGAAGTTCTTTTCTGATGTGGCCCTAGGATCCTTGGAGAGTCAGTTCCATGACTTGGTCCAAGGGACCATATCGGTCGACGAGTACGCCACAAAGTTTTGTACCGTCGATGATTCGGGACACAGGAAACCAAGCCCAAAAGTTTAGGAAGGGCTGATGAGAGAGATCAAGTCTCGTACTTCTAGATGTCGCACTGCTACCTTTGAGGGCATTCTGATGGATGCCCAGATTGCTGAGGATGATCTGGACCTCAGGCCCAAGAGTGGACGCAATATTTCTGGAGGAGCAACTGGTAGTGCGGGACTGGCCAAGCGTCCCCACTTTCAGCAGCAACAAAGTCTATATCTGTAATAACCTATTCTGTTCAAGCGGATAGCCTATTCAAAAGGAACAAGTGCAATGACCAGACCTGCCTTGCTCAGCGAGAAGACTCGTTTGAGGTAAAAAAATTCTAGACTTGGCCCTTCAGGAGTTCAGACTTTATCTTTCAAAGGCTTGCTTGGAGTATCGCTCAACCCAGGCAAATCATTGCTAAGGTGGATAGCTACAATAAACTTGTCTTTGCTTAGCCAGCACACTTAAAATATGGACGATACATATTAGTCTCTAGGTAAATCACCCCCTGTATACTAATAAAGAATACAAGACACCTAGCTAAGGGAATAATCCCAACTTGTATTGCTTGTGTTAGAACATAAAATAAAACTTTGCTTATATATGGACCCTCGCATGCTACATTTGTCTTGTGCAACTAGACCCCGCTATGCCTCGAGTAGAATAATATATATATATTCTTCTTAGTACACTGTTCACTTGTTTACGCTGGACGTCCCTAGATCATGTCGCTCGGTATGTCCCTTTACGATAACAGTCCCCGTACTAACCCTTAGACCGTGCCAAAGTAAATGATTATGTTCTACATGAATGTAATACTTTCCTGCTTATATGTTAACTTATACTCGTTGCCTCATTCCAATGATTGCCACAATGAAACTTACGACACAATCAAGTAACACTATCGCGTATCGTGCATGCATCCAATTAGCCAGAAGACTATCAAATAGTCCTTCTGTGCAATATGAACCTGCAAGTATCCAGGACCGTTAGGTCGCCAAGGCAGTCCCCAAACTAGGAGAATGCATCAAGTCAAGTTGAATACTGAACGAGAATCATGTCAAATAAATTAAGAATCACAGCTCGTAGAGAGATGCTTGTTCAGAACAAGAATCATAGATTATCGTGTCAAGTTGTGAATCTGGAAGACCAAAACTTGCATGTCACGAATAACTTAGAAACAAGGGGGATCTTCGGATCTCGTTCCACCAATAGTCTCGGGGGCACCGGGGCCGATATGATCCGGATGGAACTCGTATGTGTGTAGTAGGATAGCGTGTGCGCTTTACGCTGCACCATTCTCGCTAGAAGGGTGATAGTCTCGTGTACTGGGCGGGATGGCTTGTAGCGCATTATTTATTTTTATTGCATTCCGTACTCGTCAATGACAATCACTCGTCCTTTATGGATATGCCAGCAACCTCTTATTCATATAGATAAGTCATCCTCGCTTAGCGGCTACCCGCATGCGAGTTATTGCATCGCATCAAGAAATCGAAAACACCTGAACGATCTTGAGTATTATACACTTGAACATATGGAATACTTTAACATCTTCTACAACATGACTTAATAATCCATGTAACTCGTGCATCCGGAACATAATTCTCATTCACGATACTTGTGCTTGCTTATGTTATTGCCCTAGATTTTATTATATATGCTCGTGCTTGATTTAACTTGGTTTTTCTTGGACAGGGAAGGACGGATGGTAAGTTGGTAAGTCTCACCGTATTTCTTTATATCGTACAGCACACTGCCACACGAGTTAGGCTATTCACTATGCAATAAAACTGATCCTAAGCCAAGACTAGAAAGATAAGTTAATAAATGGTGCACGTAACCTATATAACATGTTTGGATTTGTCGAGCGGACGAGAAGTCTCTCTACTAGTGCATTCATGTACTGATAACCTACCAGATTGCTTGTAGGGTATGGAAGAACCTCGTTTGGTGCGAAAACCTTCTTCGGGCGTGCTAAGGTGTGGATTTCACTCTGGAGCCTTGGAACATTGCGGCCAAAATTGAAGCACAAATACATGATATAATATTGGAACATCGCCTATATATCATTCCATAAATATAGCCACTTGGCACAATTTTACTGTTTCAGAGAGAGAGGATTGAGTGACTTGTAATCTCGGTCTAGCGCTGCCTGTGACACTTGTTAATATCAATAAAGAGCTTATTTTATTTCTATACTTATTTTATTCAATGCTTCCGCTATTGAAGACTCTGTGAACTTGTTACCAATCGCCTGTGCGTTTATTATTCCGCTGCACTCGGACAATCTGTGCGGCTCTGTGGCTTAGACCTCTTACCGCCTGTTCGGATCATGGCCTTGCACGGGCACGGATCAGGTTCGTGTGGCATCACGCCAAGATGGGGAAAGATCATCCCACGGGAGCGCTACATGGTAATTCGCACCCAGCAGGGATGACCGATTACCTGTTGGAGATCGGGACATAACATATTGGTATCTGAGCATGGCTTTGCGCCTTTGGACTTCTTATTAATTTTCTCAGTTTTGAAAGCTCGTTCATGGGTTATGTGCATATACTATCTTGTTGAACCAATATGATATTTAAAATAACGAGTCCAAATAATTTCAAAAGTTGTATATGAATGATATGATTGCTTGTACAAAATTGTAATACAAAGGCCTTTGTTCCGACCTATGGTAGGCTTGGTTGGAATAGACTCGTGCTAAAATTTGCAAGTTATGTGCAAACCCGAATACTTATACATGATTAACTAATTGGTTAGTGTACGGAATAGAATATGTTCAAACAGTTAGCTGTGCACACAGTCTTTCGGTTAAGTTATGTTGAATATCATGCGCCAAGACCCTTTTGGTGTAAGCTAGTTATAAACGAGATTGGAATATCGTTCAGATAAAGACAAGTCAGACTTAGAATGGCAACCTATAAAAACATTATCAGATTATCACTTAGGCGAACATAGAGAATTGTGCTTGGATTTTAGAAAATAGTTCGAACGGTATTTCTCATTTGAAGATACAAATTAAATATAGTTTACTTGGATGACTATCAACAGAAATATATACGAGACTAAGATTTATCAGGCGATGCTAAGTATCATGCAGGAATTCTAAAGAATGACTTGTTGAATATGCAAGCGATTAATGCGAATATCGATTGAGGATTTGATTGGGTGACTCAATTCCTGAGTGATGTATGGTTTATTTTAAAAATGTCCAAACGGATTCATAAGTCTCGTACGATAGTTGGACTGAATGATTTGAGAATATCTTGAATAAGTGATAAATCTTATATCGAATAGGGATTCATGAAAATGGAAATCGATATCTTGGTTAAGGAAACTTGGAGGATCGTGCAAGCAATTTCGGATTGAATCAAATGGATTAAAACTTGAATACAATATCGGTCGAATAAAAGTTAGCCCAAAAATGAATATTATGGTTCAATGAAAGAGATAAGCGATAACAAATTCGACTTAGGGTTCAAAAGAATGACCTTGAATCGAGTTCAAAAAGATAACCTTCAAAATCAGTCCCAGCGAGAACGATTATCCTGCGGGAGCATCGGCGTGGTAATTTCACGTATGATGGGGATAATCGAACTCAAAGGAACATGTTCGGTGATTATTCCAAACTAACTCGATGAATATAACGTATCAAAAGTGGATGGACTTTGGCTTGAATATTGAAACTAAGTTGTTTGAGGAATGCTAAAAGTAGACTATGGATTTACCAACAATAACATTGAAGTTGGATAATTTTGCTAGGCGAATTATAATCACTACATGAATGTACAAGACTTGGTGGATATATACATATCTTGGATAAAAAAAAGTATAATGGTAAGGTGTCTCGATTGTTTTGAAGATAACCATATTGTTCGACGTTCTTGTCTTGTGCTAGCGTAACTCTATGCTCGTACATGTGTCACACTCGGATTAGGATGATTATCCAGCGGAAGCGTTGATGTGGTGATCTCACATCCAACGAGGATCATCAAACATGAGAAAGATCAGAGCATGATAACTGATGGATTGTCTTGACTTGTGGTTTGACACGATAAGACAAATTTAGGAATGCAAGTGTCGGAAGTATTTTAGAATAAGTTAGCTTAGAACCTGGAGTAGATCACACTTGATGGTTTCATGAACGGATATATGAATTAGGTTGGACGACTTAGAATTATAATCAAAGGGTTAGAATTGAATCTTGGCTTGGTGATCTAGACTTAGAATGGATATATGGGTTCTATCAAAATATGCTTGAGGGGATAGACTATGTGAATTGCTGGGCTTGTCCTACAACTTGGAGATATCATAGATTTTGCTGAATGGACTCGAACCATGTGTGAACAAACGTGTTATAAGAGTATAATAATCCATGCTCGATGTTTAAAAATCTGAGTAAAACAAGCTTGGATAGAATACCCCGTGCAAACGAATAATAGTTTGACCTTAGGAATTAGGACAAGCATTATGCGACGAATTTGCACGATGAATCGTGTGCTTGAACTTGTACCTATAACCTTGTGAGCTGACCTAGTAATTAGGAAGATGACCCTGTGTCGAGTGAAAGAACTTATGTGACCGACTTTAGAATATTGCTTGAACAAAGCTATAGAATTGAGACAGCAAGACTTAGAATTAGACTGAGAACGGTAAGCTTGTGCTATGTTTGACCCGAACATATGGACATTAGTCGATTGATCGGATAGATCATGCTTGACTGTTATACAAATACTTGGTTTGAGTTGGAATAAAAATGACTTGGATTTTATTGACCCTATCAGAAGTATCCTTGTGATTCATAAGACGAGAACCCTAAAGATTTTTGCAAGTAGCTTGTTCGAATTCACTATCGCAAAGTTTGATTGAATGCATATATTTAAGGGATGCCTTGAACGTGCGCACGATCCAAGACCCAGTGATATGTTAAACTTGAGTGCAAAGACTTCCCTATCGCTAAGTTGGTTGACATGAATATGTTTGAAGGATGCTTTGAATATGTGTATGATCTAAACTTGCTGTCACTACCCCATTTCCAGGGCAGGATATATATATTTTTAATTTGGTAAATTGTGTATTAATCATAAATATTTTTATTAATATTTAATTAGATGCATGTATTTATTTTTATTAGTTGTTTTAGGGTTTTGGCTAGTCTGGACCCATGTCAGACCCTAGTGGACCCTTGTTAGACCCAACCAACACCCTGTCAGACTTATTTATTGGTTTAGAGTAGTTATTTATATTTTAATTAGTTAGTTGGAGTGATTATGATTTAGTTAAAATACATTTGGAACCCCAAACCCAAACCCTAATTAGCATGACTTAAGTTGAGGGATATTTTGGACTTGTACCCAACTCAAACCCTAACCCTAACCCTATTTTTACATGGCCGGCCACCCCCCCTTCCTTTCCATTTTCTCCTTCATTTTCTTCTCTCCATTCTCTTTCTTCACCTCTTCCATTTATTTTTGTCCAAATCCAAGTAAGTATTATCACCTTTCCTCTCTTTCTTCATTTACTTCCCTCTTTAATGCAAGCCCTAACCTTTCATTTTCCTCTAACCTAGATGTATAGAGCTTAGAATTGGTGTAAAAGCTTGGGTTGGTGGCTTGGTGTGGTGAATTTTAGGGATTTTGGAGACTTTGGCCTTTGGATTTCAACTCCCAAGAGGTAAACCCTATCTTTCCTTTTAGTGATTACTCTAATATAGTGTAATTAGTTATTTAAAACCTTTCTAGACCTTAGGGCTACCCATGCGAGGAAGTTGGAGCTTGTTTGGATAGGTTTGAAGACTTTGACATTAGGTTTTGTGTCAATTTCTGGTAAAATCCGAGATTGGCCCAATTTTGGATATTGCCCTAGGTTAGACGGACCTAGGTAGACATGCTTAGGTGTCTTGAGGGTAGGTTCGTGTCCCCGTTCGGACACATTAGATCTTATTGTGGAGTTTTGGGCATTTCGGGCGATTTGGATATTTTTCCTTCGACGTGGGTTTCACGTACATGTAAAATTTTGCCATGGACCTAGAATCAGAGAGTTAGCATTTTTGTGAGATTATAAACATTGATTAAAACTTGTCTGTAAATTTTGGGTCGATTTCGATTATGTTTGGTGTACGTTTCATGAGGTATCGCGAGCCGCACTCCAAGTATTTGTGGAAATGACCAAATGGCCATTCGACTTGATTTCTAGGTTTCAGGCTTGTGCACGGGTTGGTTTAGCCTTGGAGAGTGTGTATTAAAGTTTTTGAGTTTATATATATATATATATATATATATATAATGTATTTATATGTATGTGGGTGAGTGTGTGTGTGTATAGGTGTGGTAGTGTGTGTTTGTGTGAATGTGTGTGAGTGCATATATATATATATATATATATAGTGTAGTGTATAATTTTATATATATATATACATATGTGTGTGTGTGTGTGTGTGTGTGTGTGAGTGTTGAGGATGTGTGTAGTGTGTATGTTTGTGGTAGTGTGTGTGAGCTTATATATATATATATACATATATATATATATATATATATATATATATATATATATATATATATATGTATGTATGTATGTGTGTAGTGTGTGTGAGTGTCAAGGTGAGTGAATGAGAAGGGAAGAGAGAAAGAGAGTGAGTTGAGAGAGAAAGAGGGAGTGAGTTGAGAGAGGGAGAGAGTGAGAGAGATAAGAGGGAGAGCAGCAGCAACAACATCAATTATTAGCAACAGCAGCAGCAGCAGTAGCAGCTTGGCAGTAGCAATAGCAGCAGAGCTTAGCAGCAGCAGGTAATAGTAGTAGCAGCAATATCATCCCCCCCTTTAGATAGCTAGAGAGAGAGAGAGAGAGAGAGAGAGAGAGAGAGAGAGAGAGAGAGAGAGAGGGATTAGTTATACATATATATTTATATATATATATATGTATGTAGATATATATTTATATAGTTAGATATATTGTATATATATATAGATATATTTATATATATGAAGATATATGTATACTAGTATAGATAGGTGTATATATATATAGGTTAGTTAGTGAGATGAGAAGGGTAAGGTAAGGTAAGGTATCTCAATACCTTGAGATATCAAGGTATTGAGGTAAAGGGATATCGGGGATAAGGTATTGAGATATAGCCTAAATACTAGGTTATATATATATATATATATATATATATATATATATATATACATATAGTAGTATATATAAGTATATATATAGATAGTTAGCTAGTTAGTTAGAGTAGAGAGGGAAAATGCGAGGTATCTCAAAATACCTTAATATACTCAAGGTATTGGGTATCGGGGCGAGGTATTAGATTTTGCCCGTGTATGGGATAAGTGATGCTTATATATATATATATATATATATATATATATATATATATATATATATATATATATATATATATATATATACATGCTAGGATATATATATTAGTGGGTTTAGATGGGGTGTATAACGTAGGTTGAGATATCGGATACCGAGGGTATCCCGGTATCTCAAAGAGGCGAGTTTGTGGTTTACTAGCTTAATGAGCTAGTTTTGACCTAGAATTTTAGGGGCACCCTAGTTTGACATAGAGTTGACTGTAGTTGACCCGGTCGACCGCCAAAGTCAACCTTTGATCTAGTTTTCAACTAGAGTTGACTTTTTGGACTCAGAGTTGACTTTTTGACCTAGAATGGACCGGTTTGATCCGTTTGACCTAGAACAACCCTAGAAGCTTGTTTTTGATTATTTTATATCTGTTTAACTCTTTAGAACCCCGTTTAACCTTGTTTTTCGTAATAGGTCTTCGCGATGCCAGTTCGAACCTCGATCCTCGCTAGTTGCTCAGGACATTAGGCGAGTACATTCTCTGATAGTTTTTATCTTTTGATGATTATTATGATTCAGCTTCTAGTATAGTATTATCTGATTTCTGGCATGACACTGACTAGTATTTCTGGATTCATTCATTTGCGACACATATATTTTATGTTTCTGGCCTCTATTTCTGGAATCACCTACTGGCATCATATCAGGACTCACTACAGGCGTCACTCATATTTCTGGCTGGACTCATACTTGATTTGCGTGTCGAGTCTTGGATTCACTTATACTAGTCGGGGTAGAAAAATACTTGAGTAGACATGTAAATATTCCCAAATCTGGAATCACTCCCTCTGGTCTAATCTGGAATGATAGCAGTCGTGCACCCAGTGTGCGGTGAGCCGTACTTACCCCTAGCCGTTTACATGTCGAAACAGGTATTTCAGAGACACTAGTTCATTCTTTCTAGTCTGGAATCACTTACACTTCTTGACTGGTCTCACTTATACTTTTTGGACTGAACTCATTATATTTACTCTTGCTGGACTCACTTTACGTTATTGTGCACACACTTGCTCTTAGTTTAGATTTCTTGTATCCTACAGTCATTATTATATTGCTTCTGATTTTCATACATCTTTACCTTTGTGCACCAGTTGACAGATATATATATATATATATATATGTATATGTATATATATATATATATATATATTTCCTTGTTCATACTTTATTTCCTTCACCTTGTGCTACTTGCTACAACTGCTTTATAGTTTTTATCATTTAAATGGAAATGTTGTTAGAGGTGTACTTGCTCTAAGCCTGACTGGATATATTTTTCAGAGAATTCGAAAGATTGGTGTCCGACATTTTATGGACCTCAGCCTGTCGATGGTGCAGACATGGACCCCCTAGTTCAAGAGTAATTTCTGGGTTGGTAGCCGGGATCACTAAGACCTCAGTTGTATTTATTAGCTTTTGGTACCAAATTTGTCCCTGGCTTTTAGTTTGAGACTTTGTATTGTATTTGATTCAGGATATTGTTGTTATTATTATTATTGTTGCTGTCTTTAATAGTAGTTATTGTTTAGACTTTGTAGTTGTTAGACGTCCTTGTTATCTTATCGTGCTTAGATCATAATTGAGTATTTGTATTATCTTTATCATATTGTTCCTCTGTTTGGAGTTGAGATCTTGGCAGATACTTATATTGTTGTGTGAGATTGTTAGATAGATAGTAGACCCAGACAATATTCAACCGCCGATGTTGCGGCGTAGGCTGGACGTACCCACGACTCATGCCCGATTTTTTGGGTGCGGGTCGTGACACGTGCGATATGCTGATCTCGAATGCTAGTGCAAGTGAATATCTTAGATCTGCATGGACAAGTATAACGACTTATATAAGTTGCCTCAGTCTTAGATCATCATTCAAGATGGATTATAACGTATCTCGCGTTAAGCGATATATATTGGAACATCGCCTATGTATCATTCCACAAATATAGCCACTTGGCACGCTTTTACTGTTTCAGAGATAAAGGCTTAAGGGACTTGTAATCTCGGCCTAGTGTCACTTATAACACTTGTTTAATATCAATAAAGAGCTTATTTTATTTCTATACTTGTGTTATTCAATGCTTCCTCTATTGACGACTCTGTGAACTTGTTACCAATCGCCTGTGCATTTCTTATTCTGCTGCACTCGGACAATCTGTGTGACTCTGTGGCTTGACCTCTTACCATCTGTTCAAATCATTGTCTTACTTGGGCGCAGCTCAGGCTCGTGTGACATCATGCCAGATAGGGAAAGATTATCCTGCGGGAGTACTGGTGCTGTGATTCGCGTCCAACGGGGATGGCCGATTAACTGCGAGAGATCGGGGCATAATAGTATCAATACCAGCAGCAAAAAGCACCAGCTCGAGGACATATCCAGCAGCAGCCGCTAAAACAGACCCAGCCCGCTGTCCAGTGTGCGTACTGCGGGAAGGCGGGACATATGAAAGACATATGCAGAAAGAGGCTGGGTATATGTTTGTCTTGTGGATCGTCAGCGCACCAGTTGAGATATTTATTGTCTATTCAAACTCGTCCAGGTTAGGGTGGAGCATTCGCTCAAAGGGGACCTGCTAGAGTACCTACTACACCAGGAGGCTAGTAGTGGGGACCTTCACTCTCACCACAATATCATAAGTTTGCCCAGCACCAGCAGCAGCAGAGAGGTATACCCCAGGGACGAGCATATGCCATAACGGTCGAGGAGGCCAAACCAGCTGGAGACGTTATATCAGGTTTAGTTCTTCTCGATTCTATTTCAGCATTTGCATTACTATTCTGGCGCTTACCATAGTTTCATATATGTATCTTATGCTCTTAAGCATCGTTTAGAGGCCGAACCCCTGAGATAGGACTTACAAGATCACGACTGGCGGAGGCATTATCCTAGTCAGTAATTTTTGCAAGGACCGAAGAGGTTCATTGGGAGGCCGAGAGTTGAGTATGTGCTTACTCATAATGCCACTTCCGAGATACGATATTGAACTCAGGATGGATTGGTTGAGTAGGCACCATGCTACTATAGATTATCATAGAGGCAGAGTGATATTTTGACTGCCAGGAGAGCCAGAGTTTGAGGTCGCTAGAGAAGCAGAGGAGCAGAGTAGGGGCTTCTTTTGTGGAGCCAGAGTAGAAGAGAAGGAGTTGCCACATCCTTTGATACTGGAGTTCCTAGATTTCTTTCCAAAGTAGTTGCCAGGTTTGCAGCTAGACAGAGATATGGAGTTTTTTATAGACTTGGTGTCATGCACAGAGCCGATATCACAGTACGTCTATAGGGTCAACAATAACGAACTCAGAACTGAAGAAGAAGGTTGATGAGTTGCAGGACAATGGCTTCATCAAATCCATTTTATCACCGTGGGGTGCTCCGCTATTATTCGTACCGAAGAAGGATGGGTCGGTATGTATGTGTATCGACTACAGAGATTTGAACAACCTCATTATCAAGAATAAATATCTACTGTCGAGGATAGATGATCTCTTCGATCAGTTGAGAGGAGCGAAGGTATTCTCAAAGATAGACTTGAGGTCAGGCTACCACCAGGTAAAAGTAAAGAAAGAAGACATTCTAAAGATAACTTTTCGGACTTGATATGGCCAGTTTGAGTTTATTGTGATGCCATTTAGGTTGACTAATACACCGACAGTATTCATGAACTTGACGAACAAGGTGTTCCACTAGTACTTTGACAAGTTCATGGTGGTGTTCATCGATGACATTCTTATGTATTCAAAAACCCCGGAGGAGCACGAAGAGCACCTGAGGATTGTTTTGGAGACTCTCAGGAAGGGAAAAATTTATGGGAAGCTTTCAAAGTGCGAGTTCTTCCTTGACAAGGTTAAATTCCTTAGGCATATGGTGACGAGTGACATAATCTCAGTTAACCTGAAGAAGATCATGGCAGTAGAGTCGTAGGCTACTCCCAGTTAAGTGGTTGAGATCAGAAGTTTTCTCGGACTAGCAGGTTACTATAGGAGGTTTGTGCAAGACTTCTCCAGGATTGCAGAGCTGATGACTAGGCTAACTAGAAAGGATGTAGATTTTGTCTAGACGGAGGATTGTCAGGCCGCATTTGATGAGCTGAAGAAGAGATTGACGATAGCTCCAGTTTTGATATTGTCATCAGGGACAAGTGGATTCACTATCTATATTGATACTTCAGGGAAGGGTTTGGGTTGTGTTCTTCAGCAGCACAGGAAGGTGGTTGCCTACGCTTCCAGGCAATTATGTCCTAATTAGAAGAACTACTCCACCCATAATTTAGAGTTGGAAGCAGCCATCTTTGCTCTAAAGTTGTGGAAATACTATCTGTACGGAGAGCGTATGAAGATCTTCACAGACTATAAAAGCTTGAAGTACGTATTTGCGCAGAAAGAGCTGAACATGAGAAAGAGGAAATGGTTGGAGTTGATGAAAGACTTTGAAATTTTATTATAGTACCACCCAGGAAATGCCAACGCAGTCGCCGATGCCTTGAGAAGGTATCGAATGGATATATACTTGATGACAGATAGACACTTGTTGTCCGATCTTGAGAGCTTATGAATTAAGGTGCTAGTTCCTGGTATCAAGATTCAGATATAGGGATTATAGATACAGTCGGAGCTGATAGAAAGAATCAGAGCTACGCAGTATGATGATGAGGCTCTAAGAAGTATCAGGGCACAAGTTCAGAAATGATTATCAGAGGACTTCACTATTGCTGATAATGGATCATTACGGCATGGTACTAGGATATGTATGGCAAGTGGGGAGCTGCACGAGGAGGTTTTGCAGGAGGCACATTGCTCTCAGAACTCGATGCATCCAGGTGCCAACAAGATGCTTCGAGACCTGAGGAAGAACGTTTGGTAGTATGGTATGAAGCGCGAGATAGCATGCTTCGTATCTAGGCGTTTAGTGTGCCATCAGGTAAAGGCAGACAAACAAAGGCCGGGTGGATTACTTCAGCCTTTACCCATCCCAAAGTTGAAGTGGGAGCATGTGACTATGGATTTTATTTTGGGGCTTTCACATTCTCCAGAAAGAAAAGACGCAATTTGGGTCATCGTAGACAGGTTGACCAAATCAGCCCACTTCTTACCATTCAAAGTGGGTAAGTTGACGGGAAAGCTAGCGGAGATGTATATGTGGTAGATTGTTAGATTATATGTATGGTGCCCCGTTCCCCCTATTCGGGGAGCGCGACTACGAAATAGAAGACGGTATCGTTCGATCGGGATAGATTGAAACAAGAACTCGTCCTCGTTATGGATTTGCTTCTTCGAAATTGATTCTCATATTCAGTGGACCGTGCCTCCGGGATTGACTTAGCGGCAGAGTCAGGAGGGACCTCTCCGCTACATCTTTGTTGCCTCATATTTCGATGTCGCTTGTTGCTTTCATGTCTTGAGTTGGTTTTCGGATTTGCTTGAGTTTTCTTGAACGGTTTTGATGGATTTTATTATTTTCGTTCATTGAACTGAACTTCAATTCCAAGATTGAAAATAGTGGAAGAGGTATTGATCAAGCTGTTCGTCGATGCAGGTGAACGAGTAGTAGGCGGCATACAAGTGGTGTCTTAAAGCGCCTCTTTCCTTCTCCTTTCCAACCAACTAAGTTAGTGGCTACCATCCCGATTAGCTAGCCCTTCTTCTAAGTCTTCACGCCTAAAAATCTTGCATCCTTGTTTTCCTCGATCAAGCGATATCAAATAATAACTAAAAGATGTCAAGATAAAAAGGGAATAGGCTTGGATTATTATGCTTATCAATCAAACATGTGAACTGTTATCTTATTGTATGCTAGCTTATTTCAAATGTTCTATACATGCTTCAATTTTTAGTTAGAATGCATCTTCTTCTATAAATTGTGCTAAGTGTGGAACACACCTTGTATTGTGCATAATTGTTCAGGGAGGCTATACAAAATGAATCATGCAATACTGTTTGTCGTGCACTCGTGTTGCCTCAACTGCATGAATTGTTAACTTAATAAACGTGTTCGATCACGGACAACTTGTGCACAAGGTCTTAGTTCTGCAAACGATCGCTGGGACACTAGCACCGATCCGATCCGGGCGAAACTCGTGTATAGTCATCGTGTACGGGACATGATGGCTTATAGCGCATCGTGTACTCTCATTGCATGCTATTCTTGTCCTGGACTAGTCTATTATGGCATCATGCCAGTGATCCGTGTATATTTAAACCTGTTGCAACTAACTTGTGTCTTCGTGGCAGGGAAGGCATGGTAAGTATTGTGCAGGTATTTCAGACGGGCAGGTAAAAGCTACCGAACGGTGGCAAGTACATTTCAGTAAATTTTATATACTGCTAACATGTAAATGAACTAAGGCAAGATAGAAAGACTATAAATAATATGCATGCTTCAAATAAAACAACGTGTTGATTGGTATAGTTGGGCTCGCCTTCACCAGTATATTTTGATGTACTGACCCTCGTAGAAACATGTTCCCTGCATTAAGGTAAATCGAGCGGGGAGCCAAAGTTGTTTTCCTGATCCAGTCTAACTATAGGCGCATCCTGATCATGCCACATTTTGAAGTACTTGAAGCAAGGAGCTAGAACCCAAGCAGGAATGCAGCTCCGTGGCAAGGCCGTCATTCCGTCCGAAGGTCTTTATCATTTTGAAGTTTAGTAAAGGGATATAATGTACATGACTACCATCTCATTTTGTGCCAAAACTTTTGTAAGCCTATGCGACAAATTAGCTGAGTCATTCAAGAGTTTGTAATAAATGTTCATTATCAATAAAGAGAACTTTTTCATGTTTCAAATCTGTGTTTCAATTTATCTGCATACTCTGAATATGTGCTCGTTATGCAAAATTCTCAAGCCTTGTGAGGGCGTAACCCCAGGCCCGCACTACGGTCACGCTCGGAGGATGCCCCAACGATTCCACAGAATCGGGGCATGATATATTGGTATCAGAGCACAGATTCAAGTTCCTTTAACCTTCGTATTGGAAAAGTTTCACAACAAATTCCTGTGCAAACTCTTGAACTCGCTAGGCCAAAATGAGATACGTTCATACAATAAGTCTATAATACATTATGATCTGATATAATTTACCTTCTTTTGAAGGAATGGCACCAGCACAATCCTCAGCGCTAGCACCGGACGAAACAAAAGGCCAAGAAAGCAGTTTGGGTACTTCAGGAAGTTCGCGAAGCCAGCGGGCCATGTCTCACGTCGATCCTATCCAGCAAATATTGCGGATGTTGGAGACAAACCAACAAAGGGACGAGGCTCGCTACGAACGGGCCGAGAAGCGAGCGGAGGAGAGTCAGCTTAAGTTTCAAGACAATATAGAAGCTCGATTCTCAATCCAACAAAAGCAGGTAGATACCCTACAACAGATCGTTCAGACTTTAGCTTCCAACCATTCCGCGGCAACAGCAGCGACACCGGTGGAACAACCCATGCTTGAAGTCGAGACGCCACCAATCCCAAGGATGAGGGACGTGACTGCCTTCAACTTTGGCCACTTCAAGAAAGTCTGCAACACTCCATTCAACGGGACTAAGGACCCAATCGTTGCTCTAGATTGGTTGGCCGAACTTGAAGACCACTTCGCTTTGCTAGAGGTCCCCGAAGAGAAGCGCGTCGTATGCGCGCAACTATAGCTTCGCCTCAACACGCACGATTGGTGGGACGTGCATCAATGATCTCTTCAATTCGACCATGGAGAGAAGGCGATCTCGTGGACGACTTTTTGTTCCACGTTTGAAGAGGAGTTTATACCCCCTCCAGTACGACGTCAGATGAAGAATGAGTTCGTGCAATTGAGGCAAGGCAGCAGGACAGTCAAACAGTATTTTGCCGAATTCAATCGACTCTCCAAATTCGCTAGTGCCTATTTACCTGATGCAGCGAGTTGAGCTAGAAGGTTTGAAGGTGGTCTACATTCTGTCATCCATTCGTACGTTATCGTTCATCAGTACGAGACTATGCGGGGAGTAATAAATCATGCTCTATCTCTCGAACCTCAGTATACTCACATTTCTACCGGCGCTGTGCATACCTATAATCACAAACGCCAAATTAACCATAGAGGAAACAACGCTGCAAAGCGACAAAACAACGGTGGTCAGCAAATAAGGGATTGGAGCAATACATGTTAGTTCTGCAAAAAGCGTGGGCACACAACCAATAATTGTCGCTTGAGACTTGGGTTATGCCTAGCTTGTGGATGATCAGCCATGCCATTAATTCTTGTCCGAACCTTCCTGATCATCTCCCTCAACAAAATAATCCCTAATGGTAGATTCTATTCCTAAGTTTTATGGACAAAACTTCCAATTAGTTGGGTAGGATGTGGCGCCCCGTTCCCCCTATTCGGGGATCGCGGCTAAAAAATACAAGACGGTATTGTTCGATTGGGATAGATTGAAACAAGAACTCATCCTCGTTATGGATTTGCTTCTTCGGAATCGATTTCCATATTCAGTGTACCGTGCCTCCGGGATCGACTTAGGGGCAGAGTCGGGAGGGACCTCTCCGCTGCATCTTTGTTGCCTCAAATTTATGTCGCTTGTTGCTTTCATGTCTTTAGTTAGTTTTCGGATTTGCTTGAGTTTTCTTGTAAGGTTTCGATGGATTTTATTATTTTTGCTCATTGAACTGCACTTCAATTTTGAGATTGGAAAGAGTGGAAGAGGTATTGATCAAGTTGTTCGTCGATGCAGGTAAACGAGAAGTAGGCGACGTACAAGCAGAGTCTTGAAGCGCCTCTTTCCTTCTCCTTTCTAACCAACTAAGTGAGTGGCTACCATCTCGATTAGCTAGCCCTTCTTCTAAGTCTTCACGCCTAAAAATCTTGCATCCTTATTTGCCCCGATCAAGCGATACCAAATAATAACTGAAAGATGTCAAGATAAAAAGGGAATAGGCTTAATTATTATGCTTGTCAATCAAACATGTGAACAGTTATCTTATTGTATGCTAGCTTGTTTCAAATGTTCTATACATGCTTTAATTTTTAGTTAGAATGTATCTTCTTCTATGAATTATGCTAAGTATGGAACACACCTTGTATTGTGCATAATTATTCAGGGAGGCTATGTAAAATGAATCATGCAATACTGCTTGTCGTGTACTCGTATTGCCTCAACTGCATGAATTATTAACTTAATAAACGTGTTCGATCACGGGCAACTATGCACAAGGTCTTAGTTCTGCGGACGGTTGCTGGGGCACTGGCACCGATCCGATCCGGGCAGAACTCGTATATAGTCATCGTGTACGGCACAGGATGGCTTGCAGCGCATCGTGTACTCTCGTTGCATGCTATCCTTGTCCTGGACTAGTCCATTATAGCATCATGCTAGTGATCCTTGTATATTTAAACCTGTTGCAACTAACTTGTGTCCTTGTGGCAGGGAAGGCATGGTAAGTATTATGGTGGTATTTCAGACGGGCAGGTAAAAGCCACCGAACGGTGGCAAGTTTATTTTAGTAAATTCTATATGCTGCTTACTTGTAAATGAACTAAGACAAGATAGAAAGACCACAAATAATATGCATGCTTCATATAAAACAATGTATTGATTGGTATAGTTGGGTTAGCTCGCCTTCACCAGTATATTTTGATGTACTGACCCTCGTTGAAACAGGTTCCCCGCACTAAGACGAACCAAGCGAGAAGCCGAAGTCAATTTCCCGATCCAGTCCAGTTGTAGGCGCATCCTGATCGTGCCACATTTTGAAGTACTTGAAGTAAGGAGCTAGAACCCAAGCAGGAATGCAGCTCCGTGGCAAGGCCGTCATCCCGTCCGGAGGTCTTTATCATTTTGAAGTTTAGTAAAGGGATATAATGTACATGACGGTCATCTCATTTTGTGTCAACACTTTTGTAAGTCCGTGCGGCAAATTAGCTGACTCGTTCAAGAGTTTGTAATAGATGTTCATTATCAATAAAGAGAACTTTTCTATGTTTCAAATTTGTATTTCAATTTATCTGCGTACTCTGAATATGTGCTCGTTATGCAAAATTCTCAAGCCTTGTACGGGAGCAACCCCAGACCCGTACGGCGGTCACGCTCGAGGGACGCCCCAATGATTCTACGAAATTGGGGCATAACAATATGGGGTTACTGTTGTCACACTCCAGTCCCAAAATATGTAGGACTAGGAATACGTAAGCATGTCAGCCATATGTATATGACAACTCCAATATATGGATACCATAATACATACGTACGCTGTAATATGAATATTAACTCACAAGTGGTATATAATAATCACAAGTCACAGGGAATAACTAAATCTCATCTACAAAATCAAATAGGAATAAATAACCAATCTACTATATAAATGAACAACATACTCAATCACATAACTATAGCACGATAAGATATCGAACAAACAAAATTAAAATACAACACAAGTCTAAATGTAAATAATCTAACTCAACAAATATCCATGTCTCAATAAAGTATGCCGGAGACAAATCCGGTACCAAATGATCAACTAAAAGAACTAACTAGATAACTAGTGATTCCGGCTAGACCTCCCAGAATTACTGAACTACCAAGTCCAAGTCTGCAGCTACTCACCATATGGTCCATAAAGTGTTTGATACCGGTCCTCTAAGGCATAGTCTAGAAAAATATTTCTAGTAAGGAAGGAGCAAAGTACAATCTTAAATAACAGTTCCATTTAATTGATAAGGACTATAAAGCAATAAACAGATGATGCTATATACTGAGAGGAGACGGTGAAATAATGTAATGGCAAAATAAAGAGACAGGCAATGTAAAGAGACATGCAATATAGGCAATATGATACTATAAGTGCATATATGAAATAAAGAGAATAAGGTACAATATCATATACGGGTGATATAGTATATGATCTAAAATAGAGAACTGTAACTATTCTATGTATTTGAAATAGTAGTTTCAAAATGTGATCGGCTTGGGACTTGTACGATTGCTATACGTAAGGCGTATGATTAACACCAATAATTTAAACTTGTACAATGGGTATTTGATCACATTTTTCACTAGCAATTTCCTCCGCCCCCAACTAGTACTGTGGATCCAATAATGACACGTCACGATACACGATAAATGTCAAATATATCATGTACGAGGTCTAAATATCAATGTCGTGTATAATGACAATACGATAATCAATGTAACATCTCATGACTAAAGATCCAATCTATATACTAGCCCATGTAGCACAGTGTCAAGGATCAGATGTAATATTTCTAGATACTGGAATTATAGAAATTATCAAACAATTGAAAATTATCAGAGAATGTACTTGCCTTGGGTCCTTAGCTGATAATACCAATGTCCTATTCCAGAGTATCGCCTGGATGAACCAACAGTCCTATAGACATATCAAAAATATAACATTTGTATCAGATGCTACACTAACACATAATCATAATACACTAGCCTCAGGGCTATGCCAGGAATGGCACTCGTCAACTAGGGTCAAGTGCGTCGAGTTGCACGAGCGTTGCATTTGTGATTGCTGGGCAAGACAAACGATCAAAATGGTACGGGGCTTGCCAGCACGTCAGTGTACATGTGGTAGTCAACTAACATTTCACAGGGTCACAGGTCAATGTAAAGACGGGGTATCCGTAATTACACTTGGGTCGCCTAGTAGATATATATATATATATAAATATATAAATATACATATTATACTCTTAATATAGATATACCAATTAAATAAGTACATAATATATATAAGTGTATATACACTAAATAAAAATATATATTATATATATACATAGGTAAAAATATTCATAACACATTTTATATAACAACCATTATTTAAGAATATATATATATATATATATATACTGAATATATATATATATATATATATATATATATATATATATATATATATATATATATATATATATATATATATATATATATATATATATATATATATATATATATATATATATATATATATATATATATATATATATATATATATATATATACCAATTAATACATATACCAAAAATACATTATATTAAACATATACCATTACAAATATATATATATATATATATATATATATATATATATATATATATATATATATATATATATATTTATTTATTTATTTATACCAAATAATACTTATATTATATACATGTATATACATACCAAAATATATTTATATATATATATATATATATATATATATATATATATATATATATATATATATATATATATATATATATATATATATACCAATACAACATTTAACATATATCATTTAAATACGTATATACTAATTTATTGAATACATTGAATACGTATATATTTAAATAGAGAAATACATGATATATTTATATATATATACATATATACATATATATACGCATACGAATACGAAATATACATACATACACACACACACATACACATATACACACATACACATATATACGTATACGAGGGGAGGATCGAACCTGAGCGCGCACGACTTCGGCGAGGACGTCGACGACGATGACGAGGTGGTAGTGGTTCTGCTCGCCAGAGGGGATGGCCGGACAGTGGAGTACAACAGGAGGTGCAGGAGGAGGAGGGATGAGTTCTAGTAGTGCTGGGTCGGCTGGCCGGAATCGGGGTGGCACTGCTCGGAGGTGGCAGTGGTGGTGGTTCGAGGAACGGCTCGCCGGGTGGCCGCCCGAGGGGAGTTGGAAGGAGAGCAGGGTCGGGGGCTTCAGGCGGAGTGGGGTGGTGGTAGTCGTGTGGTGAGGGAATGCAGGGAGTCGGTGAAGAGGGAAGGAGCTTCGGGATGGCCGGGGAGTTGCAACAGGCCGAAGGGGAAGCTCGGGATCGAACAGTTGGCCGGGGTGGCAGCTTCGCCAGAGTCGGGAAGAGGGGACTGGTGGAGCTGGGCCGGAGAAATAGGCAGCGGGAGGAAGGAGATACAGGCGGGGTTGGTCGAGAAGAAGGAGGCTGGGATGGGTCGTGCGATGGTGGTGGTAGCTCGGTTGGCTCCGGTGTGGAGGGGGCTCAACCGGAGTAGGGAGTCGGGTGGCTCGATGTTGCCGGTGAAGGAGCTAGGAGGAGGAGCTTCAGTCGGGGCTCGGCTGAGATGCAGTGGCGGAGTAGGGTGGACTGCGGGCTGCCGGAGTAGGATGCAGGGAAGAGCTCGGCGGGGCTTGGCCGGCTCGATCGGTGGGAAGGTGGTGGTGGTGGAGTATGGTCGGGAGTTGGCCGGCTGTGCAGAGCAGCGGGCCACCGGGGAGATGCCCGGGGAACAATGGTTGAGTTCCCCCCCTCATTTCTAGATTCAAAAAATAAAAAGGAGGAGAAGAAGAAGAAGGGAAGAAGAAGAAGAGAAGAAGAAAGGAAAAATGAAGAAATAGAGGGTGGCTACGGTTGAGTAAGGGGGAGGAGATGGGGGCTTCCCGAGGTTTGGGGATTAGGTCTAGGTTAGGAAGAGGGTGTGATGGGACATTAAATAGGATGGTGAGTGGGAAATGAGTGGTGATGATGCACCCATCTTGAATGAGTGGTCAGGATTTGACATGGAGGAATTTATTCATGTAAGGATGAGGGTTGTTGACTAGTCAATTATTTGGGCTCTCCATTTGGTTTGAACCAATGTGGTATTGACACCTAATGCAATATTTGTAAATTAGCCCCCTTAAATTTGGGTATTTACACAGACACATAAAATAATAAAAATTTGGTAGGCAATTTGGTGTTTGGTATTTTGTAGGGTAAGAGGGTGTTGTGTGTTTTATATGGGCTTAATTAATATGGTACTGGAATTAAATCGGGATTAAACGAGATTAGTCAAAATGGTATCCCCAATTTAATTAGAAATAAATGCAAGCTGTGTTCTAAAATTAATTAGGAGTACATGGGGCCGAAATTAGGTCGGGTCACAAATATCATTAGTGAAGAAGAATCAGAAAATAATATTATCCTAATTTGGGTTGCACAAAAAATGGGTCAAGATTGCCTCCAATTTTGATTGGAACACACAACGATACAAAGTTGGAATTTATTTAGAAATTAAATAAATATTCGGGATGAATATTATGCGGCTAAAATGAAGCACAAGAGAGCATGATTGTGAGTTACAAAAAGGTCAGAATTGAAGGCGGGCACGTCTAGGGCAAGGTTGTGAAATTTGTTGGAAGAGAAAAGCTAGGGTAGCACTCCAAATATCGAAGCAACGGTAAGGCAATAATTAAATAAAATTACGGTAATTAATCACAATCATAATTAATTAAATTCTAAATAAAATAATTAATACATAATCCTATATTCGGTCAGGTGTTCATCTAGTGGGCCTCTAGGTCAAGTCTACTAGCTCAATCATTAATGAACACAGTATATAATATAATTTTAAATACACATATCATGAAATTAGTTAATATAACTACCACAATATTAATAATATATAAAAAGTCAAAATTATCCCTGTTTTTAGAATGTGGTAGTGACACAATCCTAGGCAGAAGGCCTACCAAGTGATCACGGGAACTCCGAAGGTAGAACCTCTAGCTCCTCTGCAGTAGCGAATCTCGTCTCCTATCCTGGGCCGTATACTGTGGGGTAGTAAGCCTCGTCCAAATCTAGAAAGGTACCAGGTCCTCAGAGGGACATAACCAGATACATAGAAGCATGCCATATATAAATACTGAATAAAATAAATACAATAAAGGGTGTGCTAACCATCCAAGTGAATGCAATATGAGGACAACTTTGGTACGTATGGGTAGGCATAGGCATAACGTCCAACACCCCGAAGAGCATGGAAGCAGTACAGTATATCGTCCATATCACTCTGAAGAACGTGGCAGCAGTACAGTATATCGTCCATATCGCTCCGAAGAACGTGGCAGCAGTGTAAAGGGAGTCATTGGATCCGCGGCTCCTCTGGATACTACAGACTCCAATGGGTGTATCCCATATGCCTACTAATGTCCTCCCCGCCCAATGTAGATATGCAAGTCGAATACTCGACGTGCATACCACGCATCTATATGCCAAGTCTCTATCAATAAAATATAACCTGAACTACGCACTAGCCGTGATGTAGGTTGCACGTACAGATAGCTAGTTTAGTACGCAAACCCGCATCCCAATATGAATATGTCTCAGTGAACGTGTAAGGTGTCAGGTCTCAGACGGTAATAGGGTATCGTCTAATGGGGTGAGTCTGCTAAGAACTAGGCCAAGTATACAAATCATCGACGTATCCGTCGACTGCACTCGAGACAATCTCGGACGCGCACAGTTGTATAAAGTAAAAGCAACAAGAATACAATACAACATATGCATAATTTAAATCAGACAGTAAATATGGCAAGGTATCTTGCCTGGGTCCTGAAGTTGTGAATGCTAGAAGCCGGTTCCTGCAGTATCTCCTGGCTGATCCAAAGGTCCTAAACACAAATATAATATAACAATCTAATATCAGACGCTAAACATTAAATGTACATGACTACAACGCGATGCTTGAATATTATCGTAAGTTCACGTCTGTTCGAATACAGTGTCACATGTGCGCGTAGCTAAGGTGCACACATGTTCTGTGCTTGATCATCCTGGGCCTTGAGATAATAATTTCAAGTTACGATTTGACCACAATCTCTGTTCGGTGCGAACACATGTTCCTTAGTTTCTATGCTCATTGTACGTGGTTTATGTACAGGTATTAGGGTGGAAACGCTAGTCCTTGATGTTATGTCTCATAATTAAGGGGTTTGCTAGTAAATACATAAATTTTAAATCTTATTAGTCATTAATCCAACATGCACATAATTAGGGTTGTGTCTGATATCACAATTCTCGACACGACGATACGACGATACAATATTAACATAAAGAAGCGAAGGTTTTATGTGGTTACCTCTACGTGGCTTGCTCGGACAGGGCCTGCCCTCGTCGAAGGACGTACTCCGACGAAAAGGCGGCTCCGGCAAGGTGGCAGCGGCGGCGGCGGCACTACAGCAGGCGCGGCAGCGGCAACTAAGGCAGTAGCGACTACGGGGGGGTCGGGTTAGCGCGTGGCGGCTCGTCGTGCGGCGGTGGCGGCCGTGTTCGGTCGATCGAGGGGGCTGGGGTGATAGGAGCGGTCGGGGTCGCCGATTGAAGGGACTGGGGGTGATAGGAGCAGTCGGGGTCGTCGGTTGAAGGGGCTGGGGGCGATGGGAGCAGTCGGGTCGTCGGTCGGTCAAGGGGGGTGGCGCCGGCGCTGTCGAGTGGTGGTGGTGGCGCTGCCAAGTGGTAGTCAGGGGGTGGAGGCTCGGTTACAAGGGAGAGAGTATTCGGCTAGGGTTAGGGTTTGTGAGGGTTTTGTTGGTTTAGGGTTTTCATGAACAAAGTGATGTATTTATATAGGGGATGAACTTCGGGGTTGGCCTCGGGGTTTAGGCCGGCCAGGGTTCAATGATATGGGCTGGTCAGGTCCAGTTGAGGTGCAATTAGCCATAAATTAATTAACTAAATTAATAATTAACTGCAGAAGGCGAAGTTAATAAACATTGTGTAGCTAAGGTTGCACTATGGTCAGAGGGTACCTATAATTGTCTCACGTAATTTCAATTATATCTGCTTATCCCTAGTCTCTAATTTTTACAATAAAAGATAATCTCCTAAATTGGTTGAGGGGGTTTACAATCTACCCTCCTTAGAGCATTTTGTCCTCGAAATTAAAATATACCCATGACAAGAATTTCTAACTGAATAAATAAAGTGCTAATACGTACCTAGTCCTTCGAAGAGGTAGGGATAGCGCTGTCTAATATCCTCCTCGCGTTCCCAAGTCGATTCGCCTGGTGCGTGATGTCTCCAAGCGACGTAAACCAAGAGAATAGTCTGACCTTGCAGTACCTGCTCACTTCTGTCCAGAATCTCAATAGGCTCCTCCTGGTATGATAAGCTCGGGTCGACTGTGATCTCTGAATGGTCAAGTACATGACTCGGATCCGGTATGTACCTCCTCAGATGAGATACATGGAAGACGTCATGGACTCCTTCCAAAGTCTGCGGCAAAGCTAATCTGTAAGCAACCTCTCCGACATATTCTAATACGTTGAATGGTCCGATGTACCTCGGACTCAGCTTTCCTCGGCCTCCGAATCTGATAGCCCCTCAAGTAGGCGAGATCTTTAGAAATACGTGATCTCTAACCTGAAATTCTAAGGGTCGTCGACGCGCATTCGTCCAATGCTTCTGCCTGTCCTGTGTCGCTCGTAGATGTCCTTGGATCTTCTTCACCTTCTCTATTGTACGAACAACCAACTCTGGTCCGAGAATCTGTCGCTCGCCTATATCACTCCAACATACTGGGGAACGATATTTCCTACCATACAACGCTTCATAGGGAGCTATCTGGATGCTGACTTGATAGCTGTTGTTGTAGGAAAACTCGACCAAATGCAAATGGTCCTCCCATGATCCTCCGAAGTCAAGCATGCACGCTCTTAACATGTCTTCTAACGTCTGAATAGTGCACTGGCCATCTGTTTGGGGATGATACGCTGTGCTAAACTTTAGGCAAGTACCAAGACTCTCCTGTATACTCCGCCAAAAGTAAGAGGTAAATCTCGTATCCCTGTTAGACATGATGCTAACTGGCACTCCATGTAGGCGCACAATCTTCCTTATGTACATATCTGCTAAGGCCTCCGTCGATTGCCCAACTTTGAAAGGTAAAAAGTGTGCGGACTTGGTGAGTCTATCCACAATTACCCAAACTGCGTTGCGGCCACTAGGACTCCTCGTAAAACCCGTAACAAAGTCCATAGTGATGTGCTCTCATTTCTATTCCGATATAGGTAGCGGTTGAAGTAATTCTACAGATCTCTGATGCTCAGCCGTGACTTGCTGACACACCAAGCACTTGGCCACAAAGCGTGCTATCTCTCTCTTCATTATGTGCCGCCAGTAGTGCTGTCTCAAGTCCCTGTACATCTTCGTGCCTCCTGGATGAATAGAATAGGTTGAACTGTGTGCTTCTGCCATCAACTCCTGACGAAGTTCTCCATTTGGAACATAGAGACGATCTCCATATCGCAAGATTCCGTCTTCATGTATTCACAGTCATGTCTGTAATCCAGTCTCTGTCCTCTATCTAAGCCTCTGAAATCTGGCGTCTATCGGCAAGGCAGCCTTGATTCTCTCCACTAATGTCGATTGTAACTGGAAACTCGACAACTGTCCATCTAGTCCGGGCATAACGACCTCCATACCCATCTTCTCTAGCTCTCTCAACAGATATTGTTGGGTAGTCATAAAGAATGCCATGGGTCTTCTGCTCAACGCGTTAGCTACTATATTGGCCTTTCCCAGATGGTACTGTAGCTCAATCTCAAAGTCTGTCATTACCTCGAGCCAACGTCTCTGTCTTTGGTTCAGATCCTTCTGGGTATAGACGTATTTTAGGCTGTTATGATCAGTAAATATCTCTACTCTTTCTCCATATAAATAGTGCCTCCAAAGCTTCAAAGCAAAGATCACTACAGCAAGCTCCAAGTCGTGGGTGGGATAGTTCTTCTCATGTATCCTCAACTGTCTAGAAGCATAAGCTACAACCTTTCCATGCTGCATCAAGACACATCCTAATCCTTTCCCGGATGCATCGCTATAGATTACGAATCCTCCGGGTCCAGAAGGTATGGTCAAGATGGGTGTTGTAGTCAAGCGCTTCTTCAGCTTATCGAATGCCTTTTGACACTCCTCTGTCCAAGTAAACTCCTGCTCCTTACGGGTCATCGGCTCTGCAATCTTCGCGAAGTTCTCTACGAACCTCCGGTAATATCCGGCAAGTCCTAGAAAGCTCCTCACTTCTGAGACATTGGTAGGGGTTGGCCATGTCTCTACAGATGAAATCTTCGCCAGATCTACTGAAATTCCATCTCCTGAGATGACGTGTCCAAGAAAAGCAATATAATCTAGGAGAAACTCGCACTTGCTCAGCTTGGCATAAATCCACTCTTTCCTCAGCGTCTCTAACACTAGTCTCAAGTGCTCTTCGAGCTCCTCGTCTCTTTGAATACACCAAGATGTCGTCGATGAAGACTACCACGAACCGGTCTAAGTATTGGTGGAATACTCTGTTCATCAAGTTCATAAATACAGCAGGTGCATTCGTTAGTCCAAAAGGCATCACTAAGAACTCGTAGTGACCATAACGAGTCCTGAATGTTGTCTTTTGAATGTCTTCTCTTCGCACCTTCACTTGATGATAACCCGATCTCAAGTCGATCTTGGTGAACACTACTGCTTCTGTCAACTGGTCGAATAAGTCATCAATCCGTGATAGGGGGTACTTGTTCTTGATAGTCAAAGCATTAAGGGCTCTGTAATTAATGCACATGCGTACTGTTCCATCCTTCTTGGGTACAAACAATACTGGTGCTCCCTAGGGTGATGCACTAGGATGGATAAATCCCCTGCTCTGCAACTCCTCTAATTGTAGCTTCAGCTCATCTAACTCCTTCTTCGCCAATCGATATACATTGGAAGATACATGTGCTTCTCCGGGTATTAGCTCAATAGTGAACTCAACGTCTCTATCTGGCGGTAAGCCTGGCAGTTCTTCGGGGAAAACATCCTTGAATTCTGCAACTATTGGTGGGGGTGCAATCTCTATAGCCATGCAAGCTCCCACTATCGGTCCTACTCCTTGTTCGACGGTCCCTCGCATGTACTCGAACTCCGGTTGATCTGGCGGTCTAAAGGTGATGCTACCCTTCCGACAGTTCAGTACAGCATTATACTGGCTTAACCAGTCCATGCCAAGTACCACATCAAAGTACGTCATAGGTAATACCAAGAATCATGCTCTCATCTCTCTACCACGTACAATTACTGAGCACGTTCTAATAGTGCTGGTAACCGGCACGATACCTCCTCCGGTAAGAATCTTCCAACTCTTAGGTAAGGGAGAAGTCGCTACTCTATGCATTGCTATAAATCTACTAGATATAAATAATAATATAGCTCCAGAATCAAACAATGCAGTTGCAGGTAATGATGCAACCAAAATGGTACCTGTGATTGCTTCTCCTTCTGTTTCCTTCTCAATAGCTGCTAATACAAAGGCTTGTACCTGTCTCTGTCCTCCGGTCTGCTATCAAGCTCGCTCAAACTGTGCCTCATGTGGGGCCAAGGGTGGTCCCCTCTGATATCCTCCGGGTGCGGATGGACGTTGACCTCCTGGCGGTGGTAGTATCCTCGGAACTGGTGCTGTTTGCCTCTGTCCGGCCGGCGGTGCTACCTCTCTGCGTTATGGGCAGTCTCGAACTTGGTGCTGGTCTGACCCAAAAATTAGACATGTCCTCAGTCTCTTTCTACAGTCCTTCTCGTAATGTCCTCTCTTACCACAGTGGTAGCAAATCGGAAGCTCCTTTTGCTGGTATGGTGCTGCCCTCTGCTGTGTCTGTGCTCCGGTACGTCGGATCGGTCCTCCTGCTCCGGGCTGGACTCTGACTGGCATGGTCATGCTGGAACGTCTAGCTCCTCTGACGATGGCCTCCTGGATTCTCGCCTCCGCAAGAACCTCTTCATAAGAAATCCTCGCCTGTGTGGTGGTATACCTCTGTAGCTCGAAATTGAGGCCGTGATGGAATCTCTGAGCTTTCTCGGGATCATTGGGTATCAGGACGGCACCAAATTTGCTAAGATGGCTGAACTCCGCGTCATATACGTCAACAGTCATATTCTCCTATTCTATATGTAGGAACTGGGAGTACAGGGCATTTCTGACTGTAGCTGGGAAATACTTTGCATGAAAGTATTCTAGGAACTGTTTCCAAGTCTGGTTCTTGCCTACACTGCGCTCAATGGAATCCCACTAGTGATGGGCGTTGCCTTTTAGTTTGGCCCTTATTGTGGTCATCCAAAGGTCTGGATGCATTTGTGAAGCCTCTAGTAACATCTCCGTATTGACGACCCAATCGGAGATCTGTTCTGCAGTCTCATTTCCTGAGAAAGTATTTGGTCCCATCTCTCGGAACCATCTAACAGTGCCACCTGTCTGGGCTGGTGGAGGTGCTGGTACGGTTGCTGGGACAGGTGTCCTCTCTAGTACTATCATCAGACTCTGTCTTAATGTCTCTGTCTGCTGCCACTGTGCTTACATTATTACCTGGAAGAACTGAAGCATCTGTGGCTGGCCATCTAGCTGTGGCATCTGGGGTGGGTAAGGTGGAGGTGGTGGTATTAGAATCTCTGGCTGGGCAGTAGGCGTCTCCTCAGATGTCGGCCTCTCAGTCTACGGCATCGGTGTAGCTCCTGAAGTATGGCCCTCATAATGTTGCGTGGGGATTGTTTGGGAAGTCTGTCCCTCGGGCTGCGACGTAGGATCGCCCTGCGATGTCTCGTGCCAATGTATCAGCGGGGTCTGTAGAGGGGGTTGCCCTTGGGGTACCTCCTCTCTTTGGGTGGTATTATCTGGCACATCGACACTGGGTGCTCCTCGTCCACTGCGCAAATTCATCTTGCTGCAAGAGATAGGAATTCATTAAAAGAGTACGAAAATAACAAACAAGATGCAGATATTTAGGAGCAGTATGAAGGAAGTTCAAAGACGAATCAAAAGTGGATGAGACCTAGTAACTTCTATCCTATTGCAGACTCGCTGGGTATGTTACCATACCACAAGCAAAAAAGTTGACCTGCATGGGCCACCACTAAAACTATGTCACGCCCCAGTCCCAAAATACATGGAACTAGGCCACGTGGCAATAGCCAGCTGTCACATCTCTGAGGATATCCCAATTTAATGGATCCTAACAAAGAGTGCTACGCTGTCCTAAAATACTAACATGTCCCATAACAGTGAGTCAACAGGTAACTAATCTCATCCACAATATAAACTACAAGAATGAAATAATAAATAAACTGCTGGAAGATAAACTCCAGTCTCAAGATATCATAGTACAACCAATAATATCTGGTGGGGACAAACCGACTACTATGACGAAAGAAAGTACTGAAATGATAGATAAAAGATAAATAGTGACTAAGCCGTCGGCTGACTAGATAATGATGCTTCCAATCCTAGGCAGAAGGCCTACCAAGTGATCACGGGAACTCCGAATGTAGAACCTCTAGCTCCTCTGCGGTAGCGAATCTCGTCTCCTGTCCTGGGCCGTATACTGTGGGGTAGTAAGTCTCATCCAAATCTAGAAAGGTACCAGGTCCTCAGAGGGACGTAACAAGATACATATAAGCATGCCATATATAAATACTGAATAAAATAAATACAATAAAGGGTGTGCTAACCATCTAAGTGAATGCAATATGAGGACAACTTTGGTACGTATGGGTAGGCATAGGCATAACGTCCAACACCCCAAAGAGCATGGCAGCAGTGCAGTATATCGTCCATATCGCTCCGAAGAACGTAGCAGCAGTACAGTATATCGTCCATATCGCTTCGAAGAACGTGGCAGCAGTGTAAAGGGAGTTATTGGATCCGTGGCTCCTCTGGATACTACGGACTCCAATGGGTGTATTCCATACGCCTACTAATGTCCTCCCCACCCAATGTAGATACGGAAGTCGAATACTTGACGTGCATACCACGTATCTATATGCCAAGTCTCTATCAATAAAATAAAACCTGAACTACGTACTAGCCGAGATGTAGGTTTCACCTATAGATAGCTAGTCGAGTACGCAAACCCGTATCCCAATATGAATATGTCTCAGTGAACGTGTAAGGTGTCAGGTCTCAGACGATAACAGGGTATCGTCCAATGGGATGAGTCTGCTAAGAACTAGGCCAAGTATACAAATTATCGACGTATCCGTCGACTGCACTCGGGACAATCTCGGACGCGCACAGTTGTATAAAGTAAAAGCAACAAGAATACAATACAACATATGCATAATTTAAATCAGACAGTAAATATGGCAAGGTATCTTGCCTGGGTCCTGAAGCTGTGAATGCCAGAAGCCGGTTCCTGCAGTGTCTCCTGGCTGATCCAAAGGTCCTAAACACAAATATAATATAACAATCTAATATTAGATGCTAAACATTAAATGTACACGACTATAATGCGATGCTTGAATATTATCATAAGTTCACGTCTGTTCGAATACACCATCATATGTGCGCATAGCTAAGGTGCACACGTGTTCTATGTTCGATCATCCTGGGCCTTGAGACAATAATTTTAAGTTACGGTTTGACCACAATCTCTGTTCTGTGCGAATACATGTTCCTTGGTTTCAATGCTCATTGTACGTAGTTTATGTACAAATATTAGGGTGGAAACACTAGTCCTTGATGTTATGTCTCATGATTAAGTGGTTTGCTAGTAAATACACAAATTCTAAATCTTATTAGTCATTAATCCAACATGCACATAATTAGAGTTGTGTCCGATATCACAATTCTCGATACGACGATACGACGATACAATATTAATATGAAGAAGCGAAGGTTTTATGTGGTTACCTCTACGTGACTTGCTCGGACAGGGCCTGCCCTCGTCGAGGGGCGTACTCCGGTGGAAAGGCGGCTCCGGCAAGGTGGCAACGGCGGCGGCATTACAGCTGGCACGGCAGCGACAGCTAAGGCAGCAGCGACTACGAGGGGGGGCGGGTTGGCGCACGGTGGCTCGTCGTGCAGCGGGGGCGGCTGTGTTCGGTCGGTCGAGGGGGCTAGGGTGATAGGGGCGGTCGGGGTGGGGTTGATGGGATCAGTCGGGTCGTCGGTCGGTCGAAGGGGGGTGACGTCGGCGCTGTCGAGTGGTGGTGGTGGCGCTGCCAAGTGGTGGTCGGGGGGTGGAGGCTCGGTTACAAGGGAGAGAGTATTCGGCTAGGGTTAGGGTTTGTGAGGGTTTTGTTGGTTTAGGTTTTTCATGAAGAAAGTTATGTATTTATATAGGGGATGAACATTGGGGTTGGCCTCGGGGTTTGGGCCGGCCAGGGTTCAATGATATGGGCTGGTCAGGTCCAGTTGAGGTGAAATTAGCCATAAATTAATTAACTAAATTAATAATTAACTGCGCAAGGCAAAGTTAATGAACATTGTGTATCTAAGGTTGCACTATGGTCAGAGGGTACCTATAATTGTCTCACATAATTTCAATTATATCTGCTTATCCCTAGTCTCTAATTTAAACAATAAAAGATAATCCCTAAATTGGTTGAGGGGGTTTACACTAGAGTGTATATACCTAGTACAAGTCATCTTCCTAACCCCTATTAAGCACGAAAGAAAAGATAAGATTGACGTTGAGTAGGGATCAAGCAAGATGCGATGCAAGTAATCAATTAAGAATGCAGAACAAAATCAAGGGAGGTGATTAAATAAGTTGATGAGATCCTATATTCTAATCCTATGCACAGGCTTGCTCGGTACAGTAACGTAACTGAGACAATATGCTCTCGACCTGCATGGGCCACCACAAAAATATGTCATACCCCATCCTAAAATACGTAGGACTAGGAATACGTAAGCATGCCAGCCGTATGTATATGGCAACTCCAATATATAGATACCATAATACACACGTACGCTGTAATATGAATTTTAACTCACAAGTGGTATATAATTATCACAAGTCACAGGGCATAACTAAATCTCATCCACAGAATCAAATAGGAATAAATAACCAATCTACTATATAACCGAATCTCAATATGAAGTATCAAATAATGATAGTCGGGTAAAAATAAATCCACTGCCAAACTAGAATATAAGATCAAACAAGATAAGAACATCTAATAAAAAATGGAACTCGAAGAGAATACCTCCTCGAAAAAGATAAGTGGCAAGTACTGATCCGTGCTCCTGCGAATAGTCAAGATCGTCTATACCTGGAAAGGGACCAGGTCCTCAGAGGGACGTAACAAGATACGTAGAAGCATGCCAATTGAATACAGTAAGCATGCATAATAGATAAAAAATATGTAAGTATGCTGTACAAGACAATCTATATGAATGCATAATGAGGACAACTTTTCGACGTATAGGTATGGGTAGGCTACTCGATCTAAATCTCACAACTCACACGTACGGCAGGGACATCAAAAATTGACATACCTCGGGGGTAGCAACCAGTGCGACACCAAAAATTGATATACCTCGGGGGTAGCGACCAGCGTGATACACTACAGTAGTGCGTGCTAGATATAACGGTTTACCAGAGTGGTTATAGCCCATATGCCTACTGATTGTCCTCCTCTCCCATGATACTATGTGTCAAGTGTGTGTCAACATATATAATATATAGTAATGACTGAAAGAAAATACACATGCAATAAATATATAGAAATATAATAAGCATGCAAAGTACTGTAAGCAATTTGGCAAGGTATCTTGCCTGGTAAGAGAGCGGCAAAGTGTAACGTCCAAGAGTCAAGCACACATGATCAGAAACTATGGCCTCAGAATGAACGTCTCCGAATGCTAAAATAAATATCACCAACATTCCCAGAATAAGCGAGATAGCCAGAAAATACTACCCTTTCATCCAATTTGGACACAGGGGCAAAACGATAATTTTGGGTCAAAGCGGGTCCACTTGTGGGCCACTTTGCACTGAAAAGCATGCCAGGAGTAAATGTATCTAAATAGGATAAATTATAGGTCAAATAAATTCTAAACGTCAATACGAACTCAACGGTATACCCAATTTTGGATTTCGGTGAGCCGAACAAAATTTTGCCCTAAAAGTCAACCGTAGGGCCCACAAATAGGCGGCTTGGTCAACTGTCTCGGAATTGAGTAAAACTTGGGTCACAGGACCAATGTGATACCAAAAATCTAATGGCAAAAGTTTCGTCGCATTCCGAAGAGCGTACACTAAATGAGGTAGTATTTTACAAAAATTATGATACGGGACATTTTTACGGATACGGGGTAATTTCGACGCGCACACACGTGCAAATCAGTTTTTACGAAAGCCACACATCAGGACATACCATGTGCGCCCTTATGTGTAATTGGTACACGACGAGACAGTCCCGTTTGGCGGGACGCGCTCCGTATCACAATTTTCTAATATTTTAAAAATAAATTTTTGGTCAATTTGGAGGTTGAATAATTTTACACATGGAACAAATTAACAAAAACTAAAAGAATAAAAAAATTCTCGGTTATATGGAGAATAAAAATCCTTTTAGTAGTTTTTGAAAATATTTAACAGGTTGACGACAAATTGGGTGTGAACATGGGATTTTGGTGTTAAAATTCTGAACCATTTTGGTCAGTTTTTCGATCGATTTTTTGACCGATCCGGGACACGAAAACTCGTGCCGCTTTCATGAAAATCCTAGAGGATTAGGTTGTGAACGTACACGAATAAACCGTTTGAGAAAAGGACGAAAGATGAGAGAGATACATCACCTTGAAGATGGGGCGCTACTATGCACATACGCGCACACATGATGACGCGGACGGCGCATGGGCGACGGCGCCGGCATTGGGGTGGTCGGCCGGAGGGTCACGGGATCGCCGGAGGGGTAGGGTTAGGGTTAGGGTATAGGAATTGGGTTTGGTTTTGTATATATATATATATATATATATATATATATATATATATATATAGAGAGAGAGAGAGAGAGAGAGAGAGAGAGAGAGAGAGTTAGGGAGAAGGGGGGGATACTCTGCGCGGTGGGGGGGGAGGTACTGTGAGTTGAGGGGGGTAGTTAAGGATTAGTTAGGATTAGTTAGAGATGAGGTTAAGGGATTTTAGTTAGTTTATGATTTATTTATTTATTTTATCTTTTTCTTTTCTTTTCTTTTTCTTTTTCTTTTTCTTTTTCTTTTTCTTTTATTTTTCTTATTCTTTTGCTTTTTATTTCTTTTATTATTATTATTATTATTATTATTATTATTATTATTATTATTATTATTATTATTGTTATTATTATTATTATTATTATTATTATTATTATTATTATATTTATTTATATATAAATGAGAAAAAGTCCAAAAATAATATTCGCACACCAAATAAATTCTAGAAAATTATTTTGTACAGCTTTAACAAAATACTACACCCAAAATATTTTATAAAATATTTTATAATTAATAATTAGATATTTATCTAGCTATATAAATCAAGTAATTATATTATCTAAATAACTAAGTAATTAATTAAATGAATATTCAACAAAATAGGACAATAGCAAATAATGTGCACATTTTACAAAAAGAGAAAAAATGTCTAACTTGGCACGGAAAATTATAGGATGCTAAGTGTATAAAAGTTGGGATTGAAAAATAACTACAATTAAATTATATAAATTATCTAAATATTTAATAATTAATCTATGGTCATTACACTAGTGTCATACTAACACCAAGGGATCAAATTTTTATGCCACAAAAGGATCATACAAGTAGTGTCTCCTGTGTAGGCTACTTCCTATGAAGGGAGATACAGATTTTGGGGCCATACTATATTATTAATGTCCAAACCACGTTCAAGTGTCCTAATAAAATTATTCGATTTTATTTAATAATAAAAAAATCTAAAATAAATACAAGAAATACAAAATACACACAAAATAGATATTTTTGGGTAAGGGGGTTTGCAACTGTGAGCATCATCTCAGATCGAGATAGTCGTTTCACTTTTCACTTTTGGAGGAGTTTGTAGGCTAGCTTGGACACTCAGCTCAAGTTCAGTACTACATATCACCCCTAGACAGACGGACAGTCAGAGAGGACTATTCAAACTCTCGAGGATATGCTTCATAGTTGTTTTATGGATCTTAGAGGTTCTTAGGAGGATCATCTACACCTAGTAGAGTTTGCTTACAATAACAGTTACCAGACCAGTATTAAGATGTTACCATTCGAGGCTCTATATGGACGGAGGTGTCATACACCGTTATCTTGGAATGATATCGGAGAGAGAGAGAGAGAGAGCCTTGTTGGGACTAGAGATTGTCGTGGATGCAGCAGAGAAGGTAAAACTCATCAGAGATAGACTTCGAGTGGCGCAGGACAGACAACGATATTGGGCTAACAGCCACCGTAGACCCTTAGTTTGAGGTATAAGTTTTGTTGTAATTGCTTTAATTTAGATTGCGTGTTAAGGCTGTATTTGTTCTAGGTTACAATTTGGTGTTATTGCAGATTTCTTTTACATGGGGTACGATTCGTTTTGGCGGAGGCGGGAAGCTTAGTCCCCGGTACGTTGGACCTTTCGATATTCTTACGAGGGTCGGTGTAGTGGCCTACAGAATAGACTTATCGCCTGCACTAGAGGGAATACATGACGTATTCCACGTGTCGTAACTGAGATGATACGTAGCAGATCCTTGTCACATACTATATCACTTGGAGATCGAGGTTGGTCCGAATCTCAGCTATCCGGAGCAGCCATTAGAGATTTTGGATCATAGAGAGAAGGTATTGTGGAACAAGACTATTCCTTTGGTTCGTGTTGCATGTAGACATCACTCTCCAGGTGAGTTAATCTGGGAGAGAAAGAACAAAATGCATGAATAATACCCGTATCTCTTCGAGCTTTGGGATATTGTTCTGATTGTATTCTTGTGCTAGTTTAGTTTAATTTCGAGGACAATTTTTTTTTTAGGAGGGTAGACTTGTCACTACCATATTTCTAGAATAGGAGCATTTTATCATTTGCAATAGTCATATATATATTGTTTATAATTTACATAATATGTATAGTATATATATTATTATTATTATTAATATGAGTTAGTAGGCTAGACTTGATGTGATCATTAGACTCAACCCTAGACTAGCCATTTTTTGGACCTAACTAGTCAATCCTTCTCATGAAATTAGAAATTTATTTAAGTTTCGATTAGGGATAAAAACCCCACTTATTGGAAATATTTTCATGAAAATCCTAGAGGGCACTTTGGTATTTGTGCCTTGGCAAACCCTAGGTCTCTAGTGGCCGGCCCTATATAAGAGAGGGGGGAGTCTCCCTCAAGCTTCATTTTATTGTTCATGAATCCATAGGTGAGTTCTTCCTTAAACCCCCTCTTTTCTCCTCTAAATTTCAGAAAATCAATCCCAATCCCTCTCATTTCCCTCATCTAAGAAGCCTATAAGCTTAGGTCTCAAGGAGCATTGGAGGAGAAGAAGTAGGGCTAAAGAACCCTTGGTTTTGCATTGGGAATCCATCTCCCAAGAGGTAAAATTCTGAAATCTCTCTTTTAAATTCTGTTTTATTTATTTTGTTGGACATTATGAGCCCACCCATGGTTTAAGAATACCCACAAGGAGAGAGAATGAGTTTCTTTTAGCTTCCATTATGATTCCTTCATGGTGTTGTGTGCATATTTAGGATTTTATGTTTATGGGTATATTTCCCCTATTTTTTATGACAACTAATCATATTACTAATCATATTACCTGTATATAATTATATTTGATATGTATATATATATCTATATGTTATTAGTTGTATATTGGGAGTTTTGATAAGAGGATTGGTTGTGTATCATGAGTATCTTGCTTGTGCTCACTAGGTATTTGTTTAAATGACCAATAGGGTGTGCACCTATCTATAGTATCATTCATGTATCCATACATATATTATTAGATATATAAATATATGTATACGTATTTTAGTGTGTATTCTTGTATGTGGTGTAGTGTGAGTTTGGGGGGATTAAGAGCATAGTAACAGTTCTGTCATTGGGATGGCTCATGTATCGGGTTAGGGAGTGATCTATATGTCATATATATAGCAGTTATTTATTATTAGTATCAGACATTAAGAGCATGACAACAACTTTTATGATATTTTAACCGCTATGGTGTATCAGTTTTATACCCACAATAACCCCTCCAATACTAATGTTTCAGTAGAGTGCTTCACTCCATCATCACTTAATAGCAACCATGTGATATGTTAACAGCCATCCTTGGTATAACCTGTGTATCAGTCAACTGTGAGTGATGGGGGAGGGAAGTTGGTCACTCACTCACCCATCCATTTTGAAGTATGATCCTATATCAGTCTAGGAGCACTTCACCTTGTATCATCCCATATAGTCATCCTCCTTTACTTTTATCCTTTATTTTAGATGAGGTAACAGTTACATAGATACATCAACAACCTTTATATCACTTGTATCAATCCATATACCATTACAAACTGTCTGGTATATATCCATATACAACTGTAACCTTGTATTAGTCTACATATATGTTAGATGCCTCCTTGACTTTAGTATAGTCACATTCCCTAAGCATTCAGTCACTATCAGGTTAGGGAGAGCTATTTGGCAGCAGTTCACTCCTTCGACCATTCATTTTTCTATTCACTAGTTGCTATCCATTCCTTAGCCTCAGTTTATATTAGCAACCAACAGTCATTATTGTGTATCAGACTTCTTGAGTACAGTCAAGATTTAGGATTATCAATAACAGTAGACTTCTAAACAAGGGCAGTGTAATTATAGGGTATTCAGTCCAGTTATAGGTGTTCTAGAGTGTGAGTGTTCAAATGAGCCATGGGTGTGAGTATCATGTATAGGTCTGTAGATGTGAGGTTGAATATTGGATGTATTGGAGAGGTGTAGTAAGGAGAGTAATGTGTTTTATAGACTAGGTGAGTGGGTGTGAAGGAATTTGATGTGTTATAAGGGTAGTTAGGGTACATGTCAAGTAAAGGCAAAGTTAAGACTTGTAAGATACTGTCAAGGTATATAAGTTAGTAAAAGTGTTAGGTAAGTAGTATAGATTCCAGATATTGAGCATGAATGTGTTGTGTGAGATGGAGTCTATGTATTAGAGTTTAGGTGAGTTGATTTGGGGGTCATGTATATTACCTAGTGTATCCATGAGAAATTGGTTTAAGGTATAACTAAATAGCTATATATAGGTTGTAGCTAGTTTGTGATTCCAGTATAATCATACCCCAAAGTATATAAGTTGTTTATAGTCTTTCATAAATAAGTATTGACTAGTGTCAATTAGATATTGACTAATATAGACTAATAGGACTTAGAATTGACTAAGTTGACCAAGTTTGACCTAATTTGACTAGTTTGACTTACAATTGACAGTTTTAACCTAGTTTGGCTAGAATGACCTAAAAATGGCCTAGAACCTCATATTTAATGCTTTTTTAGCTCATTATTACTGTATTACACCCAATTTGACAAGCTATTTATATATAGGTTTGTGTGACACCAGTCCATGCACTATTCTATTTAATTGTTCAGGACCTCAGGCGAGTACATTCTTTGACAATTTTTATTATTTTGATCATTACAATAATTCTAGTTGTATTATATAATTGATTCTGACACAGTGGATACACGGGCTAGTATCATAGATACCTGCTATAAGGAGTCGTGCTTGGAATCCATCATACTAGCTGGGGACGGGAAAATATTAGTAAGTTATGTGATCATACCCCACTGTACATGCATCATAGCTCACCCCACACATCACATAGGGTGTAGCCTGACCATTTACATGCCTCATTGCCTGTTAGATATGATTAGCCTGATCAGATCGTTAGCCTGACCTTACATGTATCACAGCCAATCATATATAATATGCCTGATCTAGTCCCAAGCTGATCATATAGAAAACTGATATTTCATGATACTTAGCCAGTATTTCTTTTCTTGCTCCAGTACATTCATTTCTAGCATTTACATATATCTGTTTACTGCTAGTTATTTTTATATGATGATTACATGTCTCTCTAGTTCTCTTTACATTCCAGTATTTTATCTATCATGTATTTTCTTACATTATTTTTTAGTTTTTATCAATATAATTGATATTGCTGCTAGTGTTTGTGTTTTGCTCCAATCCTGACTGGATAACATTTTTCAGAGGAACTTGAGGATATCTGTCATACCTATTATGGTCCAGGAGTAGATGGCGATTACACTCCGGAGATTCCAGAGGAGCCACTCTATCTGGAGGAGGCACCATCCGCATTTGTTTAGACATCACTTAGCATAGTTTATTTATGTATTTGATTATTCCAAACTTGAGACTCGAGTTGTATTATGTTGATACTTGTATTGCATTGAGTTAGCTAGACACTTAGACTCTGCTTTGTTAGCCATACAGTATTTTGCCTCTAATTTTTTTTCCTCTCTATCTTTATCGTGCCATTTACCTTCTTTATAGTTATTGTGAATGAGTATATTTTGAATTGATGACCATATGCATATTTATTGTCTTCCGTTTGGAGTTGAGATATGTTGACAGATTTAATATCATTAATAGATAGCTATGTTGGACCTAGACAACGTTCTACCACCGATGTTGTATCGTAGGCTGGACGTACCCATGACTCATGTCCAATTTTTTGGTATGGGTCATGACATCACAGGGTTGGATGGGTCGCGGGGGGAGCACGGTCGATACCCTAGCCCTCAGACGGTCGGTGCTGGAGAGAGAGAGAGAGAGAGAGAGAGAGAGAGAGAGAGAGAGAGAGAGAGAGAGGGTTAGGGTTTACCGTCAAAGCCGGAGGGGGTTACGGGGGGGGAGCACACTCACTAATCTTAACTACACACAGACATACACATAGAATATTATATCTGATACTCCCTGGTACACTCTTTGGATATTCACTTGATACCTACAAACCTACACTACATAGGATACACACTATGGCAGATCAAATACCTACTATAGGAACTCACACCACTGATACACACTCGTAGGTACACACATGTCCACACATAGCGACATATGTCTACTTAGTAACTAATAGTAGTCACTATTAGTCAGAATTTGTCGCTATCAATGATATTTTACGAGAAATTTTTATGGAGTCACTAAACATAAAGAATACAGTAACGTTTGATATTGGAGTCGCTAAAAACGTCGCTCGGACACAATTACTAGGAATAAAATGATCACAATGGTATAACCTAAATGTATAAAATATATTTTATAAAATATCAATAATTTATTAAAAATTAATTGCTTTTTGATAAAAAAAATTCCTATACTTCGATCAGAACCATCGATACAACCGATACCGCCAATATCGATACTTATAGGAATAATACAAATAATCAAAATTAATTGCTTTCTGATACAAAAAATTTAAAACTTATTTATCACATGTAACAAATCGAAAAGATTATTATCCTAACTAGGTACAATACAAACAATCATAATTTTAGATCAAAAAAATTCTAAAGATAATATGACAACAAGATGGATTTGAATCCAAATGACATATAAAATCTTGATTTCTAGCTATCTAACCCCCCATAAAAAACCTATTTATAATGACCATGTCGATTGTGTGTGCCCGCACATGTCTGTGTCATCAAGAATTTATTTATTTTCTTACCCATCCATAACTGAAGTGTGTGTCTGTGTCCTTGTGTGTATGTCCATGTGTGTTCGTATATCTGTGTGTGTCCATGTCCTTGTGTGTGTTTGTGTCCATGTGTGTATGGGGGATTAACGTTAGGTTTTATCTGAAGAGCCAAGGGGAGTGCCAGAGGGGAGTACCGGAGGGGTGTGACGGAGGGGAGCAGCGAAGGAGAGCGTCGGAGGGGAGAAGAGGGGTCGGAGGGGAAGGGGATCGTCGAAGCGCTGGAGTGGTTTTGGTTTGGGGGGGTGGGTTTTAAAATTTTTGTTCTCGATTGGAATTTTCGATTTGGGGGGAGGGGGGTGGAGGAAGGGAAACTGAATGAATTTATCAAATTTTTTTGGATGTTTAATAAGGGAGTCGCTAAACGTCAGTATAATTATAATTTTAGCGACGTAATAAAAAAAGAGTTGCTAGACATCACCAAAGCTAAAACTATAGCGAAGTTTAACGACTAATTGCAACATTATATTCATAATTACTGACTACAATTGCTTTTTGTCGCAATTAGTCGCTAATAGCGACGTAATACAACGTAACTTTTGTACGTCGTTAATGTCCTTAAAATTAGCGACGTCTATATCATGAGTCATTAATTACGTGACTAATATGTGTTATTTTGGTAGTGGTAGGCATACTTCCCTATAACGCTCATCGAACGTTAAAGGGAATCTACAAATATTACATCCATAACGTCCATAGAACACGGCGCCTGGAAACTATAACTGCCCTATAACATTCATTGAACGTTAGAGGGAATCTGAAAAAGGGATTATCAGCTCTTGTATCTCCTCTAGATACTACGGTTGCCAATGGGTGTATCCCATACACCTACTAGTTGTCCTCCTTTCCCAATGCAAATAAAATATTTGAGTACATGACTTGCACATCTCGTAACTATAGTGTCCAGTCATAATAAACTAATACTATCAAGACTAAGCACTATACACTCATTCTCGTTGTACGCACCGGTAGCTAGTCACTATGCCAGCTTGCATCAATAATAATATATGGTGCCATGATAAATACGTGTCAAGGTCTTGAGAGATATTAAAATACCTCCATGACATTGTGTAAGTCTGCTAATGTCTAGGTCAATATATGAAACTACTCATCAATGCATTCATCGACTTCACTTGAGGCATTCTCAGACGCTCACAGTTATACAATATTCAAATTAAAAGAACAAATAATAAATAATAAATAATAAATAAATTTAAATAGTATAATAAGTCAATGTATACTTGCCTGGATCTCTAAACTATGATTGTGTGGAAACTTCTCTTGGCTCCTCGCCTAATATATATATATATATATATATATATATATATATATATATATATATATATATATATATATATATATATATATATATATATATATATATATATATAACATTCAAGAGTACAACTAGTACAACGTCATAACTAAGGTTCATGGGTTGCTAAGTTTCTCCCCAAACACAAAGTTACTAGTGTTCTTACAAGTTAGGGTTTTCTAGTAAAATATGACTTGCACAACTTCAAAGCTCTTGGACAAGTGCTAATATAACTCAATACATTTTTCTAAAGATGTTCTCATGTCATAATAAGTTCAAGGGTGAGGGTACACCCTATTTACATTCTCATTCTAAATTAAACAAATATAGTTTACATAGACTAGATTTTCCTTCAACACTTGCACAAGTGACTAGTATTTCTCATTCTCATAGTGGCCTAACATGCTCACTAAATATGAATAAAAAATTCTAACATGTATACAACCTTATCATGGCACTAACATACAATTTTCTAGTTGTTTTATATATATATAATACTCAAGTTGTGTCACATACCTAGTTATGGTACCAACATGCTAGTTTAGCTCTAAACTTGGTTATGTACACATGTAACTAAGTGAAATAACTAAACAACACTATTATACATTCTGAAATTTAGTGATTAATAGTGTCATTAACAATTTTGACAAAATTTTGCGTGTTTGGCTCAAGACAAGGTGATATGCAATGTATAGATTTCTAGTTAACAATATTTGTGTCCAATAAATTGCGCTAACTTCACACACATGAAATGATGATATTCTCATAAAAGAATCCCAAGTTTAAATAGCCTAATTCCTATAGAATGATAGAGGTTTGAGGATAATGAGTTTGAGCACTTACAAAGATGATTTGGTGGGGTAAAAACTTTTTGGTGCACATCTGCACAGATTTGCCTGGTTCTAGACACGTTGTCTTGTGCTCGCTGTGGAGGCTTCTCATTGTCGTTCTAAGTGTTGTGGAGCTTAGAGAAGTTAGGGGAGAGGCATATGATTAGGATAGAGTTGTATTTGAGGAGCTTTTGGTGCTAGACATGGTGGAAAAATGGTGATGAAGAGGTACAATTTCTAGCGGGTTTATTAGGGGGTTGTCGGGTTGTAGGGGGTATTTGAAGGAGTTGTGGGGTGATTTAGGTGCTGAGTTGTAAAGAAAACTTGTAGAGGAGAGGTAGGGGAAGGATATTTGGGTTTTATGGTAGAGTTTTTAGGGATGTGATGGTGGTGGAGTAGCTTTAGATGGGGACTACATCTGGCTGGTTTCATCCTGGCATGGCTGAATATTTGGCTTTGTAAAGAAAGATGGGGGAGGTTTTGGTGGATGAATTGAGAAGAGAATATGTAGGGAAGAGTATGAGGATAAATTATGTTCAGGTGTTTTAAGGTAAAAAGTGAAGGGGAGGTCATGGGGTGGCCGGTCACTTACTGGGAGGTGAAGGGTTGTGTTAATCACAATGAATGATGAGAGTTATGCATGTGCTAGAATGTGAAGAGAGAGAGGGGGTTATGGTGATGAGTGAATATAAAAATAGTGGGAGTTTGGATTCCCACTAAGTGTGTTTGACCATACTTGAGTCCCATATTTAGGTGTTGAGAAGTGAGGGTGCAAAGTTGGGTCAAGTCCAAAGTGTATATAGCTGAAATTAATTTTTAAAGGATTAGGTGTTAGGTTTTTAGTGGTATATCATGACATTTAGTGTTTTATAGGCAGGAAAATAGTGTGTGGCAATTAGCATGAACCATGTATGGGTATGGGTGTATTTAGGTTGTTTTTGGACTACGTCAAACCAATAGCTCAATATGACTAGAGTTTGTGTTATTTTTTATTTTCAAATTAATTTAAAGTACATAGAATTCTAATATAGAATATCAGACACTTGCATTAACATTATAACAAATACAACATGCAAATATTGGCCCATATAATTCTCATTTAAAAATAAGAAAATATAGTTAATACAAAGTGATGCTTTTAGTATATAACCCTAACAATCTCCCACTTATTCTCAAAGCATTGCTTTTTAGTATACTGTTACAAATTTTTCACTTATACTTAAAGCCATGCTACTACGCATCTAACTCCCATTCCCTCAATATGACTATCAAAAGCCTTAGCTGGTAAGCTCTTTGTAAAGGGATGAACTAGGTTGTCTGCTGATGCTATCTTGATCACAACAACTTTTTCTCTCTTTATAAAATTTTGTATCAGGTGGTACTTGCGCTCAATGTGTTTACCTATCTTATGGACTCGTGGTTCCTTCGAGTTTGCAACTGCTTCTTTGGCTATTATCACAATAAAGTGTAATAGTCTTAAGCAAACTAGGAACCACATCCAAGTCCAATAGAAAGTTTCTTAGCCAAACTGCTTCTTTGGCTGCCTCAGAGGCTGCCACATACTTGGATTCTATGGTGGAATCGGCAATATATTTTTACTTGATGCTCCTCCATACTATAGCTCCACCTCCTAAAGTAAATACATAACCTGAGATAGATTTTCTGGCATCCCTATCTGGCTGAAAAATCTGAGTTTGTATATCCCAAGGGCACTAAACTATCTGCATGATAAACCAGCATATAACCTTTAGTCCTTTTCAGGTACTTCAGAATATGATTTACCACAGTCCAATGATCTTGTCCTAGGTTAGTCTAATATTTGCTAACCATGCCAACGACAAAGCATATGTCTGGTCTCGTACATAGCATTGCATACATTAAGCTTCCTACTACCGAAGCATAAGGAACTGATTTCATCTTCTCTATCTCTTTACGTGTCCTCGGACACTGCTTCTTTGATAGAGCAATTCCATGCCTAAAAGATAAGAAATCTTTCTTAAAATTTTGCATGCTAAAACGAGTTAATATATTATCGATATAGGTAGATTGGGATAAGCCTAACACTATTTTCTTACGATCTCATAGAACTTTGATCCTTAGAATGTGACCTATTTCTCCCAAGTCCTTCATATCAAACTTCTTAGATAATCATACCATAATATTGAATTCAGAGGTTTTCCCTTACTTTGTCTTACATTAGATAACACATTTACACTGTTTTCAATGAGCAAGATGTCATCCACGTAAAGTACTAGAAATGCCACTATATTTTTGTCATACTTTTTACACATGCTTCATCCAGACATTGATCAAATCCATAAGATTTTCTCACTTGATCAAAATAGATATTCCAAGATCTAGACGCTTGTTTAATTCCATAAATAGACTTCTTGAGCTTACAAACAAGATGCTCTTTGCCCTTTTCAATGAACCCATCTGGTTGCTTCATATAGATGTCTCTTCAAGACTTCCATTAAGGAAAGTTGTCTTGAAATCCATTTACCAAATATCATAATTGAGATGAGCTACAATAGATAAAAGAATCTGGAAAGACTTAAGCATGGCTACCGACTAAAATGTTTCTTCATAATCAATACCCTCTTTCTGAGTAAAATCTTTCGCAATAAGCCGAGCTTTAAAGGTTTCAACCTTACCGTCTGATCCTCTTTTTCTCTTATAAACCTACCTGGATCCAATGGCATTTATACTAGTGGGTGGTTTTACATGCTCCCAGACTTGATTATAATCCATAGATTCTATTTCAGATATTATTATTTTTTGCCAAGATTCTGTATCTTTATCTTGGAGTGCTTCATTATAGGTGCAGGATCAGAATCTTGTTCCTTAGGGATGAAGTCTGATGACTCTCCCAAAAATATGAATCTGTTAGGTTGTATAATAACCCTCCCACTACGATGAGGTACTATAGATTTTGGTGTAACATTTGTGACACGTTGTCACTACCACATTTTCTAGAAAAGAATATTTTGGTCATTTCATAATTAATTAAATATTGTGCATATTATAAATTTATTTATTATATTAATTATTTATTGTTAGATGTTAGTTTACGGACTACAGGACGGTGTATCTTTAAAGGATCCGTTGATAGACCAGGAGGACTTAGTTGCATAGCCCGAAGAGGTCTAGTTTATTTGTGTTGGACTTGTATTAGATTTTATTGTTGAGATTCATTGGGTTGTATATTATTTTAGATTGTGGTTTATATCTTATTCTTCCCTTTACTATTCCTTTCGTGCTTATCTTTCTTAGTTTGCATTGTGATTGAGTTTAGTTATATTGTGAGATACCATATTATTCCTTCGTTTGGAGTTGAGATGATTGACAGGTATCATATTATATTGTTGAGATGTTAGATAGTTAAAATAACTCTGATAACGTTCTACCGCCGATTCTACGGTGTAGGTTGGACGTACCCACGTACTCATGCCTGAATATCCGGGTGCTGGTCATAACATATGGTTTAATTTGAGTGTTTCCTTCGAAATAGAGTTTTACACATGTCATATATTAATACATACACGTTGTTGAGTATCTAGCACTTTGTATTGCTTAGAAATATGATTTTAGACTTGTCCACATTATTTATGGAGAGTTGGGTAATGTGTTAGGACTGTATCGCAAGCGTAACATAGATTTAGTGTGATACGGGTATGATGCACTCCACGTGTTTGATGAATTATTTTTTACTCTATTTGGTGTTGTTTTGTATCTAATTTATATGGTATGGTTAGTATAACTGCTTTTGGATTGTACTTCGCTCCAATCCTGACTGGATATACTTTTCAGATGATTCATTTGAGGACTGTTGTCCTACATATTATGGGCTGCAGGATGGTGAGACATTTGAGCCAGTATCCGTAGTGCCTCTTGAGATTATACCAACAGTTGGAGAGACTTAGACTTTTTATTATGAGTTGTATTTGATAATTAGTAGACCTCATAGCATGTATTATTATTTGAGACTTATGTTGAGATTGGACTTATATTGAGACTCTGGTATTTCTATTAATTCTAATCCATATCGTACCATTCTTCCTCTAGTTTGTTTTTGTGATTGAGTATTTTTTACCATTACCATATTAACATATTGTCCTCCATTTGGAGTTGAGATAGCATGACCGGTACCTTATGTATATATTGTGTGAGATGTGTAGATAGTTATGTTGCCCCAGTCAGCGTTCTACCGCTGATGCTGCGGCATAGGCTGGGTTTTCTTCACCACTTGTGCCCTTATTCTTGGTGAGGGTCATGACACTCCATGAGACATATTGAGTCTAATTGTGCTTATGATGTGTCCATGTGTTAACAATTGGATACGTAGGTCCGTATCATGACACGAAATGATATAGATAGCTAGAATTGGTATTTTGGTACCTTTGTGTCCAAACTCTATTTTGACTCTAATTTACTTTTTATAACTAATTTCTAGTTCTATTCCATGTATAATTTATTATCTACATATTTTTTATATTAATTTCATGAAGCTTTTGCCATTAGTTCTCAATATCATGGTGTATTAGGTGAGTTTGAGCATTTGGAACCAAATCTCAATAATTTCCTCTAATTTTATTATTTATACATATATTTGAGTTGTATATAATGTTTATGGAGTGATTCTTGGTGGCTAGATGGTGTATCATGGTGTTGGAGAGAGTATCATGGGTGTCTTATGTGTGTCATAGTGTAATGCACACCTAGTATTTGATAATTGATTGTATTACTTGTGGTAGGATGTACACTAGTGACGGTGTTCATTTGAGTGTGTTATTAGGAAGAATAGGTATGGTACCATATGAGATACCAATTGATGGATAGAGTCATGTGTTGTGTTGAGTGTATTATGAGTAATCCATCCATTCAGATGTGTTTAGATGTGGTGTAGTATCCTAAATGGGATATATATACTAGTAGAATATTAGATAGTGTCTGTGCCATGGATGTGTGTCAAGAAGAGGTGATAACAACAACAGTATCTGTTGTAGACTTGCAGCAGTGCTCGAGCACAAGTGCATGAAACAAAGGCATTACAACAGTAGTACCTACTGTCACGCCCCAGTCCCAAAATACCGTGGGACCAGATACGTGGCAATGGCCAGCAGTACGCACCGATGGACCAACCCAATATAATGGATCCATCAGGGCATACTTAAGCTGTAAAACAAGTCTACGACAATCATGGCACAACTAATCTCATCCACACAAGATATAAAATATGATCCATAGGATAAATAAGGAATGTAAATCATCAGCAAGTCTCACAGAGTACTTCGGGGAATAACCCGATAAATGTCTAGTACAATGGTTCAACAGACCAGAATATAAAAGACTGAAATAAATAATAAAAGCTGAGCATGAACATGGATGCTCAAGAGAAGTCTTCAGCTAACACCTCGTCCTCAGATGGCGGTACAGCTCCTGGATCGGCTCCTCCTGCTGCGGTCCCATAAACCTCGGGGTAAACCTGGTCTGCAAAATCTGGGGACAAATCCATATCCAGGTCCTCAGGGGACATAGCAAGGTACAGAAAATATACAAGCCAACATATAAACAGTGCAGCAGAATAATGAAATAAGCAGGGTAAGTATGTAATCATTTGTGTAAAATGCAAAAGAGAATATCAATAGTACTCAGGTTGAAACAACTACAAGCTCTGTGTAGGGGAGCCGGTAGCAGTGGTGTCAAGAGGTGGTCTAGCTCAGCGGGAGACTGAGTAGCCGGCATAACATAATCAACCTGTAGCCTGTGAGTCTCTCCAGCAATAGATGGATCAATAAGGGAATACTAAAATAACCAGCTAAGTGATATGCAAGATGAGAGCAGCACTAGAGCTCAGGCTGAAGCATACTACAAGCTCTGTGTAGGGGAGCCGGTAGCAGCAGTAATAATGAGTAATGGGCCAAGCTCGGGCTTCAAAGTCTTGGGCCTCACAGTAGTAGGGGTGTATATATATGATCAGCCTGTAGTCTGTGTGTCTCTCCCCACCCAATGTAACCACGCAAATCATGAACATAACGTCTCACGTCCATGTCAGCGGAGTCATATCTAATGCACAAGTCATAATGTATATAGAATATAGAATCTAGGTCAAGTCCTGTATCCTATACAGAATCACCACGAATATCTCGGGAAGATCCTGTCTCATGATTAGTGTCCTGTGTCCTGGGTCAAAGTGTACTTGGTAAGACAAGTACGAGAATATAAAGTGTCACGTATGTCCATCTCTAGATGACAATACCCAACACCGCGTACGATGTTGGCACCCGACTGATAATCGGACGCTAAGTATGTCACACGGTCCTAGGTTAAGCATGCATAGCAGTATAATGAAACAAGGAAAATATGTAACAATACTGCAGAGTTGGCAAGGTACACTTGCCTGATGTTTGAATATCAACTGTCGTCCTGGTATCGGTGGATCCGGTAGGTGCTACTCCAAAAGCTGTAATAAACATCATCAACAGTCTCAGAAGGTATCAAACTGCTAGGAACGCCTGTCCTTACGTCCAATTTGGACACAGGGGCAAAAAGGTCATTTTTGGCCCAAAGTGGGGTCCACGTGTGGCCCACTTTGCACCGAAAAGTGTGCCGAGGGTAACAGTCTCTAAATGGGACAAACTATGGGTCAAAGAACTCTAAATGTCAATACGATCCCAACGGTATGTCCAAATTTGGATTTCGATGAGCCGAACATAATTTGGTCCAAAAAGTCAACTGTGGGGCCCGCCAATTGGCGATCTGATCAACCGTCTCAGGAATGCGTAAAAATTGGGTCACAGGACCAGCGTGTTACCACGAGTCCAGTGGCGCAAGTTTCGTCATAATCTGATAAGCGAGCACAAAATACGGGCGAGTTCCACCAAAAGTGGCAACACGGAATGTGTTCGCGGGTACGGCCTGATTCCGGCGCGCACACGCGTCCAAACCAGTCCCCACAAATTTTCACGTGTCCGATTATGCAGCGTGCACCACTCGGTACACTTGGCACACGGCGGGGCAGTCCCGTTTGGCGGGGCGCGCTCCGATCTCCAACTTTTAGAAAATCAGAAAAAGTGGGTGCGCGCAGTTTTGTAACGAATACAATTTTGTCCACAGCAACTAATAGCCCAAAGTTATTATACAAAAAATAAACTAGGTCATGTAATCTACAGGTATCAAAAAGAATCACCGAATTCGGATCTCTGTGGTGCGAGATACGAACTCGGCAATATAGGTGGTCATTCTGGAATTCTGCGATTGCAGAATTCTGTCTGTCCGCGCTGACTTGGGCGCTGTTTTTCACCTAGGGGCACACGTTATCCGAGGTTGACTATAAAACAAGTATTGGAGAGGGTTAAGGAAAGATCATACTTATGAAAACGGAACGGGGTTTGGATGTGCGAGTCGACGGGAAATTACGCCGGAGCGAAGTTGCCTCGAGTGGGAAACTGCAGTTCACGATGTCGGCGTCGACGGGATGGTTGGATGGCTTGGGGAGGCTTCTCTGGCTGCGGTGACGGCTCTAGATGGGAAGAGGAAGTCTGGAGTTTCTAGGTTTGTTTTGGAAAGCTAACTATATATATATATATATATGTTATATATATTAAGCGAGAGAGGGTTTAATTGGATCGCGGGTCTTCTATCCGCGTTTAGAGGGCTGAAGGGAACGCTGGCCTAATGCCAAGCGAACTGGGGGGCGGGTCCCTGCTGGCTGGATCCCGCAGCAATCCACAGCAAGTTCCCAAGTAACATAAGTTACATAGTAACTATTGCTATTATTATTATTATGGTTATTATTATAAGTATTATTATTCTATTAACTTATTTAATTCTTTCTTTTCCTTTCCTTTCTTTAAATATAATATATACATATATATATTTGTATATCTATATATATATATATTCACACATAAGAAAAATTTATATAATAGGGTATTGTACATCGTTAGGCTAGCAACTGCTCAAGGGGTCTCCTACATGGAATAAATTCCGAAAAATTCCTGATGGTCCCAAAAGTCCTCTAAGTGCCCGAACACCTAACATAAAAATTATTAAAAATATATTTCTCCCATTTGGACCTAATTACTATAATTTAATTAATAATAAATAAAGGGTATATACGATTTTCTAGGAAGGGGGTTTTATATTCTACCCAACTTGTAAAAATTTCGTCCTCGAAATTAAAATTAAGCCACGATAGAATGCAAGGATGGTATAAGATATAAATTAACAATGTAAATTCATATCTTGGTCTGCGAATAGGTTCGAAAAACGCTTGCGCATGTCGTCCTCGCGCTCCCAAGTTGATTCTCCTGGCGCACCATGCCTCCATGCTAAGCGAACCAAGGGAATAGACTGGTTCCTCAATACCTTCTCTCGACGATCAAGGATTCCCACGGGTTGCTCTTGGTATGACAAGCTCGGCCCAATGGTGATCTCTGAATGGTCGAGAACATGACTGCTGTCTGCCACATATCGCCTGAGCTGCGACACATAGAATACGTCATGTACTCCCTCCAGTGAAGGTGGTAGCACAAGTCGATATGCCACCTCTCCAACTGTCTCGAGCACGTCAAATGGTCCGATATACCTTGGACTCAATTTGCCGCGCCCTCCGAATCGGATGGTGCCTCTGGTCGGTGATATCCTCAAGAAGACGTGATCGCCCTCTTTGAACTCCAAGGGTCGACGATGAAGGTCTGCCCACTGCTTCTGCCTGTCTTGCGCTGCTCGCAAGTGTCCCTGAATCTTCTTGACTGTCTCTACGGTGTTGACCACCAACTCGGGTCCCAGAATCTGACGTTCTCCCACGTCACTCCAACACACAGGAGACCTACATTTTCTTCCATACAATGCTTCAAACGGAGCTATCTGAATACTCGCTTGATAGCTATTGTTGTAAGAAAACTCTACAAGATGTAGGTGATCCTCCAATGATCCTCCAAAGTCTAACATGCAAGCCCTCAACATGTCCTCCAAGGTCTGAATAGTACGCTCTGACTGTCCATCTGTCTGCGGGTGGTAAGATGTACTGAACTTCAGACGAGTACCAAGACTCTCTTGCATGCTCCTCCAAAAGTGCGATGTGAAGCGCGAATCTCTGTCCGATACAATGCTGACTGGTATGCCGTGTAATCTCACGATCTGTCTCATATATAAATCAGCTAAAGCTTCTGTAGACTGACCCACTCTAAAAGGTATAAAATGGGCTGACTTGGTGAGTCGGTCCACTATCACCCACACTGCATCTCTCCCACTTGGACTCTTGGGAAAACCCGTGGCGAAGTCCATAGTAATGTGCTCCCACTTCCACTCTGGAATCGGAAGTGGTTGCAATAATCCTGCTGTCCTCTGGTGCTCCGCCTTCACTTGTTGACATACCAGACATTTAGCTACAAAGCGAGCTATCTCTCTCTTCATTCCATGCCACCAGTAATACTGTCTCAAGTCCTGATACATCTTGGTTCCTCCTGGGTGAACAGAGTACATAGAGCTATGTGCTTCGGTCATTAACTCATGTCTCAATTTTCTATTTGGAACATACAAGCGGTTTCCAAACCTCAATGTCCCGTCTTCGTGGATACGAAGTCCTGTCTGCATGCCGGCTTCTGTCCTTTCTTTGAGTCTTCGGAATCTAGCATCGGTGGGCAATGCCTCTTTAATCTTCTCTACGAGTGATGACTGAATCTCAAGATTAGCCATCAATCCAGTCTGTCCCGGTAAGACGAGCTCTATCTGTATCTCCTATAAATCTCTCAATAACCCGGGCTGCATCGTCAAGAAATAAGCCGTAGGCTTCCTGCTGAGTGCGTCTGCAACAACATTCGCCTTTCCCGGATGATACTGCAGATCGATGTCAAAATCTACCATCAATTCCAGCCAGCGCCTCTGCCTCATGTTAAGTTCCTTCTGAGTATACACATACTTCAGACTTTTGTGATCTGTAAAGATGTCTACTTTCTCCCCATAAAGGTAGTGCCTCCAAATCTTCAATGCAAAAATAACTGCTGCTAACTCCAGATCGTGTGTTGGGTAGTTCTTCTCGTGAACCTTCAGCTGTCTCGACGCATAAGCAATAACCTTGCCATGTTGCATCAAAACACATCCCAGTCCGCTACTCGATGCATCACTGTAAACAACAAAACCTCCTGACCCTGAAGGAAGAGTCAAGACAGGTGCTGTTGTTAATCTTCTCTTCAGCTCTTCGAAGGCCTTCTGGTAGTCTTCTGTCCATATAAACTCTTGGTCCTTGCGTGTCAGCTTCATCATCGGTTCTGCAATCCTCGAGAAATTTTCTACAAACCTTCGGTACTATCCCGCAAGCCCGAGAAAACTTCTCACCTCTGCAACTGATGTGGGTGTAGGCCAAGTCTCTATTGCCGCAACTTTCTCTGGATCTACTGAAAGTCCTTCTTCTGATATGATGTATCCCAAGAAAGGCACTTTGTCCATACAGAACTCACACTTACTAAGTTTAGCATATAACTTTTCCTGCCTCAAGGTCTCCAGCACGATTCTGAGATGCTCCTCGTGCTCTTCAGGGCTCTTGGAATATATGAGAATGTCATCTATGAACACCACCACGAATTTATCCAAGAACTGATGAAAGACTCTATTTATTAAGCTCATAAACACTGCTGGCGCGTTGGTCAAACCAAACGGCATCACCAAGAACTCATAATGCCCATACTTCGTCCTGAAAGCTGTCTTCGGGATGTCTTCCTTCCTTACTTTGATCTGATGATAGCCGGATCGAAGGTCAATCTTCGAGAATACCCTTGCTCCACTCAATTGATCAAATAGGTCATCAATGCGTGGTAGGGGATACCTGTTCTTGATGGTTACAGCATTTAGTGCCCTGTAATCAATGCATAACCGTACTGTTCCATCCTTCTTTGGCACAAATAATATGGATGCTCCCCAAGGTGAAACACTGGGCCGAATAAAACCCTTCTCCAAAAGATCATCAACCTGTGCCTTCAACTCCACTAACTCCTTGGGTCTAGCCGATAAACTGTTGAAGTGATTGGCTCTGCTCCTGGAGTTAAGTCTATTGTGAATTCTATTTCCCGATCAGGCGGTAAACCTGGAAGATCATCGGGAAATACATCCACAAATTCTGATATGACTCTTGGGTAACCTGTCTCCCCTTCTACAGATAGTACCCTAAGAGTAGGCTGAGCTCCTTGCTCTACTGCTCCTCGAAGAAACTCAAATTCCGGATGTCCAGACGGTCTAAATATAACCCGCCCAAGTCGGCAATCAAGAGTCGCATGGTACTGACTTAACCAGTCCATACCAAGTACGACATCATAATCCGGCATAGAAAATATCAGAAACTGCGCTCGCATTTCTCGGCCATAAACGACTACAGAACATGATCTACATACGTCACTAACCGAAATAATTCTACCTCCCGTAAGAATTTTCTTCATCTTTGGAAGGGGTGCGGTAGCTACTCTATGGGTGGCTACAAAGCTAGCTGCTATAAATGAATGCGATGCTCCAGAATCAAATAATGCAACTGCTGGTAATGAAGCTACTAAAATAGTACCTGCGATGACCTCGCCTGCTGTAGCCTCCTCCTCAACAGCAAAAGTGAATGCCTGTCCTCGCCCCTGTGCTTGGCCTCGCTGCTGCTGAGCCTGCTGGAATAAAGCTGCCTGTGGTGCCAGGGGTGGTCTCTGCTGATTCCCTCCTGGGGCTGGTGGCCTGACGCCTCCAACTCCTGCCTGCTGTGCTCCTGCTGTTGGGTAAACTAGTCGTGGTGCAGGCAAAGCTAATCTCGGTGCTCCCTCTCTGCGCTCGGTGCACTCTCTGGTCTGATGCTGGTTGGAACCGCAAGCTAGGCAGAGTCCCAACTTGCGTCTGCATTCTCTCTCAATATGACCTATCTTGCCGCAGTGATGACAAGTAGGGAGAGATATGGCTCTGTGCGCTGTCCTCTCTGGCATACTCCTCTGGGTCCGTTTTACTGCTTCCCCATGTCCTGTCCTCGATGGGGCTGATGTGATATGCCTCTTCAGGGTCGACTCCCTTCTGGTGACGCGCTCCATGCGTCGGGCTGCTACGAGAACGTCGGTATAAGTTGTAGGTACGACTGAGCCAATCAATCTCTGAAGCTCGAACTTCAGCCCATCAAAGAACTTCTCAGCCTTCTCTTCCTCGGTCGAAATCAAGGTTGGGGCAAAGCAACTGAGGCGTATAAACTTCGCGTTGTATTCCTCCACTGTCATGCTGCCTTGGATAAGGCGGTGGAACTTGTCTCTGAGCTCTGATCGTGCAACTGCCGGAATGTACATTTCTTTGAAGAGTCTGGAGAACTCTTCCCAGGTGACTCGGTCCTGCCCGAGCCTCATCTCCTCTGCTAACCACCAGTGATGTGCATTCTCCGTTAACTGCATTCTGACTGCAGTCATCCACTTCTCTCTCAGAAGTTCTGCGGCTTCCAACTGATGCTGAATGTTTGTGAGCCATTCATGAACTTCTGTTGGTCCCTCTTTACCAGAAAAGGTACGAGGCTTGAGCTGACGGAAGTCGGTGATAGATCCCGTCGCCGATCGCCTCGCTGGTGGATTTGCCTGCTCCAATGCGGATACCAGGCTGGTTCTCAGATTCTCGGCCTCCTGACGTTGTGCTTCTTGCTGAATCTGTTGCTGTGCTTGCATCATAGCATACATCATCTGGAACATCTGTTGCCCGTCCATGGCTTGTCCTGGCGGGAAAGCTGACATCTGGGGAGTGAACTGTGGTGGAGGTGCGATGTCATCTCTCCGGAACCTTGGATTAGGCTGACCGGTTTGATCGCTCTGCGATGCTTGTCCTCCACTTCCAGGAGTCACTCCATCTCCATAAGTAACCACAGCGTCGTGTGGTGTATCCAAAGGGATATCATCTCTATTCCCGGAATCCATTGCTCTGCAATCAAAAGATAAACTATGAGAACGCTCAGAGGAATCAATACATGATGCAGTTCAAGTAACAAATTTTGAGTTTGATATAGAGTTCAACAAATGGTTAAATGATGGATGAGATCCTATAGTTTATACTATCCTTAGGGCAGGTTGGTCCGGTCCCTAAGTTAAAACCGAACAATTTAGTCGTAGGACCTGCATGGGCCACCACAAAAACCATGTCACGCCCCAGTCCCAAAATACCGTGGGACCAGATACGTGGCAATGGCCAGCAGTACGCACCGATGGACCAACCCAATATAATGGATCCATCAGGGCATACTTAAGCTGTCAAACAAGTCTACGACAATCATGGCACAACTAATCTCATCCACACAAGATATAAAATATGATCCACAGGATAAATAAGGAATGTAAATCATCAGCAAGTCTCACAGAGTACTTCGGGGAATAACCCGATAAATGTCTAGTACAATGGTTCAACAGACCAGAATATAAAAGACTGAAATAAATAATAAAAGCTGAGCATGAACATGGATGCTCAAGAGAAGTCTTCAGCTAACACCTCGCCCTCAGATGGCGGTACAGCTCCTGGATCGGCTCCTCCTGCTGCGGTCCCGTAAACCTCGGGGTAAACCTGGTCTGCAAAATCTGGGGACAAATCCATATCCAGGTCCTCAGGGGACATAGCAAGGTACAGAAAATATACAAGCCAACATATAAACAGTGCAGCAGAATAATAAAATAAGCAGGGTAAGTATGTAATCATTTGTGTAAAATGCAAAAGAGAATATCAATAGTACTCAGGTTGAAACAACTACAAGCTCTGTGTAGGGGAGCCGGTAGCAGTGGTGTCAAGAGGTGGTCTAGCTCAGCGGGAGACTGAGTAGCCGGCATAACATAATCAACCTGTAGCCTGTGAGTCTCTCCAGCAATAGATGGATCAATAAGGGAATACTAAAATAACCAGCTAAGTGATATGCAAGATGAGAGCAGCACTAGAGCTCAGGCTGAAGCATACTACAAGCTCTGTGTAGGGGAGCCGGTAGCAGCAGTAATAATGAGTAATGGGCCAAGCTCGGGCTTCAGAGTCTTGGGCCTCACAGTAGTAGGGGTGTATATATATGATCAGCCTGTAGTCTGTGTGTCTCTCCCCACCCAATGTAACCACGCAAATCATGAACATAACGTCTCACGTCCATGTCAGCGGAGTCATATCTAATGCACAAGTCATAATGTATATAGAATATAGAATCTAGGTCAAGTCCTGTATCCTATACAGAATCACCATGAATATCTCGGGAAGATCCTGTCTCATGATTAGTGTCCTGTGTCCTGGGTCAAAGTGTACTTGGTAAGACAAGTACGAGAATATAAAGTGTCACGTATGTCCATCTCTACATGACAATACCCAACACCGCGTACGATGTTGGCACCCGACTGATAATCGGACGCTAAGTGTGTCACACGGTCCTAGGTTAAGCATGCATAGCAGTATAATGAAACAAGGAAAATATGTAACAATACTGCAGAGTTGGCAAGGTACACTTGCCTGATGTTTGAATATCAACTGTCGTCCTGGTATCGGTGGATCCGGTAGGTGCTACTCCAAAAGCTGTAATAAACATCACCAACAGTCTCAGAAGGTATCAAACTGCTAGGAACGCCTGTCCTTACGTCCTATTTGGACACAGGGGCAAAAAGGTTATTTTTGGCCCAAAGTGGGGTCCACGTGTGGCCCACTTTGCACCGAAAAGCGTGCCGAGGGTAACAGTCTCTAAATGGGACAAACTATGGGTCAAACAACTCTAAATGTCAATACGATCCCAACGGTATGTCCAAATTTGGATTCCGATGAGCCAAACATAATTTGGTCCAAAAAGTCAACTGTGGGGCCCGCCAATTGGCGATCTAGTCAACCGTCTCAGAAATGCGTGAAAATTGGGTCACAGGACCAGCGTGTTACCACGAGTCCAGTGGCGCAAGTTTCGTCACAATCTGACAAGCGTGCACAAAATACGGGCGAGTTCCACCAAAAGTGGTGACACGAAATGTGTTCGCGGATACGGCCTGATTCCGGCGCGCACACGCGTCCAAACCAGTCTCCACGAATTTTTACGTGTCCGATTATGTAGTGTGCACCACTCGGTATACTTGGCACACGGTGGGGCAGTCCCGTTTGGCGGGGCGCGCTCCGATCTCCAACTTTTAGAAAACCGAAAAAAGTGGGTGCGCGCAGTTTTGTAACGAATACAATTTTGTCCAAAGCAACTAATAGCCCAAAGTTATTATACAGAAAATAAACTAGGTCATGTAATCTACAGGTATCAAAAAGAATCACCGAATTCGGATCTCTGTGGTGGGAGATACGAACTCGGCAATATAGGTGGTAATTCTGGAATTCTGCGATTGCAGAATTCCGTCTGTCCGCGCTGATTTGGGCGCTGTTTTTCACCTAGGGACACACGTTATCCGAGGTTGACTATAAAACAAGTATTGGAGAGGGTTAAGGGAAGATCATACCTATGAAAACGGAACAGGGTTTGGATGTGCGAGTCGACGGAAAATCACGCCGGAGCGAAGTTGCCTCGAGTGGGAAACTGCAGTTCGCGATGTCGGCGTCGACGGGATGGTTGGATGGCTTGGGGAGGCTTCTCTGGCTGCGGTGACGGCTCTAGATGGGAAGAGGAAGTCTGGAGTTTCTAGGTTAGGGTTTTGGAAATCTAACTATATATATATATATGTTATATATATTAAGGGAGAGAGGGTTTAATTGGATCGCGGGTCTTCTATCCGCGTTTAGAGGGCTGAAGGGAACGCTGGCCTAATGCCAAGCGAACTGGGGGGCGGGTCCCTGCTGGCTGGATCCCGCAGCAATCCACAGCAAGTTCCCAAGTAACATAAGTTACATAGTAACTATTGCTACTATTATTATTATGGTTATTATTATAAGTATTATTATTCTATTAACTTATTTAATTCTTTCTTTTCCTTTCCTTTCTTTAAATATAATATATACATATATATATTTGTATATCTATATATATATATATTCACACATAAGAAAAATTTATATAATAGGGTATTGTACATCGTTAGGCTAGCAACTGCTCAAGGGGTCTCCTACATGGAATAAATTCTGAAAAATTCCTGATGGTCCCACAAGTCCTCTAAGTGCCCGAACATCTAACATAAAAATTATTAAAAATCTATTTCTCCTATTTGGACCTAATTACTACAATTTAATTAATAATAAATAAAGGGTATACACGATTTTCAAGGAAGGGGGTTTTACACCTACTGTTGGTTCACTGTAGTTAGCAATGCCTGTTGCAGAGTGAAGTGGGGGTTGCAGTAGTAGGTAAGTATATTGACAACAACTCTTGTGCAAACATGTACATTAGAGTATCAGATGTGTGTAGTGTAGAGTTGTGTTGACATCACACCAAGGAATGGGTATTCAATGGGCATTGGGTATATGCACTTGGAGTGCGGTGTGCTAATGATTGACAGTGGGGAAGGGCTCGAGTTCACTTTCGGTGCTGAATTGCAATCAGCCTACCTGCAGAGGGGAGCTTTGGGATGGTGCTACAATATTTGGGGAGAAATTCTTACATCCATTGCAATAAGCCGTGAAGTGAACTACACGATAAAATATGCAAGTGATGTAGTTTATCCCATGGTTTTAGCAGGATAAGTGCAAAAATGAAGTGGATGTGCAGTGCTTATACAGGTAGCAGTAGAAGTTATAGGATCAGCAGTCAGAATAGCAAGGGTGTGGTGTTCCAGGTGTATCAAGATATTAGAAGTAGGTACTAGTATTAAAACTAGTATGAGATACATATATAGATAATAGGATATGTAAGTATCATAAGTATCTTAGTTTATGTTAAGTGTTATTGTCAGATATATGGTTTAAGGGTTATTATCAGAGTAAGGTATTGATGTAAGATAATAGTCATAGGCTAAGGTGCCAGTTGGGGTATTAGGTGTATTGATGTAAGCAATCCCTAAATACTAACTTATAGATTAGATACTCTAAGATACTATTTGTATTTGAGTGTATATATTAATACCTAGTGTCTAGAGTCTTGTATAGCTATATATATGAGGTATTGACATAGAAACCTAGAATTAGTAGGGTATTAGCTCATGTGACCATATAGACTAACTAAATAGATAATTTTGAACTAAGAAACTAGATTGTGACCTAATTTCAACCTCATGACCTAGTATTGACTTAGAGACCTAAAACTTAACTTAATACCTATGTTTATGTTTTAAATTCACCAATTTGATATGTAATTTCATATTTAGGTCACTTTGATACCAGTTTGGACATCTACTTGTTTTCTCTTTTGGGGATGACAAGCGAGTACATTCTCTGATAGTTTCTATTATTTGATAATTACTATGATACAAGTATTTAGTGATATTATACATGGTTCTTGATACAATGGTACATGGATTGGTATATATATTGGATCTTCAGTCATGAGATGTTATATTGTTCATTGTATAGATATTTGACATTGTTCATCATATTACTTTAGACATTGATCATTGTATCGTGATGTGTTATGGTTGGATCCATTGTACTAGTTGGGGTAGAAAAATGCTAGCTAGATATGTGATCAGATCCATATAAATTGACAAATATTGTAGACATCGGCTACTAGCAAATCATACACTTTACGTATGCTTGAGCTAGTTTTTTCTTAGTGTAATAATTGGACTGCCTAAACCAATCAAATATCTAAATAGTATTTTAAATCACATAGTGTAGTTATAGATCTTTTATATTCCAATTTATATATACTAATTATACCATATTGCTTAAATTATATCACGACTCGCACTGGGTATAAGGGCACGAGTACGTGGGTACGTCCAGCCTACACCGCAGCATCAATTGTAGAATATTGTCTAGGTCAACAATACTATCTAAACATCTCATACAATATATATAAGGTACCTGTCGAGATATCTCAACTCCCAAATGGAGGATAATATGATAATGGTAAACAATACTCAATCACAATAACAAAAAAGAGGAAGATATGGCACGATATAGAATAGAAGGAAAAAATAAAGTAAAAATATGTCATAAGTCCAAGTCTAATCTCAATACAAGATATCAAATAATAATACAATGCCAAAGCCTAACTGACACATACAATATCATGAATAAACCAGCTATGTCTCATCGGTTGCTGGTACTAACTCAACAGGCTCTATGGGTGATAATTCAACTAGCTCGCCATCTTGTGGCCCATAATACGTAGGATACCAGCCCTCTAATGAATCATCTGAAAAATATATCTAGTCAGGATTGGAGCAAAGTACAACCCAAATAGCAGTTACAATAATTGACAGAAACTATGAAGCAGCAATAGAAATAAAAATAAATGATGAAAGTAAATAAACTAGCATATATCACGAGAAAAAGCATCTAATAAATAATGGCAGGAACCGAAAACAATATGGTGAGGAACAATAATATAATGAACTGGAATAAAGGAAACAATATATAAATGTACCTTACAATATTAGTTAGATAATGTGATCGGCTTGGGCCTAACACGGGCTATATATAAAAGGTGAGCTAGCATGATCACGCGTGAGTTGCGTGATCTGCTAACTATCATTGGCTATACTAAATCATGGGCTATAAGGTATGATCACATATCCACTAATACTTCTCCAACACCCGACTAGTACACGAATCCAAATAATGACATATTATAACACGTATATCACACTACATGGTTTATAATATCATGCACTATGATCATGGTCTATATAATCACTAAGATATTATGGTAATCACTGAGTAATCATGAAGAACCATACGGTGATCATTGAGTAACCAGGACAATAATATTTCACGACCAAGATCAACGTATAGCAATCCGTGAAACCATCATGTCAAGAATCAAATATCTTAATATCAAATACATGAACATAGAGGCTATCCAATAAGGAAACTATCAGAGAATGCACTCGCCTGTGATCCTGAGCAAATTGTATATCTCGGTGTCCGGGCTGGTGTCATACACACCTAAATAGGAGTATCATGTTACTTGGTGTAATGTAGTGAGAAATGAGTCAAAAATGCACTAATATGATTTTCTAGGCCAACTAGGTTACTCTAGCTAAACTATGTCAACTCTAGGACAAACTAGTTAAACTTGGTCAAACTAGCCATTTCTAGATTATATGAGCCTATAACAAAGTTATTAGGTCCATACCTTGCTTATCAAGGCTATACTAATTATTACAAGATACTAGAGTATCATAATACTAAGTATCAAATTGATAACTCTTATACTTAAATATCACTAGTTAGTCTTTGAGCTATCCTTGGTATCAATATCTAACTACCCTCTTGCTATCCAATACCAAATACCAACGATACCTTATACCCAATGTTACCTTGGTTACATCTCAAGGTAATACTAAGCCTAATGTCAACACATACTAACCGACACTAACATATACTAACTAACATGTATATATTACCAACTTGACTTACATAACTGATATCACTAACTAACATGTATAATTGATATCATACTAATAACCGATATACATAACTAATACTAACATCATTTATATATATTACTGACACATAATTACTGACTTCACGTATACACTATACTAATGTATACTCTCATATCTAACCAATCGATGTACTATATGCTAAAAACTGACACTAACTCTAGTACTTGATACCAACATAGTTCTCATACTAGCACATTCACTAAATACAACTAACCAATCACTCAGGCCTAATACTGATATACTTTACTTTCACACACAAGGACAAATCCTCCATTCATCTATAATTGCTCCCTTTCATTAATGTGCAGCAGTTCATGTTGCCAAGCAACAATTGTTGTTATCCGACTTTCTCTACCCATACACACATACACACACACACTCACACTCACAACGATGAATGACCACTGCACCCTTGCTCTAATATACCCTCTACACTTGGATATCTATACCCTGCACCACTGCATCAACAACATACTGCAACACAACAGTAGCAACTACAACACCCTCATCTACTATATCACAACTATCAACAGCAGCAGATATACTTTCTCGATACACCACTGTAACCCGAGCACAACAATGCTATACTACAGTGCATGACAGTACACACCCAACAACAGTCACCACCCCGACCAACCACTGCAATCAGTCCTCCATTGCTCCTATGTACTTGACTGTGCAACACTACTACTCGATACCTGAGCACCATTTCTCCCATCTTCTGCACACACGTCCTCTTGCACAGTTATATGGAACTATTTACACATCCATAATCCATACACAACACATATACATATACTTGTATATATACATATATAGCACACACACCCACACAAGAGGCATTAACCCAAATACTTGGCATGCACATGTGATACTCTATGATACGCACCCAAATGAGAGTCAAAGCTTACAACACAGCACAATAATCATTCCTAGATATCAAATAAACTATTTCATAACTAATACAACTTGTTACAATAGGGATTGAAGAGCATTTACACAAATTCCCTAAAAATGAGCTATGTATCACAAAATACTATGATACGCACTACTCGTGTCCAATTATGGACACATACTTAGTCCTATAATCCTGATCTATGTTTAATTAGATTTAATTGATCTTATGACACACACATGATGTGTCAATCTTAAAATTTCTCTTAATTGGATATAAATTACATAAAGATTCCACAGTACAAGTCATATGAACCTAGTTCTTGATCCTATGGGTAGCCCTAAGCCAAGGGATGATTCCTAATGGTTAAATGCATGAATTAAAGTTTAAATTAAGGGATAGATTCAGAATTTACCTATTGGGAGATAGATTCCCAATAAAATGCTCAATGGACATAATTTGGACACAATCTCCTTGCCAATTTCTCCTCCTTCAAGTGCTCCTTATAATCCAAACTTAAATGCTTCTTAGATGATAAAATTAAGAGAAAATAGGTGTTAATTGGGCTGAATTTGGTAGAGGGGTGAAGTCAATTGGGGATGAACTAAATTGGGGATCTAGAATAAAATAAAATGAAATTAAATGAAGAGGAGAGAGAGAAAGAGAACCCCCCCTCCCCCCTATATGTGGTCGGTCCCCTCTTTCCCCTTTCCCAAGCAATAATAATTTTCCAATGTACCCCCACTAGTTAATTATGAGGAATAATTAGGAAGGACTAGATTAAAAAGTCTCTAATCTAATATAAATTAATCTAATCTCCTTAATTAATTAAGGAAAATGGTCTAATGGGCTTAGTCTAATGTTGGGCTCAATCTGTCATAACAATCCAATGGGTCCACTAATGACAAGCCTAAATAAACATAGGCTAGCCTACTAACAAATAATTAATTAGCACAACTCAATATAATTAATTAGTAGCACATAATATAAATATTTAATCACTAAATAAAAAAATATGCTAAATGACCAAAATACCCTTATCTAGAAATGTGGTAGTGACAAGTCTACCCTCCTTAGAAAAATTTTGTCCTCAAAATTTAAGGAAAGAACTAGCACTACAACAAGAAATCAAGCAAGCAAGAAAGAATGATACCTCACGGTTCAAAAAGATAAGTGTATCGCTAGCACATCTCGGCTTCCCTCTCCCAAGTACACTTTACCGGAGAGTGATGGCTCTACGTGACACGTACCAAGGAAATCTTCTGGCTACGCAGCACCTTCTTCCGGCGATTCGGAATCTCCACTGGCTACTATGGGTAGCTAAGAGTCGGACCCACCTCGATCTCCGAGTGATCCCATACGTGACTAGGATCTTCCACCTACCATCTCAGCTGTGATAAATAAAACAGATCATGCACTCTCTCTAGTGCATGAGGCAAGTTTAGTCTGTAGGCCACTGCACCATCCCTCGCAAGAACACCGAAGGGTCCGATATACCGTGGACTAAGCTTTCCGCCTTTACCAAAGTGAATAGTGCCCCATGTAACCTCCATATATTAAAAATCTAGCTTAAATGTTATTATTAGGTTAATTTGGGGCTATTAGGATTTTTCCATAATTTTTGGTTAATTAAAAACTAGTAACACAAATTTTTAGGACTTTCAAGAATTTATTTTAGTGTCAAACATAATTAAAAATTTCCCAAAATTTTATTTTATGTTATAAATAATCAAATATATTTTCTAGAATTTTTGAGAATTTTCTAATTTTTTTTATCATTTATTTTGAGTTAATTATGAAAAACTGAATTAAAAACTATTTTCTGAAAAAAAAACCATAAAAGAAATTACCCAGTCCAGTCAACCAACAGGGGCCCTCCCGTCAGCCTCCGGCAGCAAACAGGATATGGCCCACTTGTCAGCGACTCGTAGGCGTGGGTGCGGGTGCAACCGGTCCGAGCCGAGTCAGAATTCGACTCGGACTCAGCCGAGCCAAGCCGGGCTGAATCTTGGCCGTCCGATCTGGGAAGGAGTGCCTGGATGGACACCACGTGGTGCACTTCGAGCTGCTGGCTTTCCCTCTCTTCCCTATATATATATATATATATATATAAGTTTAGGGTTATTTCTTCTAGCCGATTTTGAGGAGTTTTTATCTAGGGTTCCTTCATATTCCAGAAGCCATTACTCATAGCTCCGGACTCCAAACGTGTTCCTATTTTTTGTGTTAGAACCGTATTGAGGTTAGTTTTATGAATATATAATTTATTTTACTAAATTATTAATATTAAATTCTAGAAAATTTGTAGAGCATAATATATCCAAAATAGATGCGTCTCGGTGTTTTTGCGATTTCAGGAGAACATAAAATTAGAATCATGAACCGTTTGAAGTTTTAGAAATATAAAATGACAATGTTTAACATATGTCTTTCCCAAAATTTAATTCGAAATATTTTTGTGCTATTAATTCTGTAGACTTCTAGGTTAGCAATCAACTACCGTTTTACAATACGATTTTGTATGTTAAATAGTTTCCAAATGAATTCGAATCCAGATGAGTCATAAATTCTAGCATGTTTGTGATGCTAAAATCTATAAGAAATCATACATGAAAGTCGAGTTTGTATCGGTTAACTGTTCGGTCAACAAGATTGCCTCGATTTGTGTGCTATGAGTCTTGAGTTGATAAAATCGGGTTCTTTGGACAAAATTTAGGAATTAACCTAAAAATTAGAATAATAAAATAAAAATAAAATTTTAGTGTAATTTTTTTATAATTAAAATAAATTATCTTTTGACATGGTAACATATCATACGTAGAATTTGGACTATGAATTAGGACCTAATCCAACCACAGCTAAGGACCACAGGTGAGTACATTCTCTGATAGTTTATATTATTTTATATTTTTTATGATACATATTTATACTAGTATTTTACCTGATTTCTGACACGATGGATAAACAGATTGGTATTGTATGGATTTATTTTCGTAAAATACGTATTTTCAGGCCTATTGACTTTTTTTGGACTAATGAATTACTGGACTAATGTATTTTCTGGCATGTTGATATCTTCTGGACTATTGATATTATTCGTGTCTGGACTTGGATCCATGATTACTAGTCGGACGAAAAAATACTTAGGAGACGCGTGAACATTCATTTTCTATCTTATGGTCTTACTGGAATAATAGCAGCCACACACGACACGTGTGGTTTACCAGATATTATCCCCTAGTCGTTCATATGTCAACTTGGTATTTAAAAAAACTAGTTAGATATAGTCATTCTAGATTAATCTATACTTGCTGATTGTATACTTGTATGACAGGTTTTCTAGTTCACATATATGTCTTGTCTTTACATGCTTCTCTGTTCTTCTTTCTTGTCTTTCATATTTTTTATTTAATTGTTCCTCTATGATGTACCCTATTACGTTATTAAATTATTATCAAATATTTTATAATAATTTACTGTTTATAATACTTGTCAATTAACTATAACTGCTATTGGGTTGTACTCGTTCCATCCTGACCAGAAAAATATTTTTAGGTGACTTGCTATCTTGCTTATTGGATTTTATTGGAGAACGAGATGCTTTTGGAAGCCAATATTAGAATTTAGATAGTTTAACAACATCTTTGGATTTGATGTTTAGTTGGTTTGTTCCCGAGTTATGATTTAATTATAAATTAAGAATCTTGTAAAACTATGTAAATATTGTAAATGAGCAAATAGATTTGAATTTGTGATTAAATATTATCTATTTGGATTGATGGACCATTGTTATGATAGACAGCGTACTACTATCGATGTTGCGACATAGGCTGGGCTTGGCCACGTACTAGTATCCGAAAAGTGGGTGTTGGTCGTGACAAATTTTTATGGTGGCCAATACAGGTCTGATTTCACAAATAGTGTGAACTCGTGGTAGTACTAAAGTTAGTCGTACTACTGCGAGCCTGCGACTCGTAATAAGATTTTAGAAGAAAGTGCTCATTCACAACTTAGGATTGATTTAAATTTAGGAGAATGACTAGGACTAGGTATACAATAGGAAAGCCTTATTTCAATTTTATTGCTTGGGTAGTTAAGTTGTTACAAAGGCTACGTGATTAAGGTAGATATAAATGTTGAATTTTTAGGTAAACTCTAGTAGATGAATTTGAGAAAATTAAGTGTTATATATTATAATATTTTGATAAGTATGAGTGACCAAAGGTGGGGGTAGAATTCTCGATTGGCAAATTATTTCTTTGGGGTTAATCAATTGTTGAAAATAAGAATTATTATTATTTTGTGCTCTGTGGTTTAAATTTCTATCTAGTTTGATAATTATAAATTTCTTGCTAAAATAAGGTTAAATTCTTGTTTTAGAAATAAAATAGTTTTCAACGTAAATGATGATAAAGATAAGAAGTTGGAGATTTATTGAATTTTAGATTTTTGTAGATTGTTATTGTGGATTTAAGTTTAAGTTTGAAGAATTTAAAGTTTGAATATTTGATTTAAAATTTCAGAGTATTGGTTATTTAATTTATGATTTTGAGGAATTTAAAATGATTAACATTAGAGCTATCGGCATATAAGATGTGGATTTAAACTTTATATTTTGAAATTAAATTTCATGTTTTCAGAATTTTGAGGAGTTGAGATTTTATGGATTTGAAAATTTTTGAGGATTAAAATCCAATTCAAAAAAATATAGTCATAGCTATAAAGATTTCTGGAAGGGATTAAAATTTTATTTTATTAATTGAATATTTAGTTTTTTTTAGGAAAGTATGATACATTTTATTTAATTTTTCAAAGAGTTAAATTTGAGGATTTTATTTTAAGGATAAAATTATAAGGTGGCTAGAAGTTGTCATATTTGATTATTGACAAAAAAAATTGAGGATAATGTTGAAAGTTTTTGAAATTTAGGATAATCTTAAAAGTTTTGAGATATAATTCGAGAAATTCAAGGATAATATTGAGAATTTGAGTGTTAGGAGTTTAATATAATATTGAGATTTGGTTTATTGGTTTGAATTAGACCAAAAGAATAACAATACAAAGATTAATTTTATAACTTGTTGAATTCCACTTTTAAGGACTTAATTTGAATTCAAATTTTTTTTTTTTTGAGAGAGAGATGATTGATGGAGTAGATTTGGAATTCAAATTTTGAGGATGAGACATTGAATTATTTAAATTTACTCATGAAATATATATTAGTAGGATTTACTTTAAAGATTGGATTTAACTTTTAAATTTTTAGGATTGAATCATTAATCGATGTTCTGAGGATGATCATTAATTTAAATACCGATAATTCGTATACGTAATAGCAGTGAGAACAAAAAAAATTAAGTCTATGGGGATAAATCAAATTATTGTGAGAAATGACTACAATATGAGATTCCAATTTTTAAGTGCTGTCTAAACAACTGCGGGTGGTATCTCCTCCAAATGGAGTGACTACTTTGGAATTTTTGGGATATAATCGCCATATACTCCTGGACCATAATGGGTAGGATAGAAGTCTTCAAGATCCTCTAAAAAATATTATTCAGTCAGGATTGGAGTGAAGCACAAACACTAACAGCAATTTCAATTATATTGATAATGACTATAAAGCAGTAAGAAATATACATGATAGAATGAATACTGGAATGTAAGAAAGACTAGAGAGACATGTAATCATCATATAGAAATAACTAGCAGTGAACATATATATGTGAATGCTAGAAATGAATGTACTGGAGCAAGAATAGAAATACTCGCTAAGTGCCGTAAAATATCAGTTTGCTATATTATCGGCTTGGGACTAGATCAGGCTTGTTATATATAATTGGCTATGATAGATGTGAGGTCAGGCTAACCATCTAGTTAGCTATAATGCGAGCAAAAGTCAGGCTAATAATATATAACGGGCTATGAGGCATGTAAATGGCTAGGCTACACCCTACGTGATGTTTGGGGTGAGCTATGATGTATGTAAGGTGGGGTATGATCACATAACATGCTAATATTTCTTCGTCCCCAGCTAGTACGATGGATTCCAATCACAACTCCTCATGACAGGTATCTATAATACTAGCCCGTGTATCTGCTCTGTCTAAATCAAGTATACACTATAACTAGAATCATAGTAATGATCAAAATAATAAAAACTGTCAGAAAATGTACTCGCCTGTGGTCCTGAGTAAAGTGTGAGAATCGATGTCCAAAACGGGGCCACGAAAACCTATATATGCAATATCAACATTAAAATGGTGTTTGGAAAAGATAAACATGATTAACCAGTTAAAATTAGGTTTTTAGGCCATTTTTAGGTCTATACAAGGTTAACTAGGTCATTTGGTCAAAATCTAATTAATAATAGTCTTATGCTAGTCCATAACTGCCATACTAGATACTATTAATACACAATTAGCTTATATAGTAAGGTATCATGATATCTAGTTAATACCTAGCTTTAAGCTAAAAACTTTAGTCTAACTGAGATACCATACCTATCTTAACACTTACCCATTGATACTTTAAATAGTATGCTAAAATAATATATTACTAGTTAATACTTACCTACTCTTAATCCTAATCCTTAACCCAACTCACAGATCTCACACGCCAGTGTGTAGGTGATACTCTGTTATCTGTGACCAATCACTTACGAACTTTTTGCAAGTCACTCACCTAGCCTAGAACTGGCACTAGCTGTTCCCATGCTTGGCACTTGCACAGGTCTTACGGATATATTAACGGTGTAATGATCCACTGGTATCATTACTCCACATCATAACTCTAAGTAACTGCTTCCACTATACGTTTTGCTTCTGTGCTTAAGTTACTACTTGATTATTTAGAACCCGATTCCCCTTAAGTCTGATACTTGGTATTTCTACTGGACATCAACACGATATCCAACTCACTGTCACCTAAAATATATACACTAGCTGTCAATGGATTGGATCAACTTCATATCCCAAGTCATGGCGACTATAGTTGCTGATACTGTAGTGTATCAGTAAATACTAATACCTTAACATACCCATTTCCAAAATATTAGTCTCCCTCCCCTAGGTACACACCAACATTTGTTCAGATGTTGTATAAAAACTCAACATCAAAACCCAAACTTCAAGCCTCATCACAGAATTCTCCACATACCCGACCAATTATGCTAACCCAAAACCTGATATACTCACCAAAGACCCCTACACAGATACAGATACTATCTAATTATACCTATCGATACTCTAATTCTGCAGTGAACTACAGATGTGGACTGCAGATATCTCACTGATATTGTTGCCTACTCTAACAGTATACTGATACTCCCTGTATCAGTGCCACTCTCCAAGTCGAGCACCTCTCCTCACAAGCTTCCTCAACCTTCATACACACTCCCCTCATCACTTTACTGAACCAAATTTCCCCCTCTCTAAAACCTGTGCATTCAAGTGTTAGGTCTGCAGAATACAGCAACTTCAAATATCACATTGGTGCATGAGCACACTCACACACCCGACTGTGTATGCCCCCTGTGTATGAACTTGTTATTAAATGCCACACACATCCAATCACTTTACTAATAGCAAGTGTCCAGTACTTGCTCGAGCAGTTCTCACCCCCAAGTGCATCTACCCATACTCACTAGCATATGCATCTCGGCCTCTCACTCCTAGGTAGACTCCCCTGGCGTGTGATGCCTCCACGTGACGCATACTAAAGAAATTGTCTGGTTCCGCAGCACCATCTTCTTATGATCCAGAATCTCCACTGGCTACTATGGATAACCGAGAGTTGGACCAACCTCTATCTCCGAGTAATCTAATACATGGCTAGGATCTGCCATGTACCGTTTCATCTGCGACACGTGGAACATGTTGTGCACTCCCTCTAGTACAAGCGGTAAGTTTAGTCTATAGGCTACTGCACCGACCTTCTCAAGAATACCAAAGATTCCAATGTACCGTGGATTAAGCTTCCCGCCTCCACCAAAGTGAATTGTGCCCCATGTCAGAGAAATCCTAAAGAATACCAGATCGCCCACCTAGCACAAAATACAGCCTTAGCACTCTAACTATAACTAGAAATCACAACCAATACAAAATAAAATCTATACCTCAAACTCTAATGGTCTCCGGTGGCTATTGGTCTATTGTCGTTGTTTGTCCTGCGCCACCCGATGTCTATCTCTAATAAACTTTACCTTCTTAGCTGCATCCATAATCATCTCCAGTCCCAATAAGGCTCTCTCACCAATATTATCCCATAATAACGGAGTGCGGTATCTCCGTCTAAACAATGCCTTAAATGGTGATATCTCGATATTGGCCTGGTAGCTGTTGTTATAAGCAAGCTCTACCAACTGAAGGTGATCCTTCCAAGAACCTTCAAACTCCAAAACATAAGTTAGAAGCAAATCTTTGAGAGTCTGAATAGTCCTCTTCGACTGCCCATCCGTCTGGGGTGATATGCGGTACTAAACTTGAGCTGGGTGCCTAATCTAACCTGTAAACTCCTCCAGAAGTGGGATATGAAGTGACTATTCTGATCCGAGAGATGCTTACCGGAACTCCATACAATCTGACTATCTGCCACACATACATCTCTGCGAGCTTCTCCGTAGACGTACCCACTTTGAATGGCAAGAAGTGGGACGATTTGGTCAACCTTTCAACGATGACCCAAATCGGGGCATTACCTCCTGGAGAGCGGGAAGCACTGATACAAAGTCCATCGTCACATTCTTCCACTTCCACTCTGGAATAGGTAAAGGATGAAGCAAACTACCTGGCCTCTGTATCTCCGCCTTTACCTACTAGCATACCAGATATCTGGATACGAAGCTCGCCACCTCCCGCTTCATACCATACCTCCAAACATGCTCCCTCATGTCTCTATACATCTTGTTGGCACCTTGATGCATAGAGTATTGAAATCGATGTGCCTCCTGAAGAACCGCCTCGTACAACGCTCTACTCGGCATGTACAGTCTGGTACCGAGTTACAATGATCCATCCTCCACAATAGTGAAGTCCTCTGCCAATCTTATTCGAACCTGCGGTCTGATGCTCCTCAGAGACTCATCCTCGAAGTGTGCAGCTCTAACCCGATCCATCAACTCTGATTGTACCTAAAGTTCCTACATCTGTACCGTAACTCCAGGAACTAACACCTTGATACCCAAGCTATCAAGATCTTCTAATAAGTGCCTATCCCTCGTCAAGTACATAGCCACTAGATACCTACTCAAGGCATCAGCAACTATGTTGGCCTTCACTAGATGATACTGCAACGAGATGTCAAAGTCCTTCATCAGCACCAACCATCTCTTTTGCCTCATATTGAGCTCCTTCTGTATAAACACATACTTCAAGATCTTATGGTCTGTGAAGATCTCTACTAGCTTCCCGTAAAAGTAGTGCTTCCACAGCTTTAGAGCAAAAATGACCGCTACCAACTCCAAGTCATGGGTAGAATAGCTCTTCTAAAGAGGGCATAATTTCTTGGAAGCATAAGCAATCACCTTCCCATTCTGCTGCAACACACATCCCAAACCTTTACCCGAAGCATCACTATAGATGGTAAAACCTCATATTCCTGATGGCAACGTCAGTACTGGAGCTATAGTCAACCTCTTCTTTAGGTCCTCAAATGTGGCCTAACACTTCTCCGTCCAGATGAACTCTACGTCTTTCCAGGTCAGCCTAGTCATCAGCTCTGCAATTCTGGAGAAGCCCTGAACAAAACTTCAATAATAGCTTGCTTGTCCCAGAAAGCTCATGATCTCTGCCACTGAAGTTGGGTAGACCATGACTCAACTGCTGATATCTTCTTCGGGTCCACTGAGATCTCATCTCTTGTCACCACATGCCAGAGGAATTCAACCTTATCAAGGAAGAACTCATACTTCAAAAGCTTGCCATACAGCTTCTCCTTCCCGAGGGTCTCCAAAATTATCCTCAAATGCTTCTTATGCTCCTCTGGGATTTTTGAATATATCAATATATCATCAATAAACACCACCACGAACTGATCCAGATACTGGTGAAGCACCTTGTTCATCAGGTTCATGAATATCGTCAGGGCATTAGTCAACACAAATGGCATCACCAAGAACTCAAACTGCCTATACTGAGTCCTGAAAGCTATCTTCAGAATGTCTTCTTTTTTCACTTTTACCTGGTGGTACCCGGACCTTAAGTCTATCTTTAAAAATACCTTCGCCCCGCTCAACTGATCGAAGAGACCGTCAATCCACGATAATGGGTATTTGTTCATGATAGTGAGGTTATTTAGAGCCATGTAGTCGATACACATATGTACCGACCCATCCTTCTTTGGTACAAATAATACCGGAGCACCCCATGGTGACGAACTAAACCTGATGAAGCCCTTGTCCTGTATTTTATCTACCTGCTTTTTCAATTTAGTCAGTTTGATATTTTTGACTCTATAAACATGTTGAGATATCGGCTGTATACCTGGCACCAAGTCTATAGAGAACTCCACATCTCGGTCAGGCGGCAAGCCAGGCAACTCCTCTGGGAAAATATTCATATACTCCACAATCAAAGGATGTGGCAACTCCTTATTTGCTACCATAGCTCCACAAAAGGCATCCTCACTTTGTGCTGCTGCTCTTTTGGTAATCTCAAACTCTGGCTCTCATGGTGGTTTAAATAATACTCTGCCTCCACGATAATCTATACTAGCATGGTGCCTACTCAACCAATTTATCTTGAGTACTAAGTCCTAGCTAGGAAGTGGCATTACGAGTAGACATGTGCTCAACTCTAGGCCTCCCAATAAAACTCTCCGATCCTTGCAAACATCACTGAGCAGGATAATGCCACCCCCGGTCGTGATCTTGCAAGTCCTAGCCAACAGTTCAGCCTCTAGTTTATGCTTCAAAGCAAAGGATACAGAAACAGAACTATATGAAGCACCGAAATCAAATAAAGTATATGCTAGAAAAGAATCAAGTAAGACTAAACCTGCTATAATGTCTCCGACCGGCTCTGTCTTCTCCACGGTTAGGGCAAAAGCTCGCCCATATTGTGCACCGCTCTGCTACTGCTGGTTCTGCGCAAACCTCTGCTGATGTGGCATCAAAGGAGGTCCTCTCTACTATCATGCTGGGTGTCTCACGGGTATTCTCTGAATAGGGGCTATGTCCTGAGTTGTACGAGCTAACGTCTTGGGACAATCCCTCAGTTGCTGATCTACTGAGCGACAAAAAAATACTGACCAAGCCTCTTCCTGCAAATATTCTACCCATGCCTTGACTTTATACAGAAGGGGTAAACACAAACTAGCTAGGCTGGCCTATGTATCTGGTGTGTCTGTTGTACTTGTGCTCTGATAGGCGCAGGAAACTGCTATCTCTGTGGCTGGAAATGGGGCCTCTTGGCTGGACCCGTTCTGTTGCTACCACCAAAGATATCTCGGTCCCTCTTAGGCCTCAAACTTAGGTCTCTATCGACCTTTCGGGCCTCCCTCAAGATATCTACATACAGCTCATGGCTCGGGGAAATGAGAGCCCTCACTTCCCAATTCATGCCCTCTTTGATTCTACTCACCCGGATCTCAGGATCCCTCACCATGTAGTCTGCATATTTGCCCAGTCTGCCAAACTCTGTGACATACTCCTCTATCGACATGTTCCTCTGGTGAAGGTTATGGTATTGTCGCTTCAACTCAAGTCTCTCGGTGGGCGAAAAGAACTTCTTTTTGAATAAGACATTGAACCCACCCCATGTCAGTCCCAGATCGGCAATCTGGGTCTCGTTCTGGAACCCAGTACTGGAGATGTCCATCATCTGTAGTCCTGCTGCCTCCACCTTCAGATCCTTTGTAAGGCAGGATAAGTGCATGACGTGCTCCATGTTCTCCAACTAGTCATCTGCATACATAATGTCATTTGTCCCCTTAAAGGGCCGACGATCATGGCCACCTGGTGGGCATTCTCAATGACATATCTTATCACAACAATTTTTATGTGTTGTGCCTCAGCCCGGGCCCTCTGGGCCTCCATTATCTGCTAGAATAGTGTGAACAGCTGTATAGCATCAACTGGCACTGGCGGTTGTGGGGGAAGTCCTTCGAAAATGGCTAGAACTGCCCTCTGAACTGGAGGAGGAGGAGCACCCACAAAAGTGGCTGCTGAGGTCACCACCTGGACCGGTGAGGCGACCCTCTCAACTGGAGAAGAAGCAGTAGTAGCCGCTGCCCTCTCCGTAGAAGGCCGGGAAGTAGCTGAGGAAGCTGTAGCTGCTCCCGAGCAATATAACCTGATCTTCGAGCATCCTGAAGACAGATTAAAACAAAGAAGTCAATATTGCACAAGATACGATATCATCAAAAAAGAAAAGTAATATTTCAAAGAAACTAATATTCAGAATGATAAAGATTACAAAATCAATAAATTAGAAATATTCTAGTTGTGATTGAGTATACTCTCATCCTATATCTTATATCTTATCATAGGCTCACAGTAGTACAACTAAGTCATTGCACTACCACAATATTACTCTAATTATGAAGCCTGGCCTGCATGGGCCACCACTAAAAATGTGTCACGATACGCACCCGAAATAAGGGCATGCATAATGAACAACGTCCAGCCTAAGCCGCAATATCGGCGGTAGAACGTTGTCTAAGGTAATATAACTATCTAAACATCTCACATAATATAATTAAGAGTACCTGTTATGCTATCTCAACTCCAACTGGAGGAACAAAATAATAATGTAATATTGGTAAACAATACTCAATTACAATATCCAACTAATGAGGATTAAAGCACGATATGGAATAAAAGAGAAATAGGGATCATAAAATATCCTCAAGTCCAATACTATAAGTCTAGGCTCAACAACTCTCCAAAATAATATATATATACATGCCATAAGTCCAAAATAAGACTAGTACAGGTCCAAAACTATATAACTAGGCCTCCTCGGTCACTGGTACTATGTTCTCATGTTCTAGGAGAGTATTCTTTAGTGGCTCACCATCCTGCGGGCCATAATAAGTGGGACACAGCTCCTCTAGCCAATCATCTGAAAAATATATCCAATCAGGAAAGGAGCGAAGTATAAAACTCTTAAAGCAACTCCAAATACATGATAAAGAATATATGATGAGTAATAGAAAAGAATACGAGATGCACAAGTATTAAGAATGGAAAATACAGGTAAAAATAGGCAAATAATCACAATAAAGAACTAAAAAGTAAATACTTGTAATATGGAAATAAACTGCAAGTAGAAGAACATGAATACTAGCTATGTGGTTTAGAGCGCAAGTTTGTTATGTGATCGGCTTAGCTTGCACATGAGGTAAATAGGCTAACTCGATTATACGCGAGGTGTATAATCGACATACACATGAGATAAATAGGGCTTGATCACATAACCAACTTTTACTCCCCCTCCCTAACCAATACTCATGGATCCAATCATGACACGTTATGCACATGAATACGGTATAGTCACACTAGCACACGAAACAGTGGATGCACATGAAGCACATAAAAATTAATACCCTGTGCACACGATAAATTATATGTATAAGGAGTACCCGCTGAACACGACAAGGGATAACATCTCCTAACGGGATCTATATAGTACCAGTCCGTGTAACCAAGTGTCAATATCAAGTACGCAGTTTTAGAACAAGTAATATATACACTATCATAAAATAAAAACTAACAGAGAGATGTACTCGCCTCTGGTCTGGTACAAAAGAGGTAACTAGGTGTTTGAGCTAATGTCACATAGACCTATTTAGGAATATCAAGTTAAATGGTGTAATAAAAGAGAAATGGGTTTAAATACACTAATGCATGCCTCTAGGTCAATTTCTAAGACTTATTAAGTCCATAATAAGGTTAGTAGTCTATATTGGTCTCTAATTAGTTAAGACTAGCTAAACTTAGCTATACTAGGTTTTTTCGTAGAGTATTAGCTATAATAGGTGTTAACACTAAATATACTAGCTAGTCTACTCACTAACTTATTACTATAGGTAACTTAGTTAAACTAAGCTAACATACATCTAGAAATACTAAGCCTATAACCCTCACTAACTTAACTAACTAATAACACTAACTGATATGAACTAATAATTGATACAATACACTCTAACCTCACTATCTTAACAAATACTAGTTGATGCTAAAACTGAAACTGCACTTAACCTGTACAATCAAAAACAGGTATACTACCTCCTTATGCTACTTGGTATTTGCTGAAGCTAAAGCTTCAGTTTCAGATGCTGCACTTACATGGCACATGCCCAGCTATCAAGGATACCTGAATATTGCTCTCCCTTCTCTTTATCAGCTTATGCATTCATCAAGTCTGATGCACAACTGATACCACATATTATACTAACTGTCACTCACTAACTATTACTAACCTCATACATTAATTTAACTAATATTCTAGCATACTAACTGGCACTCAAACTTTACTGATAACTCATATACCTATTGCTAACTATTAGCAATACACCCTCTAACATCTAACCATATACTAACCAATATGCTAACACACACAATTCATACTCTGTGTACCACATTCAGTGCACTCAAGATCCCATTATCCTCTGAACTCCCTCACAGATTTGTAGGACATCCACAACCCCTTCCTGTTACTGCTGCTGTATTTCTTCATTTAGGTCTATCACAGACCGTACCTAGCTCCCCCCTTCTTATTGCCACTTGAATAGTAGTGCACTTAGTGCACTGCTACTACTGTTAAGTTTATATGTTGTTGTTGTAACTCAATTCTTACTGCTGCTAATAATTGAGCACTCCTCCTGACACAACTCATCTATGCACAGCATTGACATCACTTGTTGTGCACCCTATTCCTCGAGCAATAAAGATATTGCACTGCAATTAGAGCAACACAACCTCTCACAGTTGGTGTAACTTAAGCCTATACACAGGCACATAAAACTACTGATATCTTAAACCACTGATACTTATAAAACACCGATACTCCTCCCCCCCAACTGAACTTGACCTCACCCCTGAACTGAACTCACAAACACCCAACTGACACAAAAGCCAACTCACACACATTAATACACACATACACACTCACCTACATATATATACATGAACTGGTGTCAATTAATCAAACACTTAAAGTGTATTATTGAGAAATATATTGATATGTGTCCAAGTAAATAGCCAAAACCCAAATTCCTCCACATTAAACATTTATAATTATCAATATATAATAATACAACTAAAGTAACTTGCTACAATGAGAATTGACGAGTAATTGCACAAAATACACAAAATCAAGATCTGTATTACTTGGTATTACACTGTATCGCGATACTGCCTAATCGTATCCAATTATGGACACGTACCTAGCCATACAACCCTGATCTAAGTTTAATTAGATCTAATTGGTCTCATGACACATAATTAATATGTTAATTTTGTAATTTCCCCTATTTGGACGTAAATAACCATGTAACTTATACAATACAAGTCATATGGACTCAATTCTTGATCCTATGGGTAGCCCTAAGCTAAGGGATAATTTTTAATGGTTGAATGCATGATTTAGAACTCAAATTAGAGATAAATTCAGATCTATACCTATTGGGAGATAGATTTCTAATAAAATGCATAATAGAATCGATCCGGACATGATCTCCTTGCCACAAGCTCCTCTTCCTAGTGCTTCTTTCAAATCCAAGCTCTAATGTTCCTTGCTAATAAAATTGAGAAAGAAAATAAAAGTAAATTGAGAGAAATTGGTGGAGAGATGAGTCAATTGGGGATCTAGTGAATTGGGGATCTCAAAATAAGTGTAAAATAAAGAGGAGAGAGAGAAAGAGAGAGAGGAGCTCTCCCTATAGGGGCCGGCCAGGTTTTCCCCTTCCCAAGCATCCTCACATGACTAAAATATCCCCCACTTGCTATAGATGATAAATAATTAAGGAGGGTTTTATTGGGAAGTCTCTAACTAATCCAAATTAACTCTAATTCTCCTAATTAATTAGTGGAAAAGGTCTATAGGGCTTGGGTCCATGTTGGACTCACTAGTTGTCATGACAAGTCTAATTGGTTTCACATGTGTCAAGTCTAACTATTGGGCTAGCCTACTAATTAATAAATACATAATAGAAGGCACAAATTAATATATTGCATACTAATAAATAATTAATACAAGCATCAACTAAATATTTATAGCATACTAATATTAACATTTATTCCTAAAAATAAATACCCATGCCAAATTACCAAACTATCCCTAGTTGGAAAAGTGAGGGTGACACCTTGGCGAGCCCCATTGCTTCTTGTTAAAAAGAAGGATGGCACACCGTTTTATGTATTGATTATTGTACACTAAATGCGGTGACCATTAAGAACATGTATCCCTTGCCCAGGATAGATGACTTGTTTGATCAGCTCAGTGGAGCAGCTGTATTTTCTAAGATCGATTTACAGTCTGGGTACCATCAGATCAGAGTTAGAGAGCAGGATATCCCCAAGACGGTGCTTAGATATAGATATGGTCATTTCGAGTTTCTTGTTATGCCATTTGGAGCAACCAATGCGCCAGTGATATTCATGGACCTCATGAATCACATCTTCATGCGTCATCTATACAAGTTCATGAAAGTGTTTATTGATGATATCATGGTCTATAGTCAGAGTGAGGCCGAGCATGTGTAGCATCTTCGCGTAGTTCTTCTGACTCTTCGAGAGTAACAGTTGTACGCAAAGTTTAGCAAGTATAATTTTTTGTTAGATCGTATTTCTTTCTTGGGTTACATCAATCATTTTAGGAGGAGGTGTAGAGGTGGACCCCAAGAAGGTAGAGGCTATCGAGAGTTGGCTAGTATCTCGTACAGTTTCAGATATACGTAATTTTCTAGGATTAGCAGGCTACTACAGACGATTTATGGCAGACTTTGCAAGGATATCTATCCCTTGACATGGTTGACGTGTAAGGATATAAACTTTGAGTAATAAAATACTTGTCAGGCTTCCTTCGAGAAGCTCAAGTGAAGTTTGATTTTGGCTCCTATTTTGACACTTTTCGTCGGACCAGGTGGGTTCAAGGTTTATTGTGATGCATTGGGCAAAGGACTAGGTTGTATCCTTATCTAGCATGGTAGAGTTATAGATTATGCATCTCGGCAGCTTAGAGACCATGAGAGTAACTATTCGACGCACAATCTGGAGTTAGCTGCAGTTATATTTGCACTCAAGCTCTGGAGGCATTATTTGTATGGCGATCGAGTGAAGATTTTCACTTATCCTAATAGCTTGAGGTATGTGTTCACTCAGAGGGACCTCAATATGCGACAGAGGAGATGGCTGGATTATTGACAGATTATGATATTAACCTTCAGTATCATCCAAGGAAGGCCATAATTATAGTAGACTCCTTGAGCAGGAGAGCATGAGCTTATTTCTTGATGGTGCAGCGTCATATCCTAGAGGATCTTCATGAGATGGGCATTGAGGCTGTGTTATCTGGTGGTGCATACTTGATGGCAGGATTGCAGATTCAGTCTACCATAATTGAGAGGATCAGGGTCGCGCAGTCAGGTGATGATAGGCTTCCGCGACTCAGGACAGAGTGTGAGGCAGGACACCGAGTAGAGTTAAGCATTCACAAGGATGGGACTCTCAGGTTTGAGAGTCGACTTTGTATGCCAGTGGAGATATCCGGCATGAGATTATGTCAGCGGCCAAGAGTTATCAGTATTTCGTTCATCCGGGAGGGACGAAGATGTATCATGATTTTCGTTAGCACTTCTGGTGGAATTGGATGAAGAGGGAGATAATACGGTTTGTATTTCGGTATTTATTTTGCCAGCAAGTTAAGGCTGAGCATCAGAGACCGGCTGGGCTTCTTCAGTCTTTACCGATTTTAGAGTGAAAGTGGGAGCATATCACCATGGACATCGGACATGTCATTATTTGTTGCACTGACCAACACTAGGAGCACTCTCACTTTTCCATGGCGCTCATCGATGGGCCGTACACGTTGAAGTACTGCGGAATTATGTGTTAATGATTTCTTTACTCTTCTTCTTATTCCTTTGTCAATTTAATCGGCTTAATATTGTTTGTGCTTTGATTCTATGTTTATTTCCTATATTTACTTAAGACGAATATTGATAATTTTTCTGATTCCTTGATTTTATGTTTGTCTCTCTTGGCTAATGCTTCTTTTCTGATCTTCAATTAAGAATCGAAAGATCTATCCTCCATTATAATAGAAACTATCAGATGTCATTATCTTTGACCATAGTTACATGTGAGGAATTTGTACATCAACTTGTTCCTCTACTAACAAGTTTTTGATGAGTTATGGCAAAATCTGAATATTTGAGTAAAAATGTAAATTTATTTGCATAGATTGTTTCAATCTATTTCCTAAATATAAATACTAGACTAGAGAAGAGGTGGAAGTCTCACAAATGGAGAATTAAGTGGTGCTTCCAAGGTTATTTAGTATAAAATAGCTACATGATTTTGGGGCAGACCATATGTAGGAAGTTTTTATTTCTAACAAAAATTTGACCAAATAGAGGATACAATATTGTTTAGTCAAATAACCCAATCATCTTTGAAGTTTGATTGAACTTCATGATTTGAAGTTGTTCCCCTTCTCATTCATTTTTTTAACCTAGATTCAGCTTGACATATTCTCGGGTTTTTTAAGTTCTTGAACTTTATGATTTGAATGTGTCCTATGGTTGCCTCTAAAATACTGTGTTGTATTTGATCCACTTGATGTTTCCTCTAAAATTGACTGTGGTTATTCAATTGAAACTCTATAATTTTCTTCCTTCAGTATTATTTGGTTAATTATTTTATTTTCTGGAGCTGATCCTAACGTTTGGCGGCCAAATGTTGTATCCAATATTATTTCACTAAGACACATGACCATATACACATCTTTCAAAAAATCAAGCAATCAATTATTTGAAAGAGGTTAATGGCTATGTAGTGTTAGAGTTTTTGTTAATAAAAGCCTGTTATGCCATAGTATCAATGTCAAGAACTTAAGATTAGTTGAGGAGAATCATCACCCTTCTTATATATTTGGAAAAGTATACACTAGTATCTTATATGACTATTTCCATCTCCAGATATTTGGTATTTACATGGAGAACTTTAGATTATGTACTGCAACCTGGGAACCAGATCCTAGCAACTGGCTATTGTATGTAAGGAAGTTCTTGCATGGTAAGTTATTATTGCTTCTCTTCTTACATGTTGTTAGAGAGGAAATGACCCTTTAACCTAGTAGCCACAAAAGTTTGGGATAAAAGCTTTCTTGCTATTGTTGTTCTTGTTGTTGTCGTGCTTATTGTTTATTACATGACATTCACACATAAATACTAGTTATTCTGCTTAACATGAAGCATTCTAGTAAAATTTAGCTATATAAAAGGAAACCAGATTAGTTTGTATTGTATCTAATCATTTATTCATTATATTGCAATCATCAACTTTATCCACACTTTTGGGAAAGAAGCGCAAAAATCTTTCCCCAAATTAGAGAGTACCTGCGAGAGAACCGAACAATACAATATACAAACCAAACACCAAACCATAAAAATATAATCCACACAGACACAAAGAATTTTGACGTGGAAAACTCTTACTGGAAAAACTACGGGACAATCAGAGTCCAACCCTGAAGAACCTCCACTAATAGAATAAAGAGAATACACCCTCTACAAGCTCCTCCTGATCCAACACGGATCACCACAATACTTAAGAATAGAAAATAGATCACACCACGAATATCAAAGACAATGAGAAATTACCCAAAATGATCTCCTCCTCCGAAATGGCCTCCAATCCTTCTTTCTTCTTCCCAAAGTTGCAATGGCACTCTTGCCTCCTTTTTATTTTTCCTTGAGATGATATGTTATGTATTCTCTATGGATTTAAGGTTAGGAAAACCAAATATATACCCCCTAATCCCGCAGCTAATCCTGGATCGTAGGATATGATCCAACGGTGTATAAAATACTCTAAAATTTTGTTTAGCCCGCCAACCGAACTCGGACCGACTTCGATTTTGAGGTTCTGGAACACGACACCGAATTTGTCCCAACTTCGATTTTGAGTTTCTGGAACACCACACTGAACTCGGACCAAGTTCGGACCGAGTTCGGCCCAAACTCTATCTCCCCCTGTACAGCAGACTGCTCCTCCTTCCTCCCGTGTTTCTTTGACCTATTGAATGGCTCTCATCACCTCACCGAGCTTCTCTGACCACAGACAGAGCTTATGGTACTCTGGGGTATTCTCCACATAGGATGGGAATCCCACCCACTCCAAAAATCTCCCCCTTCATAACTATGTGGAGGGGATCGTCATCCCGACAATTTGTCTGCAGTACTCAAACTTTTCCCTTGGAAGAATCTTTATGAACATATCTGCTGCATTGTCGTATGTATAAATCTTCTCAACCATCACTTCTTTTTTCTCAACAACATCCTGTATCCAATGATACCGGGTCTCAATGTGCTTTGACCGACTATAAAATATTTGGTTCTTCACATGGTGAATAGCACTCTGACTATCACAGAGCAAAGGATATTGCTCCTGCTTTAGCCTAAATTCCTGTAACAGCTTCTTAATCTACAGCAACTCCCTGCAAGTCTCCGTTGTCGTAATGTACTCTGCCTCTTTCGTCGATAAGGCAATACACTTATGCAAACACGACTGCCACGATACTGCTCCACCAGTAAACATCATCACATAGCCCAAAGTCGAATGCCTCGTGTCTACATCTCCAGCCATATCAGCGTCGGATACCCAACCAGCTTTGGCTCATCACCACCAAATGAAAGTCTCCAATCGACAGTGCCCTAAAGATATCGTAGAATCTACTTGACCCTACTCTAATATATCCTTCTAGGATTAGATGTGTACCTGCTAACTGTGCCAACTGCGTGAGCAATATCTGGCCTCGTACATACCATAATATATATAAGACTTCCCACGGCTGAGATATATGGAACCTGCTCCATATCTTTATTCTCGTCCTCGCGGTAGATGGACACTGCTCCTCAGTGAACTTTAAGTGAGCCGCAAGGGGGTTACTCACTTTCTTCGACCCGTCCATCCCGAAACGCTGAAGTACCTGGTAAATGTACTTCTTTTGGGACAAGTGTAGCAGCTTGGACTCTTTCTCTTGGCGATCTTTATCCCAAGAATAGTCGTTGTTGTGCCCAAATCCTTCATAGAGAATGCTGCATCCAGTTGGCACTTCAACTCCACTATCCTAGTGGCATTCCGACCAACCGGTAGTATATCATCAATATAGAGCAGTAAATGATAAAATTATCCTCGGCAAAGTACCTCACAAATACACAGTGGTCCGACGTGGTCCGTGCATAACCATGCTCCCCCATAAATGACTCAAACTTCCTGTACCACTGCCTCAGAGCCTATTTCAGACCATATAAGCTCTTCCTCAACTGGCAAACTAAATATGACTTGCCCTTCTCACATAATCCCTCTGGCTGCTCTATGTACAACTTCTCCTCAAGATTACCGTGGAGGAAAGCCATCTTCAAGTCCATTTGCTCGACCTGCAAGTTAAAACTGCTTGCCAATGCTAGCACCACCAGTATAGACGACTGGTTGACGACTAGCAAAAATATCTTATAATAATCTACCCTTTTTTGTTGATTGTATCCTTTAACTACCAGCCTCTCTTTGTATCGAGGGCGAATAGCATCATCTGTCAACTTCACTCTGAACACCTATCGATTCTTCAAAGCCTTATTGCCCTTTGATAATCGTACCAGATCATAAGTAGAGTTGACCTCCAAGGAACTCATCTCCTCCTACATGGCCTCTAACCACTCATGTCTGTGTTCGTCTTCCATAGCCTCTGCTAGACTTTTGGGTTATCCTCCATTAGTCAATAGCATATACGCACCCGGTGAGTATCTCGTGGATGGACGATGATCTTTATTGCTCCTAATCAAGGAACCACTGGTGCTGGTTGTATATCTACAGCCTCCTACCCTCCAGGAACTGCCTCCTCGACATGCTCGTCCTTCTGAGGGTCACCCTGACCACCATCAGCAGATTGGTGATCAAGGTTGGGAGCAACTCCATGTACTGGCTCCTCCATAATTGGATCTGTCACCCTCATATTTTTTATCCAAGGGTAGTTTGGTAATTATCATGGATATTAATTATTTAGGATTATTTTATAATTAATATTTGTGCATGACATAATTTATTTATTATTGTATTATTTTTTGTTGATAGTGTAGACTTATTTTGGACTTGTGTAGTGGACCTAACCATTTTAATTAGAGAGTATGAACAAACTTATGGACTAGTCTAAGTTGAGCCTATGAATTAGGCCCATGGATTAAGAAAGTTGATTAATTAGTAAAACTATTAGACTAGAACCTTCCCTCCCTAATTATTTTTTTATGAGAGGCCCCAAGGGATATTTGGGTCATTATTGGGAGGAGAGAGAGAGCTCTCATTTCATTTTTTCCCCAAATTTCTAGATCTACATTTCCCTCTTCCATTTTCCATCCATTCCTTCATCATTTCTCCACAAAATCTTCACCAAACTCATTCTAAATTCATCATTGAAGCCTCTACATCAAGGAGTTACAAGCAAGGAGCAAGGAGCAAGGAACAAGAAGGAGGAGGCCAAGATCTACAAGGAGAGGAGCTACTTGTCATTTGGGACTTTTTTATTAGAAATCCATCTCCCAATAGGTACAAATCAGTTTTCTTCCTTCTAATAGACTAAAGATCTGAGATTTTTACCACGAGAAACTATCCCACATGCATAGGATACCCATATATTTTGATTTAGAGTCATTTGAAGACCTATGGTGGAAGTTATGACCAAATTGGTGCCAATTTTAGGAGAATTTCGAGATTGGCACATATAGTGCTTGTCAATGTATCTAATAGATCTATTTGACCCTTGATTGTTTGTTTGTAGCCTGTGTCGTGTCCACAATTACATATGTGTAGGCCAAATCTTGTCATTTTGACAAAACGGTCGATTTTGGTGGTTTTTCTCCGACACGGGGCCATGTGCATATCGCATTGTGACACTGACACGTAGATACTTTAATTTCTATATGTATTGATCATAAATTATGTATTGGACTTGTACGTGTCCTCCGGGATATGTTTGGTCGAGAGATGGGAGCCGTATCGCAAGCGTATCATAGAAAAGTGTGATACGGGTGCGGTGCACCCCATGTGTTTGTTGTTTGGCCCATTTTCCTATATCTGCATGTGTAATTATGTATATGTAAGCCCTTTATATGATATATAGTTTATGTATTAGTGTGATTTGGATTTACGTATAGGTGGGTGTCTATTTGTGTATACTATAGGAGTATCTAGATATATAGAGCTATGTTTACATGTTTATATATATATATATATATATATATATATATATATATATATATATATATTGGTGTGTATATATGCATGTGTTAGTTTATATCTATATACTTATTTATATGTATGTGTATATCTATATGTATGGGTATCTATATATTAGTGTTATGCATATAGATTGATATGTATGATGGGTAGTATATGCATCTATGTATACAGATAATTTGACATCTATGTGTGTGTACATATATATAGATATATACTTAGAGATATTAAGTGTATTTATGTATGTGTGTCCTGTATGACTTGAAGGGTTGAGCATCTACTATATAGCAGTGGAGGTCACTGCTAAAGAAGGGCAGTGCACTGGGCAGCAGCGCTCGTGCACTACACAGTGAGCATCGGGCATATGAAGCAACAGCAGTTCCTGCAGAAACTAAATGTTGAGAGCAGCTACTGCAGAGTTTGATGAAGAAAGTTGTTGTAGGGTTTCACGAGAGAATAGCAACCGAGCACCAATATCAGTGACTGATATGGGCCCTGTGCAGTGGCACACACCCGAGAACTTGACATAAGGAAGCAGACCCCTGTGTGAAGATTGAACTGACGACTGAAGACTTACCTGCACTATATAGATATCACCTGAAGATGAAGATCACATAAAGATGAACTACTCCTGAAGAACTGAAGACTCACTGAACTGTGAACTGAAGAACTGAAGACTCACTAAACTGTGAACTGAAGAAGTGAAGACTCACTAAACTGTGAACTGAAGACTGAAAACTCACCTGAACTGAAGACTGCTTGAACACAACTGAAGGGCAAACTGAAGCAGATCAGCTTGGTGCGAATGGGATTCAGTAGGGCACAGCAGCCATTGGGAGCTGTAGTTGCAGTGGCCATCTTGTGTACAGCCACTGTATCTCAGCACTGCTGGAAACCACCATTGTGTGCAGTATCACAGCAAAGAGAGCCACACTGCAGCGAGCATTCAACAGCAGCAACTTCATAAACCAATACAGCAGCTTGCACTAGCTGCACAGCGAGCATACAAGAAGCAGCTAGACTGCCACAATGAGTAGTTTCAGGCAGAGAGAAAGAATACTTGTTTGTGGTTTTAAACGAAAGAGTGAAAGTGTATTTCAATGACAGGGTTTATACGAGACCCGTGCCCTTTGGTTTACAAACAAACTTGTACAATTCGATCCTATACGAGGATGCGGGAGTACAATTTATTTAATCTGGGTATAAATTGCTATAGGTGTCTGATCTGCAGTCGATCACTTTAGCCCTTGGACTACACGATTTTGAAGAAGTGCCGTGGAAGACGGGTAGCGGCTTCGAAGGCTGCGAAGGAGGGTGGATGCACGGTTCCAGAGCCGTCGACCCCTACTCTTTGCCTGAGCTCGGGACTCTTCTCTCCTTCTCCTTCTCTCTCTCTCTCTCTCTTTCTCTTTTTTTTACTAATTCTCCGACCTGGTTCGATCTTCCAAATTGTCGACCTTGTTCCCCATTGATAGGGGTCTCTATTTATAGAGTTTTGGTGACCGCGACCACTCCGTCGGTATAACAACCGAGGAGTGGACAGTACAGCACCCTTTTACACAACGGTTAAAATAACCAATGCCTGCGCATAAATGACCTTTTGAGTGAGCATGTGACACGTGTCCAACTAAGGGGACAAAACGCGTATATCTGCTGCGAAGATCACGGCGTAGAAGCCACGTAGGTAGGTATCCCTTGTGTAGAAGAGGTTGGCATAGAAGCCAAATGACTGTCACCCTTGGCGTAGAAGCCAAAATAGGCATAGAAGCCGAACAGGCGTAGAAGCCGAATGGGCATAGAAGCCGAACAGGCATAGAAGCTGAACAGACATAGAAGCCAAATGGTCGTAGAGACTGAGTGGGCGTTTGAAGCCGAATGAGCACAGATCCTGGATGGGCGTAGAAGCCGCTGCGTACCGTGCTAGAGTGTTGATGTGGACGTCTTCGCCGGAATTACGGCTTTCGAAGGCATAATCAAATCTTTTATAGAGATTTGCCACCATCCTGTACATTAAATACGGAGACGTGTTTTGAAGGTCTGCAGCCCTTCTGTGCATCCGTCGTAGAGACGTGTCTTGAGGGAAACTGTCACCGCTCTGTGCAATTTGACGTAGAGACGTGCCTCGGGCCCTGTACGAAGTGTAGCTTTTGACGTGGCAGGCGGTTTGTCTACTACGGAGCGTAAAACAGCTCATGTTTGCCTGTGTAAAACAAGGCGGCGTATTCCCTTGTACGCGAAAGAGCAGTTTACGCTGGGGGGACTTGGGTAACCGACGGTTTGGTGATATTTTAACCAAATCCTCTGCATTAAATGCCGAGATCCGCCATCATACTGTGGGTGCGTCCCGAGGGGTCTGCCATCGTTTCCAGCCGTCGTCTGGGTAGCCGTGCAGCACTTTTTGTCAGGAGTCAGAGGCCAGGTTCACTGCGTGACTTGACAGGTTTATTTCGGGGAAAATGAAGCGTTCCTCGTATGCATTAACGCTGCTTTGAGAGCGGCTGAGTTTTACGCCATGGAGGCGATGAAGAACTCTGTCTTACGCTGGAGCGGCCTGGACGTACTGCACTTACGCGGATGGTCCTTTGAGCTTACACTTCATGCTGTGTTTTAGCAGAAAAAGCTCTGTTGCACGCTTGATGGCTCTGAAGGCCTCTGTTTACGCTGCTCTGCATCATGAGGCTGCGTAGATCCTCCCAGCGTATTTTTCATGCTTCTACAAGACCCCCTTCAAAGCTTTTAAATTCCTCAAAATTTGAAACGCTTTGAATGAAGCATGAACGCCCCCTCGTAACTCGAAATGTTTCTGAATGGAGCGCTAAAACGGTCGATGCGGACTTTATGGCAGATTTATTGGGGACTGCTGTGATCTCTTTTGCCTATAAAAAGGCTGGGGGGTGAACCTGTTCTCACCACATTCCCATCACCATGCAGAGATGATCGCCGGAGTTCGTCGGGTCGACCTGAGGAAGAAGGAGATCATGTTCTTCCAGCATGTAGGGAGCCAAAAAAGACGGCATCTTCGAGCAAATGTCCACTGCAACGATGGATCATGGAAGGATATCTTAGCCTCCCTTGCTCGGGATAATCAGCAATTTTGTATGGTGGTTCTTTCAGGAGAGACGAAGAATCATATTTCACCATACGGCTGGCAAGCTGCATATTTTCTCCTGAGATCCCCGCGGACGAGATTGGACAAACCGTAATCTATCGTCCTCGATCGAGTTGGGTTAAAGAAACCTCAACTGGATCGGCCATGGCGAATGGAGAATCTTCTTGTTCATGACTGTGGTAGTCGATGAACTGTCTTCGAAGAAGAGGAAGATCTCCACCCATGTGAGAACCTGTCAGAACAGCTTCTGGGCGATCTTTATATGACGATGGGGGACTCCTTTGTCGACGGATCTTCCCTTATATGTAATCATGAAAATGAAAAGAAAACCCTTGTAGATTGGATTTCCCTCATATGTAATTATGACTTTGATCTTTTAATAAAATTGTCTTGCTTCTTCATATGATCATCTTGCCATATGTTGCTGTAAAGTCTGAATATGTGTAGCTTTAACACGTCTGAATCTTTATGCCGACTCTGCAGAAAGAGTGCTAGGTCCTGTCCTTTACGCATAGCGAATAGTCTATAGAACGCTGTAGAGCATTTTGAATATTTTTAGAACTGTCCTGTTGCTAGGACTGAGGGACCGCGTAGAGCTCTGAGCTTCTGATAAATAGAATTTTTTGTTCAGACTTCGTCTTCAAGAATGACTTCCTGAGAAATCCCTTGGAACAGGGTCGAGAAATGGCTGTCTAACTGAGTTGCCATCTTTTGATAGACGAGATATTCAGACTGGAGTCTGGATGAACCTCCAATTTTGGACCCGAGAAGAGTAATTTCTCAATGTTTGAACTCTGTATGCTTCGGGTACTTGGGATGCTTTGGGTCAAGAATGAGTATCTTATGTGTGAACTCTTTGCAATTGACCGCTTTGGGGACTGTTTTGAATATGCGGAAAGTCGTGGAGCGTGAAATCATCAGTCTGTAACCTCTGGGCGTAAAACACCATCGAGCACGGAATCGTAGACTTGTGGTTCCTGAGCGTGAAGTCGTAGGTTTGTTGCCTCTCGAGCATAAAAGCTACCGAGCACAAAGGCATTTGGGCATAAAACCATAGACTTATAGCTGTCGAACGTAAAGCTGTAGATTCGTAGCCGTCGAGCGTAGAAAGCTCCTTTAGCATAGGACTGGAGATCTGTAGCTTGTGAGCGTAGAACACCATCGAGCGTGAAATTGTAGACTTGTGGTTTCTGAGCGTGAAGTCGTAGGTTTGTTGCCTCTCGAGCATAAAAGCTACCGAGCACAAAGGCATCCGGGCATAAAACCATAGACTTATAGCTGTCGAACGTAAAGCTGTAGATTCGTAGCCGTCGAGCGTAGAAAGCTCCTTTAGCGTAGAATTGTTTGATTTGTAGCTCCTGAAAAGAAAGTTTCTTCGAGCATAAAGTTTGCGGATCTGTTGCCTCTGAGCGTAAACTGAGCGCCACCGAGCGTGAGATCGACGATTTGTTATCTGCTGAGCGTAAATTCGTAGGTTTGTGGCCTCTCGAGCATAAAAGCTACCGAGCACAAAGGCATCCGGGCGTAAAACCATAGACTTATAGCTTGCGAGCGTAAAAAACCGTAGATCCGTTGCTGTCGAGCGTAGAAAGCTCTTTTAGCGTAGAACCCGCTGAACCGTTTTGTACGAAAAACCTTTCGAATTCGCTGACTGTCCGTTTTCCAAGGGTAGTGGGCTGACGTAGCATCCAATCATAACCAATCTGCGAGATTTGGTTAGGGTCTCGAGGAGTTCGTTCGAGAATTCGAGGAGTCGACCCGGACTATATATACCCCAAGTTTTTGAGAGAAAAACTTTTTATCTGTCTTCTGCGAAAGAGAGCTTTCGACTGTTCGAGTTTTTCTTCGTTCCTTCTCCGAGCACTTCGAGTCTTTCAGAAATAGCGCCGAAACAAACCCCCTCCGCTAAGGGAAAGATCATAGGTTCTTCCTCTCATTCTTCTGCCCCAGCGAGGGAGTCTCTGGTCGGGCAAGGCGAGCTTCCCTCCGAGCAAAGTATCCCGCCGACGAGTAGCGCACCCGGCCTTAGAGGTAGAGCCTTTGGGGTGACAAAAAACGACAAAAAATCCTTCGCACATGTTGAACGTGACCGCGCTAGGTCGTCTTCTGTGCTGATAGCCTCTTTGGAGGAAGATGATGCACGGAGGCATTTTCATCTTTTACGCCCACATTTCTAATGTGCCAGCGTAAAGACTCCATATTTTCGTAGCCCTGAGCGTAAAAGCTCTGGCTACCGAAAGTTGGCGTATATCGTAAAATTTGAGTTTTACGCTTGTGGAGGGGACTTCCGGCGTAAAATAACCAAATGGTTACGATCTTGCGTAGAGCATAGACTGTCGTTTCCTTGGTCTGTATGTTTGTGCAAGATTTGTAATGACATATTTCCCTTGCACTTTTGCAGTTGATCTGGGCGAGTCTCCACTGGCCGAGGTGATGGGCTCCGCTGCTGGGATGCTGCACTCGAACTACTTGGAGGATCTATCCCACGTGGCATTTCCCATCTCCGGACCCCAGTATCCTGAGGGAAGGGGGTTTCTGATATCGGTTTAGGGCGAACGGACGCTGCTGAGCATGATTAATGGCGAGCCTCTGACCTACGTAGACGGGGAGCAGTACATAAAGCCGGCTTTCCTCTTTGGGGACATGATTGACAAACAGTCCCAGACGAGGACCAAGAGGGAGCCCTGGGTTTTCTCTGCCGGGAATTTGGTTTTGTATTTGCCAACGATGCTGAGAGATTATCCCATCTCGGCCTTCTTCCATGCGACGCATCCCAGGAAGATATCGTGGATGCTGACTCCTGATCTTCACGGTAAGCCAAAAAAGATCTTTCATCTCAAAGGAGCTGACCTGGGGTCGTTTGTCAGTCGCCCTTCCGGCTTTGTGACATTGTTCCGGGGACTGTGCCCGGGTAGTGTCCCGAGTAAAGACAGCTCGGTGATCCAGCCGGTCCAATTGCTGACCTTCTGCAACGACTTCATGGGACGAGGCGGGGTATATCCCAAAGAGAATCCTCGATGTAATGGGTGGATCGCCCCAGCAAACTCCCGATGGACATGCCTAGTGGGCTGGGCCTTGAAGCACTTCCGAAGAGAGCTGGAGGTCATTGGGCTATATGCCGCTGTGAGTGTGACGAGCGTCGGGTTTCCTCCGAACCCTAACTTGTTCCTGGCGCTGATGGTGCGGTACATTCCGCTCACTGGGACCTTTGCCACTCTACTGGGGGAGTTGGGATTGGCGCTCCATGAGATGGCAGTTGTCTCGAGACTGTCGATGGGGGATACCCCCTATGAAGAGTATGTTCCCACTAATCGGGAGTTGGGGGATTTGGACCCTCGGGTGGCGGAAGTATATCAGGAGCTGATGTGTCAATAATTCGCGTGCACCGCTTTTTATAACGAGCCTTCTGATTTGGCTCATACCACCAAGTGGATGTCCTACCTCTTCTTTCACCGAGCTAGGGCTGCCAAGTTGGAGAAAGCCTCGGGGGGCAAAAATGAGCCCGTGAATTGTTTGGGCGTGCTTAGAGCCCAGGTCGTCGAGGGTCTTATGGAGGAGGCTGCAGCTCCGGATCAGATTCTCGTCGAGGGGGTAGGAAAGTACCCCGAAGGCACAAAGGCCTGTAGTTACTTGAGGTGCTATCGCCGGCCTCTGTCTAAGGAAGCCCAGTTGGCTGGTTTCCTCTCCATATGGCTGCGTCGAGTAGTAGTGCCCGGCACAGCGTCCGCGGACCGTATTCACCGGAACATCCTATGGCCGCAGTGCGCCTGGTATTCGGGGCAAGACTGGGCTTGCTTCCCGCCATGGTGTTCCATATACAGGCTGGCTTGAGAGCCATAACTGATTGGTTGCTCGTCGACGAAGCTCGGCGTGAGAGTTTTCCCAGGGTGGAGTTACCATACCTATACTTGATGGGATGGTTAATTCTCCATAATCCCCGGGTGATGTTTCCTGGCTACGGTAGCAGCTCGAGGGGGTATATTCTTGCTGAATTACAAGGATTCCTCCTGGAATGTGAACACAATCTTAAACTGTCGGCTGGTATTGAACCTCAGCCACGGCTGGAAGATCCTCTGTATTGTCCCCTCCGTTCATCGCAATCAATCAGGGGTGCGGCTTGAGGATTCAGGTGGAGAGAAGACCGACCTTTCCCCGGAAGCTTTTAACTGGTTGGTCTGTATTAGACCCTCCCATCTGCTGTATAGGAGCGAAGACCATTGTTTCTTCGAGCCCTACTTGCCTAGTCGGTTTGCCCGACAGTTTGGGTACGATCAGTTGCACGTGGGCAATGCCGTCACCAGCTTTAGGTCCAGGGGCGGACTCATTGATGGAGCCAGAGGGTGGCAGTATTTCCTCATGGGTTGTACGGGGGCAATCTTTATCGTGCCGGTCGTTACAACCTCCACGGAGCTCCGCATTCTCCATTCTTACGCCCAGTTCTATGTGGCGATTAACACCTTCCATCATGATTTTGACACGCGTGGAAGCTTCAGGGTGCCTTCTCCCAAGCCTGGGGGAAGAGTTGACGTCCCCTCGGTTTCTTCGGACGAGGGCGAGGAGTCTGGTACTCCGGATGAGCCTCTGGTGTCGGTGCCGAGGTGCGAAGTGCCTCTGCCTGCGGGGGCTTTGGTAGTCTCTTCTGGGAAGCGATGGGCTTCTGCTCCGAAGGAAGTTTCTCTTCGTAAGAGGAGGAAGGAGGCGGTTGCTCATCTTCTCCGCATTCTTGGTGTTGAGGCTCCCGGGAATGAGCCTGCCTTTCCCCATATCAGGGATGATTCTTTGGCTGAAGGTTCCTCGCCTTTTAGAGAGGGACCTTCTACAGTTCTGGCCGGCGGCACCGGAAAATCCTCGCTAGAGGTCGCTATCATGGCTGCTGCTCCAGGTAGTGGAGCAAGGTTGCCTGTGTGGCCGAGGCAGATGGGAGAATCTTTCCCGAGGTCAGCAGCAGGAAAAACTCCCGTCGTGTCAGCGAGCACGTTTGGCGAGATTACAGCTGATGAACCTTGACCGCGTCTCGGTGGAGGCTTAACGGAACTCTTGGTGATGTCGGTCGACCCACCTCCTTCTCCAGGTATGACGGTTCGCATTGCATCATTAAGGCGTGGTTTAGCTACCTTGGGTGCGGATGCGTCGTATATGCCGTTGGCTCTGGGTAAATGTCGTCTTTATGTCTCCTTTTAGAAAGATTATCATCATACTGATATTAACTTTCTTGTCCTCTTTTCAGGGGATAGCGCCCACGGGGAGTATAGCGTTGAAGCGTATTCTGGCTCCGCTCGGGCTCCTGACGATGATACGGAGGCGTCCGACTTTGATGAGGAAGTGGCTTCGGGGGCCAGTATGCCTGGAGTAGTTTCGTCACCTCAAGAGGAGGATGAACCCGTCGTCGTGACCTTGCCTCTTGTGAGTGTGGCGATGACTTTGACCGCCGTTGCCGCACCTTCTTCGGTCGCGCCATGCGTCAATGCGACGCCTGTGGCCACCTCGTCTGCAATTATCCCTGGAGAGGGACTTGCTGATATTGCGGCCGCTCCCGGCGCCCAGTCGGATCTAGTTGCGTTGACCGAGCAACATACCAGCCTCTTCTACACCGGTTTGAAAATGATGATATCAATGGTGTTAGCGAAGAGTCTAGATTTTGAGCGCCTGAAGAAGACTTCTCTTGCTTCGATCGGGGTCATCAGGGAGCTCGACGATTCTGGGGTAGCCGACGCCCTGGAGGCGGTGGTTAATGGGTTAGAGCAACCCATTACTGAATACTCGCAGCTGACTCGGGGCAGCCTCGATGCTGATGTCCAGGCTCGGTTTGACCTCATGACTGCATGGCTTGCTACAAAGCTGGAAGGCCTAGACAACTCCATCCAGAAGCATAAGCTGGAGATGGATAGGAGAAAAGCTATCGTGGAAGAGGCTCTTGCTGTTGAGACGCAGTGTCGGTCTGAGCATGAAGGGAATGCGGCGAGGGTCTCCAAGCTAAAGGAAAAACTCGCTCGGGCAGAGGAGTGGGCTTCTCAGTCGCTAGCGGGTCTAGAGGTAGCAGCTGGTCGTCTGAGCGCAGCGCGACAGGATTTGGACCGTGCAGAAGCTGCTCGTGCGGGCTGTCTTCGGGCGAAGGCCGATCTGACCCTTACGAACACTCCCGAGGCATGACTGGTGCAGGCTCGCGCCGACGCCTTGGCTCTTAGGAATGAGAGGATAGCTGCACTGGAGCGGCTGATTCGCCATCTGACTACTCCGCCATTATGATGTATCCTTTCCCTTTTTGCTTGCCTAGATGTAATTCTGCCTCCCTTTTGGGAATAAATAAAGGCGACTCCTTTCTGACATTTGTGGACCCGTTATTTCGGAATGTAAATGACAGTTTTTAGGCGAGAGTAATATCAGAGGTAATATAGACATGATAAACTCTCGATAACCTTTTAGCGGGACATCTATTCAGAGGCCTTACGGACATGATAGAGTGTAACCCAACTAATTGCATTCTGGAAGTAGTTTTGTCAGAATCGAGATCCTCGCTATATTCCACTCGAGCGGGGGAGATTAAGCATAGTACCTCTTCAGGAATTTATCGTTGATAGGAGCCATTAACAGGTCTCCGTTAGGCTGGGCTAACCTGTAAGCGCCATTTGAGAATGTTGTCTCGATCACATAAGGGCCTTCCCACTTGGGCTGGAATTTGCCTTTACTTCTGTGAGTAAGAATCATCGGCCTTCTTACGGCTAGAACTAGCTCGCCGACTTTGAATACCCTTTCCTTTACTTTATGATTGAAAGGTCTGGAAATGCGTGCTTGGTAGAGCGATGCGCTGTTGAGCTTGGAGGCATTTTTCGTCTAATCCTTCCAGCTCTTGGAGCCTTAACAGGTCATTCTTTTCTCGAGTCAGCTCATTAGTTACGGCTATCCTGAGCGACGGGATCTGGATTTCAAATGGGGAGAACCGCTTCGCTCCCGTAGACCAGCGAGAACGGGGTGCAGCCTGTCGGCGTCCGTACCGTTGTGCGGTATGCCCAGAGACATTCGCCCAGCTTCTCGTTCCAGTCTCTTTTGTTTGAAGAGACGAATTTCTTCAAGAGTTTGATAATGGTTTTGTTGAAAGCTTCCGCCAAACCATTAGCAGTTGGGTAGTATGCCGTAGAGGCAATATTGCGTATTCGATTTTTATCGCAAAACCGATGAAACGCTTGGCTGATGAACTGAGGCCCATTGTCGTGAATTATCCTCCGGGGTACCCCGAAGCGATAAATTACGTGATGCTTGATAAAGCTGATCACATTAGATGCCTTTACCTCAGCGAGAGGGATTGCCTCTGCCCATTTGGAGAAGTAATCCGTGATGGCCAGTATGAACTGGTAACCCCTGGAAGAAGACGGGTGAATAGGACCGATGATATCCATACCCCATGCTTCGAAAGGCCAGGATGCGACCGTGGGATATAGATGTTCGGACGGTTGATGTATGAAGTCTGCATGAACCTGACAGGCTCTGCAATGTCTGGCATACCGTATTGCATCTACGATCATAGTAGGCCAGTAATAGCCCATTCTCCTGATGCGATCCTGTAGCTTAGGACCGGGTTGATGCGCTCCGCACACGCCGTCGTGAGCTTCACGGATAATCTGTTGTGCTTCATCGTTAGAGAGGCATCTCAATAGTAATCCGTCGTAGGTCCGGCGATATAGGCTTTGTGAAGATGCATCGAAGTAGAAGCGTAGTAATCGTCTCTTGACGGATACTGCTTCTTTGGGGTCCTCCGGCAAGATTCCGTATGCCACAAAATCTATGAAGGGACTTGTCCAATCTCTCGTAGGAGGATCGGTGTTGACAGCGTAGTTGCGTTCTATGTGACAGCTGTTCTTCACACAGAACAAGTCTCTGTTAAGAAGGATTACCGAATCCTGCCTTCTTACGGGAGTAGCTAAATCTGCCGCTAGACTGGCTAGGGCATCAGCTTCCAGATTCTGAGATCGAGGTACATGCTTTAGGAAGAACTCCTTGAATGTCATGGCTATCTCGACTGTCGCTTGGTGATAGGGGATGAGGTCTGGATTCCGGACTTCATATATTCCCCTGACTTGATTGACGATAAGCAGAGAATCACCGAAAGCTTCCAGGGACTCTACCCCCAGCTCTTTAGCAACTTGGAGCCCTATTAGTAGAGCGTTGTACTCCGCCATATTGTTGGAGCAGGGCTCGCTAAGAGAATATGCTCGGTAGATGACGAGCTGATCAGGGGCGACCAGGACGACTCCCACACCCGAAACGATATTTCCCTTAGGACCGGTTCTGGAGGCGCCGTCGAAGAACAGTTGCCATATGTCACCTTTTATTGCGGAATTACATTCTGCAACTTCGTCGGGAATGTCTTCGTATAACTTAGAGGCCTCCGGGATCGGGTGAGCAGCTAGGAAGTCGGCCAGCGCTTGGCCTTTGATGGACTTCTGCGGTACGTATACCATGTCATATGGTGTTAACAGCATCGCCCAAGTTGCGAGTTGGGAATTAAGAACGCTCAGCTTGCTCATCAGTACTCGAAGAGGGTTAATCCTGGAGATGATGTGGATAGTCTGGCCGGTGACGTAGTGTCGCGTCTTTTGGATAGCGAACATCAGAGCCAAGCATTCTTTCTCTACTGGGTTGTACCGGTGTTCGGCTCCGACCATCATCCTGCTGAGGTAGTAGATAGCCTGTTCATGCCCTACATCGTTCTTCTGTGCGAGAAGAGCTCCTACCGAATGATCCATTGCTCGGATGTACAGCAAGAATGGTTTCCCCATAACGGGAGGCACCAGAACTGGTGGACTGGTGAGGTAGCGCTTGATATCTCCGAACGCTTGCTGGCAGGTTTCGTCCCATACGAAGGATACACCTTTCTTCATGATATGAGAGAAGGGCTGACATCTCCCCGAGAGGTTGGATATGAATCGCCAGATGTAAGCCAGACATCCTTGAAATCCCCTGAGTTCCCTCAGATTACGGGGCGGTCGCATTTCCACGATTGCCTGGACTTTATCAGGGTCCACTTGGATGTCTTTGGCGGTAATGACAAATCCCAGGAATTTGCCACTAGATACACCCAGAAAGGACTTCGTAGGGTTCATCTTGAGTTGATGTTGGCACATTAACTCGAATACCGTCCTCAGGTCTTGAATGTGATCACCTTTGAGGCGGCTCTTGACGGCTATGTCGTCCACGTAACATTCCACTGTTTTGCGTAAATGCTCGTGGAATATGTTACTCATAGCTCGTTGGTATGTAGCCCCGGCGTTTTTCAATCCAAAGGGCATGACCGTGTAGCAATATACTCCCAATGGTGTCCGGAAGGCGGTGTGCTTCTCGTCTTCAGGATGCATCTTGATCTGATTGTACCCTGAGAACCCGTCCATGAAAGACATGCTTTCAAAGCCGCAGGTGTTGTCGATCATGATGTCCGTGATGGGAAGAGGGAATTCATCCTTGGGGCAGGCCGCATTCAGATCTCGGTAATCGATGCAGATACGTACCTTTCTATTTTTCTTTATGACTGGGACAACATTGGCGACCCAGTCGGGATGTTGTTCTTTCCGGATGAAACCGCAGGCTATCAACTTCTTGACTTCAGCTTCGATGGCGTCCATCATATCTGGGCGGAACCGGTGTTGGTGCTGCTTTACTGGCTTCGAATCGGTCAATATATTGAGCTTATGAGTAGCTACTTTCGGGTCCAGGCCTGGCATGTCCTCATAATTCCATGCAAAGACGTCGATGCATTCCTTTATCAGCTGTATAACTTCTTCCCTTTCAGCTGGGGGAAGGTTGTTACTGATAAATATTGGCTTCGGCAAAAGTTTACCCCCAACATCGATATGGATAACTTCGTCTTTGGTGGGAGGTTCTCTTTGCTCGAAGCGGAATTCCTACTGTGTATCCATTTGCTGAGCCCAAGAGTCATTCTCAAATGGCTCCGAATCCTGCTCATCTGCTCCTGAGGGATCTGTCACCACCATTTTTACTGATAGTGTTTGTTCGAGAGCATCAGGTGAGTCGGGGGGCGACGAACCGTTCTGGAAGGAGGAAAAGATGTCCTCGTCTGACTTAGAAGTCGCAAGGGCGGTGGCATATTCTAATCCAAAACTGGTCTGTTGATAGCGGGTGTTGCCGCACGGCGGCGTTCGTCTGCCTCTTCCGTAGTTGAGGCCTGGCTTCCGCTTTAAGTCGTAGCCCATGTTTTGCATGATCTTCAGCGCTTGAGGGTTGTATCGGTGAACCTGCATTCTCCCAGTATCATTGTCGAAAGGATCTTCCTGGGCAGTCGGTTGATTGCGCATGCGGCCGAAGACTATCGAACGCTGGCTGCTGCAGGTAGGCGGGACGATGAAGATAGAATCCTCGTGTGGCCCATATGTCGTGACGACGTTGGACGATGACGCCACTTCCCATACATACGGATGGTAGGAGTTTATAACTTCCAAAATTTTTTGTGCTATTGGTTCTACTTCGTCATGGGGAGTGGATTCCTGTTTCGGAATTTGAGCACCGATGTACCGGAAAAGAGGATGTTTATTATCATCTGGAACCCCGTTCCTGGTTGCACTTTGTCACGTCCCGCACCCGGTTATTCGGGCACGAGTGCGTGGGCACGTCCAGCCTACGCCGCAGTGTCGGCGGTAGTACGCTGTCTAGGTCATTTCTGGGGTCAATAAGTATCTATTTCATCCACAATAAATAGACAAGGAAAGTAACAGGAAATAGGAATGCTAACTTTTATAAAACAAATGGTGACAACAGATCCATAGTTAATACAAAGCCAGAAGATAGATCGGGGACAAACCCGAGTATATGCTGAAAGGAAATAAAATAATAACTAACTGGCTACTCCTCCTCAAAGGTAGTCTCCTGAGTGGAAATCGGCTCCTCATATGTGTCACCTGCTAACTCATAGGGGCCATAATAGGTAGGGGCAAAGTTCTCATCATCGCCTAAAACAACGGATCCAGTCAGGAAAGGAGCAAAGTACACAATGCACAACAAAATTAAACTAAATATTCATGACAATTAACTTAAGTATCATATTGAGGAAGTTGCATAGAAGAACATCAATATCTCAGAGTTAATGCTATAAACAGGAATATGAGAAAGCAGGAAATAAATGAGACAGGAAATGAAACTACAACAGTCAGCAAGAACTATAACAAGACCATAAGCTATCTGTGTGAACTTGTGTTTATTTTAGAATACATAGTTGGCATGTAGGGGTTTATAAGGCTAATCCGGCCATCATAGACGGCTATTAAACATGAACAATCGAGATCCGGCTGAGGGTACAGTCGCGTACCAACAGCTATTAAACATGATAGGGGGAAAGGTAAACTACATGCCTTCTAGTATTCTCCCACCCGACATGAAAAGTAAGACATGAAATACAGTATCCAAGACACGAAATCCAGTATTCTAGCACTACGTGTAATCATCAAGGGTACTAGTAGAGCAGGAAATTAACTATCACAATATAAAGATTAAACTTGAAGTGCAGGTACTTGCCTGTTATTTGGATCCGATTAATTGTACTTCAGGGAAATATCCAGAGATGAGCCCAGAAGCTGAAATAAATATTACCATCACGCTCAGAAGATGTCAAATAGCTAGAAATGCCTGTCCTTGGGTCCAATTTGGAGACAAGGGCAAAAACGACAGTTTCGGATCAAAACGGGGTCCGCCGGTGGGCCCGCTTTGCACCGAAAAACGTGTCCGGGTCAAAGGTCTCCAAATTCACCAAACTTAGTGTCAACAGGTCAGGAACGCTGATACGAACCCAACGGAACTTCCAGAATTGGATTCCGATGAGCCGATCATAAAAATCGCCCGTCGAGCGGGGCCTATGGGGCCCACGACACGCGATTTCGTCTACGTTCTCAGAATCGAACCAAACTTGACCCACAGGACCAGCGTATCGCTACGAGTCCGATGGCGTAAGTTTTGTCTCGATCTGACAAGTGTACAAGAAGTTAGGGCGAATTACAGAAAAGTCGAATACGGGGCGATGTCCGCGGATACGCGTTGATTCCGGTGTGCACGCACACCCGAATCGACTTCTGTGAAATCCCACACGTCCGTATCGACAGTGCGCACGTATCTGTGAAGACCGCACGCGACCAAGTCATCCCGTTTGGCGGGACGTACTCAGTTCCGGGGTGAAATAGGGTCTGTTTTTTCCTATTTTTGGATCGCGGTTTGCGATCACCACAGGACGCGATGCCCCGAGCGGTTTGTCCGGGCACCGAGAGAGTCATACAGGCTTCACAACACAATTTACGGAAATGAAAACGGAGCTACGAACAGAAAGTTACACGCACCTGAAGGGGACCCGAAAATCGGGTCTTCACCGTGTCCGTGTCGTGTCCGACACGGAATTTGGGAATTAGGGTTAGGGTCTGGGGGCTGTCGGCCGGAGGCGGCGGCTCGGGGCTGGCCGGAGGGAGCGGAGGCCGTCGAGGGCGGTGCGGCGGCTCGCGGGGGCGGCGGCGCAGGGCTCGGCGGATGGGTGGCCGGAGCTGCTGTGGCTGCGGCCGCTGGGGAAAAGAGGAAGGGGGAGGATCTGCGACGGGCGGCGAGGTGGCACGGGCGGTGGAGCTGGCGGGAAGCGGCGGGTGGCGGCGAGGTGGCACGGGTGGTGGCGGAGCGTGGTCGGGGGTCGGGGCAGCTATCGGAGGGGGATTTATAGGGCGGGGGAGAGGAGAGAGGGAGCCGGACGAGGCGGCGGGTGGCGCGGGGAACGGGAGGTCGGCCGGCGGGTGCGGGGACGCGTGGCGGGTCAGGCGCGGGCTCCGGCGACGTGGCCGGAGCCGCCGGCGGAGAAATCGGGGGAGACGTGGGGGAGAGAACGGGTCTCCGGGTCGGGTCGGCGGGTTCGGGTCGGACAGACCCGACCCGGCCCGTTAGGGAAACGGATCCAGGCTTGCGGGTTCGGGTCGCGGGTTGGACCCGGATCCGACCCGCAGCCAAGGGTTGGGTTGGGCCGGCTTGGTTTGGGCTGGGTTGGGTATAATAATAATAATAATAATAATAATAATAATAATAATAATAATAATAAATGTTTAAATAAATAAATAAATAATTAAATAAATAGTTTTTAGGCATTTTAAAATAGGTCCGGGGCCCAATAAATTCCAGAAAAATTACCCTAAGTCCAGTTTTCCATTTTACACCCAAAAATATTATTTCCATGATATTTTAGTATTGTTTATTATCAATTAAAAATCATGTAATATTTGAAAATCCTGATTTTAATTACAGAAAATTTCCAGAAAATTCCAGAAAATTGTAAAAATCCAAGTTTTAATATTTTTGAAAATCAGGGGCTTACACACTTACATCAGTCGGCTGCCTGTTGTGCCGAAGGTTGATGGCCAAGGGTGGAGGCTTCCGGTTCAAAGTGATTACCAGAGGATCACTCCATTTTCCTGACTTGATATTGTTAAGGTGGATAGCCATAGGCTCTATGGTTCTTGGACGAGTGGTTCGTCCTTTCACTTTGATCGACAGCGGCAGTGTGGTAGAGGGCTCTTCTGGCTCTTGGACGAGTGGTCCGTCTTTGGCCTCGCCTGGCGCTTCTTCCGTGTGGTCTTGGGAGTACAACACGGCATCGGAATAGTAGGATTCTATTCCTTTAAACGGGTTTAGGTCAGCCACCTCCGTTTGTACGGTTCCTTGTGCGTCTACATATTTAAGGCATTGATGTAGGGTTGAAGGAATGATGTTGTGGTCGTGGATCCACGGTCTTCCCAGCAAAATGTTGTAGGACACCTCTGAATCGATGACGTAATATGTGGCCACCGATCTAAGGTTGCCGATCTGGATTCTCAAGCGGATCTTCCCAAATGGCTTACTTCTTCCAGCGTTGAAACCCACGATTGTAGTGGTAGTGTAAGCCAGTTCGCTGGTAGGAATTCTTAGCGGCCTGAGCAGACTGTGAGGGATGATGCTGATCGACGACCCCGGATCTATGTGAATCCGATCGACCTCCATGGAACCGACGTACCCGGTGTAATAGAGGGGCCTGTCATGTCTGTTATATTTTAACAGCATATCGTCTTGAGTAAAAGTGATATTTGGGACCACCTCCATCACGCTGTGGCACTGAGGACACCCCACTGGCTCTTTGTCGGGGGACTTGAGCTGGGTCAAGTATACCTCCGCCTGCATCAGTGCTTCACTCAGGGCTAGACGAGTGTCTGGGGAGAGCCTGAGTAGTTCAAAGATGGACAACCTGGCCGGCGTATTGGCTAGTTGGGCCAGGATGTCAAATTCGTACGGCTTCTCTAAACCTTTGCTTGGAATGTTTTTCACAGGTTTATCAAAGCGTACTTCTCTCTGCTTCCCCTTTTCCACCGGAGTATGTTTCGCAGGGCTGATGTTTTGCATGGCGGGACCTTGTTCTGAAGGTTTGGCGGCTGGAGCGTCAGCCGGCGCGCCTTCCTGACCTGCTCCGTTGTCGTTGAGGTAGGCCTTCCCCTAACGGGTTGCGGCAAATACTTCGTCTTCGTCCGATGCAGAAGAAGTTGCGACCATGTGGCATGGTCTGTATTTGGGGCTCTTCTTGGTCTCTTCCTCGAGCTCTGACACCAAATCTGGATGAACCCACATGATTTCGCCCTGCCGGGTAGTCAGGGGTACTAGGTCTTGATTTTGATCTCTAGAGGGAGGGAGATTGACGATGTCCATCGTAGCTCGGGAAATGGGCGTGACACCGTTCATGATCTCTTGGGAAGGCAGATCGCCGAATCGTAGAGAGATCATGTTGGCCGTGACCGTCTTCTCGGTGTTGTGCAGAGTGATAGCCTTGGCATCGATCAACCCCTGGATCCTCCTCTTCAGTATGTAACACGCCTTTGTTGGGTGGTGTACGTATCTGTGGAAGATACAGTATTTGGGGTCGTCAGTACTGCCGGCTTCTTGGGGCCGCCTTAGCTCTGGAAGGGTGATCTTGCCGCTTTTGACGAGACATTCGAATATATTAGGGATATCGTCGTCGTCGAAAGAGTAGACTTCGACGGGCCTGGAAGTCCCGGGCTTAGTCTGCGTGGTCGCCGCCGTCTTTTGTCTAGACGTATTGACTGTCAGAGCTTCTTTTCCCTTGGAGCTGCGAGGATGGTCGCTGCTGGGAGATGACCTTTTGCCTCTATCGGAGGCGGAGATCATGATGCCATTGTCGCGCGCATTGCGACTGTTGTCTTCGACGGCCACTGCCGAGACGATGAACGAAGGCCACTCATGGAACTGATATGGTCCTGTAAACACCGAGACTACAGAAAGGAGGTTTTTCCTGCAAATGTCTACTAACGCCAAGTCCGGAACTCCTGGAGGCATTTGTAAAGTGGCCTGACAAAAACGTTCGACGAAGGTGCGAACGTCCTCCTTTTCCCTTTGTTTGACTTCGATGAGAGAGGACATTGACATGTCCATCCCACCCTCGTAGAATCGCGTGAAGAATAAAGCTTTAAAGTCTTCGAAGGAAGTAATGCAGTTGTCCGCCAAGCTACGGTACCACTGATAGGCTACTCCTGAGAGGCAGCCTTTGAACACCCGAGTGAGGAGGGCGTCGTTCCCTTGTAGCAACACCGTCATCATACTAAAATAGTTCATGTATTGACTGGGCGATGTTTTTCCTTCGAACAGAGCCATAGTTTGGGGCTTGTACTTCGGAGGAAAAGGGACTTCTTCCCAGATAGCTGGGTAGGGTTGGTTGATTTCCAGTTTCTTGAGCTGATCTTTGTGCTTCAAGGCGTCGAACTGGGCTTTCAATTCCCGTACTGCCTGTATCAGATTTTTGGTCGAAAGCGGGGCTACGGAGTGGTGCGGAGTTGGTTGTATCGTAACTCCAGCGGGAGGTAAGGCATTCCCTGAGTGAGGAAGCTGAGGAACTGCTGACTCTTGATCTAGCGCAGGCTCTTGGCCTGGGTTGGATGGTGGTAAGTCCACCCCCACACGTATCTGAGTTGGCGGGACCGATGCTTGAGCCACGGCAGTGGCGTGCTGAGCTAGCATCATCCGGTGCATGTTCTCCATTGTGGATTGCATTTGTCCCAGAGATGTTTCCAGTATAGTGATGCGTTGTTTCCTCGCGTTCGTCTTCAATGGCGTAGACTCCCATTTCCCTGGGCGTCCTCGAAGGACAAGTATAGGTCGCTGTAGAAGTCGACTCTATACTCTCAGCATCTGATCTGGGAGATTGGCGACCCCCAGTGTCGGAATCAGATGAGTACGAAGCCGGTTGTTGTGACCTTGCACGGGTGTTTTGGAATACCCCAGCTTCAGTGTTCCTGAGGAGGTCTCCGAATCTTCTTCGGCTCGGAGGCCCTGCGGGATGACGTCTTGAGCTCGGCCCTCCTCTAGGTATGTGAGAAGCCATGTTCACGGACGCATACGCGGGCTCTTCTTCCGGGAAAGACTGAGAGTGGCTCAATCGGTCGAAAACCGGCCGTTTTGCCTTAGAACAGCAACAGTCAATCACAATTTTATGACTATTACAACATTGCTCGCTAGGGGGCGTAATAGACATGTTGGAAGGTCCCCTCTCCTTACGCTTCTGGATTAAGTATTTGCGCAGGTCAGGGGGAGTAGCAACTTGAGCTTGTTTTACGTCGTTGGACTTTGCCCGACGTAAATTGGAGATTCGCTCAGAGTGGCGTAAGGCTGAAGAGGTCCTCAGCTGGCCGTCGGCTTCTCGCATAATCCGGAGGGTAGGCAGATTGCTCCTTCGCTGGCGTAACGGCCGAGGAGTCGAGTATTCCGCTGCCTGCTTCCCTTCGCGGAAATCACGGCGTTCATCTGGTTCCTCGTAGAGGTCAGATGTTGTCTGTCCTGGTGCTGAGGCATCACCAGAAGTTTGGTCTATACCGCGCGTAGCGGGAGACTGGTTCCTACGCGTAGAGCGCAGCGGATACTTCTGGGTTAGCGCTGAGGCTTTGCCCAAAGTTTTGTCTGTACCGCGCGTAGCGGGAGACTGATTTCTGCGCGTAAAGCGCAGTGGGTACTCCTGGGTTAGCGCTGAGGCTTTGCCCGAAGTTTTGTCTGTACCGGGCGTAGCGGGAGACTGATTTCTGCGCGTAAAGCGCAGTGGATACTCCTGGGTTAGCGCTGAGGCTTTGCCCGAAGTTTTGTCTGTACCGTGCGTAGCGGGAGACTGAATTTTACGTGCGGGGCACGGAGGGAGCGATGCTACCACCTCATTGGTCGGAGAGATCGGAGAGTCCACAGGAACGGCGGAGGATGTCTTGGGCATCCACACTTTGCGCAGCTTCCTGTTGTCTCGGACGGAGAGAGAGTAAGAGCTACCCCCAGTCCGAAGCATGTCTTAGTAGGCAGACTGGTCGAATTGGACGACCAGTGTCTTCTTTACGGATTCCACGGATACCGCATCGTGTTGAGCAATTAGTTCCTCATCAGAAGAGAAAGACGTCCCCAACAGAGTCGCTATCTTGTTTGTGGTTTTAAACGAAAGAATGAAAGTATATTTCAATGACAAGGTTTATACGAGACCTGTGCCCTTTGGTTTACAAACAAACTTGTATAATTCGATCCTATACGAGGATGCGAGAGTACAATTTATTTAATCTGGGTATAAATTGCTATAGGTGTCTGATCTGCAGTCGATCACTTTAGCCCTTGGACTACACGATGTTGAAGAAGTGCCGTGGAAGACGGGTAGCTGCTTCGAAGGCTGCGAAGGAGGGTGGATGCACGGTGCCAGAGCCGTCGACCCCTACTCTTTGCCTGAGCTCCGGACTCTTCTCTCCTTCTCCTTCTCTCTCTCTCTCTCTCTCTCTCTCTCTCTCTCTCTTTCTCTTTTTTTTACCAATTCTCCGACCTGGTTCGATCTTCCAAATTGTCGACCTTGTTCCCCATTGATAGGGGTCTCTATTTATAGAGTTTTGGTGACAGTGACCACTCCATCGGTGTAACAACCTAGGAGTGGACAGTACAGCACCCTTTTACACAACGGTTAAAATAACCAATGCCTGCGCATAAATAACCTTTTGAGTGAGCATGTGATACGTGTCCAACTAAGAGGACAAAATACGTATATCTATTGCGAAGATCACGGTGTAGAAGCCACGTAGGTAGGTATCCCTTGTGTAGAAGAGGTTGGCGTAGAAGCCAAATGACTGTCACCCCTGGCGTAGAAGCTAAAATAGGCATAGAAGCCGAACAGGCATAGAAGCCGAATGGGCATAGAAGCCGAACAGGCATAGAAGCCGAACAGGCATAGAAGCCGAATGGTCGTAGAGACTGAGTGGGCGTTTGAAGCCGAATGAGCACAGATCCTGGATGGGCGTAGAAGTCGCTGCGTACCGTGCCAGAGTGTTGATGTGGACGTCTTCGTCGGAATTACGGCTTTCGAAGGTGTAATCAAATCTCTTACAGAGATTTGCCACTATCCTGTGCATTAAATACGGAGACGTGTTTTGAAGGTCTGCAGCCCTTCTGTGCATCCGTCGCAGAGACATGTCTTGAGGGAAACTATCACCACTCTGTGCAATTTGACGTAGAGACGTGCCTCGGGCCCTGTACGAAGTGTAGCTTTTGACGTGGCAGGCGGTTTATCTACTGCGGAGCGTAAAACAGCTCATGTTTGCCTGTGTAAAACAAGGCGGCGTATTCCCTTGTACGCGAAAGAGCGGTTTACGCTGGAGGGACTTTGGTAATCGACGGTTTGGTGATATTTTAACCAAATCCTCTGTATTAAATGCCGAGATCCGCCATCATACTGTGGGCGTATCCCGAGGGGTCTGCCATCGTTTCCAGCCGTCGTCTGGGTAGCCGTGCAGCACTTTTTGTCAGGAGTCAGAGGCCAGGTTCACTGCGTGACTTGACAGGTTCATTTCGGGGAAAACGAAGCGTTCCTCGTACGCATTAACGCTGCTTTGAGAGCGGCTGAGTTTTACGCCATGGAGGCGATGAAGAACTCTGTCTTATGCTGGAGCGGCCTGGACGTACTGCACTTACGCGGATGGTCCTTTGAGCTTACACTTCATGCTGTGTTTTAGCAAAAAAAGCTCTGTTGCACGCTTGATGGCTCTGAAGGTCTCTGTTTACACTGCTCTGCATCAAGAGGCTGCGTAGATCCTCCCAGCGTATTTTTCATGCTTCTACAATACTGAGCAGCTCCACATCAACAGCCAAGTGCAGGAGAGTAACAGTGTCCAGTATCAGGTAAGGTATTTTGGGTATTAATTGAGCCAAGGTATTGAGGTTATGGTTAGTAGTCTATGTGGGGTAGTTAGCATGTATATAACTATGTATACTAGCTTCAATGTATATTAGTATAGGTAATATATTAGTTTAGTATACTTGTTAGAAAATAGTTAGTTTATTTAGTTAAGGTGATGGTTAATTAGTTTAAGTGATTAGTGTATAGTTAGCAATTAGTTTGAGGTATCGGTTAATTAGTTTAAGTGATTAGTGTATAGTTAGCAATTAGTTTGTGGTATCTATTTATATCTATTATGTTTAGTTTTAGATTACCTTGAGATACCAAGGTATCACCAAGATATTGGGCCCATACCCAAGGTATTGAGATTGGGTATCGAGGTAGTTGCGATACGCGTTGGTGCAAGGCTAAGGTATCATAATTATATTATTTGGAGATATTATTATTATATATGACTTATCTATATATATAAAACTATTTTTTATATTAAAAAACTTGCGTATCTTAGGATACGGCTTCTTGAATGCACTGTGGTGTGTTAGCTTAGCTAGTTTAGCATATTTTTATAGTATATCGACTCAGTGACTTAGCATTAGACTCTTGCAACCTAGAATGCATTGGTTTGACTTAGAAATGGCATATCGACCTAGAATTGCATCAATATCAGTTATTTTCATTATTGAACCATGTATTGATGCGACATAGCATATATAGGTTGTAAGACACCCGCTTGGGCATCGAGAGACACACTTTGCTCAGGACTTCAGGCGAGTACATTTCTTTGTTTGTTTTTAATTCATAATATTGTATATATGCATGTTCTAGATTAGTATACATTAATTTCCGATATAGTGATTTTACGGACTGGTGCTATATGGATCCCGTCAGGAGGTGTTATCCCCTACTGTGTGCAACGGGTACCCAATGACATGTATTTCATCATGTGTATCGGATAGTAATTTTTATGTGCTTCTTGTGCATCCACTATTTCGTGTGCTACTATGACTATCGTGATCATGTACGTAACGTGTCCTGATTAGATCCATGAGTATTGGTTGGGGAGGGGGAGTAGGAGTTGGTTATGTAATCAAAGCCCTCTTGATCTCATGTGCATGTCGATTATATACCTCACGTATAATGGAGTTACCTTTATACCTCATGTGCAACCTAAGCCGATCACATAACGAACTCGCACTCTAAAACACATAGTTAGTATTTTTTGTTCTTTACTTGCAGTTATTCTTGTATTTACTTCCAGTTCTATTGTGCCTATTGCCTGTTCACTTGTATTGTATATTCTTTCTACTTGTGCATCTTGTATCATTTTTTTATTGCTTGTTATATATGCTCGATTATGTTATTGGAACTGCTTTCAGAGGTATGTACTTCTCTCCAATCCTGACTGGACATATTTTTCCAGATGATTGGCTAGAGGAGCTGTGTCCTATACATTACGGCCCTCAGGAGGGTGAGACTTTAGAGGACACTCCCCTTGAGCAGGAGGACATTGTCCTAGTGACCGAGAAGGTCTAGTTTTGTTTAGTGATTCTTGTATTAGACTATTATATTTGAGGAGATTCACAGATGTACTATTATTTTATATTATGGATTGTACCTTTCTTTCCTTCGCTATTTTTATTCGTGCATTATTTTCCTCCTTAGTTTGTTTTGTGATTGAGATTGATATATTTGTGAGATACCATATTGCTCCTCTGATTGGAATTGAGATGATTGACATGTACCATATTATAGTGTTGAGATGTTAGATAGTTAGAAATGACCCAGACAGCGTTCTACCGCCGATTCTGCGGCGTAGGCTGGACGTAAAAACGTACTCGTGCCCGAATATTTGGGTGCGGATTGTGACACATTTTTAGTGGTGGCCCATGCAGGTCTAGATATATATCGTAGTTGTGCTCGACTAGAGTATTGCTACAAGCCTGCTTTAGGATACAGGATTTAGGCCGAGAGTTACTCAATCACAACTAGGAAAACTCTAATATCTGTTCTACAAATCTTTATCTATTTGATATTGTCTTTCATTTTGAATTTAGTTATGTCCTTCCTTGATGATATCGCATTATATTCAATATTGATTTCGTATTTTCAATCTGACTTTAGGATGCCTCCGAAGGTCAGATTCTATCGCTCGGGAGCAGCGGCAGCTTCCTCAGCTACTTCCTAGCCTGCTGCAGATAAAGTAGCAGCTATTACTGCTTTATCTCTAATTGACAGGATCGCCTCACCGGTCCAGGTGGGAGTCTCAGCAGTCGCTTTTGGGGGTGCTCCTCCCCCAGTTCAGAGGGTTGCTCTGGTTATTTTCGAGGACCTTCCGCCACCACCAAGATGATGGAGGCCCAGAGGGCCCAGGCTGAGGCACAGCACTGACAGACTGATGTGATGAGATAGGACATCAAGAGTGTAACACCCCGTTCCGCTCAAGCGGACTGCCGTCTCAAACGGCAATCGTGCAGCTGTCCCGACCTGCTTTGCCTCAAATGAGAAACAAAGGATATCCAGACTTGTCCCTACAGGAATCCGGCTTAGGCTTTCAGAGGCTCGCTCAGACGTATCGCTCTACCGAGGCGAATCATCGCTAAGGTGGGTGGCTACGGTGAACTTGTCTTTGCTTAGCCAGCACACATAAAATCTGGAATATTTATGCTAGTCGCTAGGTGAATCACCCCTGCATGCTAATAAATCCAACGCACCTAGCTAAGGGAATAATCCCAACTCGTATTGCTTGCTAGAACAGGGAAATGAAATACTGCTTATATTCAGACCCTCGCATGCTAAGTCCCTTAACGGTTTCATCTCTCGGACTACCTTCGGGCCCGAGCAACGTGCCTGCTTATGTACCTAGAAATGCATGCTTGTCTGCTTGAATGTTGCCATGTTTTCATCCAACTCCGGGAGACTACTCAGTAGTCGTTCCGTGTATGATTGACCCTGCAAGTATCCAGGACCGTTAGGTCACCAGGCAGCCCCAAACCAGGGGAATGCATCAAGACAAGATATTCACTGTACAGAATCATGATTCAAGTATCCCGTATACTCGTGTATTCGTGTTCCCGTGCACTCGTGTTCTCGTGTTCTCTTGTTCTAGTGCACGCGTGTTCTCGTGTTCTCGTGTATCTCGTGATAATTGGAAAGACCCAATGCTTGTATGTCACGGACAACTCGGACCCGAGGTAAGTTCCACGGACGGTCACCGGGGCACTGGGGCCGATCCGGTCCGGATGGAGCTCGTGTGTAGTCTTCGTGTTCGGGACTGGGTAGCTTGCAGCTCATCGTGTACTCTTGTAACAAGCTATCCTTGTCCCCGGCTACGTCCATAATGGCTTTGCCAGCGACCGTGTTCATATAGATAAGTCATCCTCGCTTAGCGGCTATCCGCGTGCGAGTCACTGCATCGCATCAAGAACAACTAAACACCTGAACGATCATGTTAAAATGACCCTTCTATTTGCATATGCTTGCCTCCTGAATGTTTATACATGCCTCTGCTCGAATTAACAAGTTGCCTCAATGTTTGCCTTGGACAGGGAAGGAGATGGTAAGTTGGTAAGTCTCGCCGTGTTTCCTCTAACATCGCACGGCGCACTGCCCGACACGATAGGCTATTCAATATCTGCATAAAACTGATCCTAAGGCAACTAGAAAGACAACTTAATAGTTGTGCACGGAACCTGTATTACGTGTTTGGATTTGTCGAGCGGGCGAGTAGCTTCCCCACCAGTGCATTCAATGTACTGATAATCCACCAGTTTGATATGCAGGGTGCGGGAGAACCTCGTTCGGTGCGGACGCCTCCTTCGTGCATGCTAAGGCCAGGAGTTCCCTCTGAAGCCTTGCAACGGTGCGTCCGGGACTGAAGCACATATACAAGACATAAGTTGTGAACATCGCCTGACCATCGCCTGTACATTCATTCCACAGTTGTAGCCACTTGGCACGCTTTATGTTTTAGTAAGAGAGGCTTGAGCGACTTGTAATCTCGGCTATACGCCGCCTGTAATACATGTTTCATATCAATAAAGAGATTACTTTACTTGTTTCGATGCTTCCGCTATATTGTCGACTCAGTGAACCTGTTACCGATCGCTATGCGTTCCTAAACTCCGCTGCACTCGGACAATCTGTGCGACTCTGTGGCTTAGAACTCTAACCGCCAGCCAATGAACCATGGCCTTGCACGGGCGTGGCTCACGCTCGTGCGGCATCACGCCCGGATAGGTTAAGCGATCGTTCCGCGGGAGCGCTGGCGAGGGTGATTCCCGCCTAGCGGGAACGGCCGATTTGCCTGCGGGAGATCGGGGCGTGACAAAGAGTGCTCACCAGGTGGCCATCACCGCCGTAGAGAGGACCGCACCCCCACAGCCATGAGAGGTATAGCCCAGGCCCGGCACTATTCAGGACTTCAAGAAGTTGGATCTCCGGCCTTTCAAGGGGATAGAGGGCATCATCTATACGGATGACTGGTTGGAGAGCATGGAGCACGTCATGCGCTTATCCCACCTTGCGGAGGACCTGATGGTGGAGGCAGCAGGATTGCAGATGATGGACATTGCCAGCACTTGGTTCCGAAATGAGCCACAGATCGCCGATCCAGGATTGACATGGGGTGAGTTCAGGGACTTGTTCAGAAGGAAGTTCTTCCCGGCTACTGAGAGACTTGATCTAAAATGACAGTTTCAGAACCTTTTCCAGGGGAATATGTCGGTGGAGGAGTATGCCGCCGAGTTTGGTAGGTTGAGCAGGTATGCAGACTATATATATGGTGAGCGACCCTGAGAACCAGGCTAGTAGATTTAGGGAGGGTCTGAACTGGGAAGTGAAGGCTCTCATTTCTTTGAGCCACGAGACGTATATAGACATCTTGAGGGAGGCTCGCAAGGTCGAGAGAGACCTGAGTGGGAGGCACAAGAGGGACCGAGATGTTTATAATGGCAGCAGCAGCACAGGTCCAGCCAAGAAGCCATATTTACAGCAGCAGAGGCAGCAGTTCAATGCACCTAACCGAGCACCTGTACAGCAGACGTACCAGATGCAGAGGCTAGCCCGCTCGTGCTTGTCCCTTATATAAGAAGGCAGGGCACAGATGGGATATTTGCAGGAAGAGACTGGGGGAGTGTTTGTTTTGTGGATCATCAGATCACCAGCTGAGGGATTGCCCCAAGACCTTAGCTCGTACAGTTCAGGATGTAGCCCCTATCCAGAGGATACCCGCTTGACACCCGACGGGACAACCGAGAGGACCTCCTTTACAGCCCCAGCAGCATAAGTTCGTACAGTACTAGCACCTGGAGAGGGGTGCACATCAGGGGTGAGCTTTTGCCCTGACCATGGAGGAGACAGAGCCAGTCGGAGATGTTATATCAGGTCCAGTCTTACTTGATTCTTTTCCAGCTCATGCTTTATTTGATTCTGGTGCATCTCATAGCTTTGTATCTGTATCTTTTTCTCTGAGATATCATCTTGAGTCTGAACTATTAGCGCATACTTGCAAGATCACGACCGGGGGTGGCATCATCCTGGTCAGTGATATTTGCAAGAACCAGAGGGTTTATGTGGGAGGCCGTGAGCTGAGCTTATGTTTACTTGTAATGACACTTCCGAGTTATGATATAGTACTCGGAATGGATTGGTTGAGTAGACATTACGCTAGTATCGATTGTCGTGGAGGCAGAGTTTTATTTCAGACGCCAGGAGAGCCAGAGTTCGAAGAGTGGGAGCTTTGGTAGAAGAGTGGGAGCCGCCACATCCGTTGATTATAGAGTTCTTGGATGTCTTTCCAGAGGATTTGCCAGGATTGCCGCCGGACAGAGATGTGGAGTTCTCTATAGATTTAGTGCCAGGCGTAGAGTCGATCTCTCATCACATCTATAGAGTAAACAACAGTGAACTGGCAGAGTTGAAGAAGCAGGTGGATGAGTTGCAAGACAAAGACTTTATCTGTTCCAGTTCATCACCATGGGGTACTTCGGTACTATTTGTACCAAAGAAGGATGGGTCGGTACGTATGTGTATCAAGTATAGGGTACTTAATAACCTCACTATAAAGAACAAATACCCATTACCGCGGATTGATGACTTGTTTGACCAGCTGAGCGGAGCGAAGGTATTCTCGAAGATAGACTTGAGGTCAGGGTATCACCAGGTAAAGGTGAAGAGGAAAGACATCCCGAAGACGGCCTTCAGGACTCGTTATGGGCAGTTTGAGTTCTTGGTGATGCCGTTTGGGTTGACCAATGCCCCGACAGTGTTCATGAACCTGATGAACAAGGTGTTTCATCAGTACCTAGACCAGTTTGTTGTAGTCTTTATAGATGATATTCTGATATACTCGAAGACCCCAGAGGAGCATGAGCAGCACTTGTGGATTGTCCTGGAGACCCTCAGGAAGGAGAAGTTATATGACAATTTGTCGAAGTACGAATCCTTCCTTGATAAGGTTGAATTCCTTGGGCATGTTATTACAAGATATGGGATCTCGGTGGACCCGAAGAAGATCTCAACAGTTGAATCATGGTCTACCCCGAGTTCAGTAGCAGAGATCAGGAGCTTCCTTGGATTAGTAGGCTACTACCAGAGGTTTGTTCAGGACTTTTCCAGACTAGCAGAGCCAATGACTAGGCTGACCAGGAAGGACGTGGAATTCGTCTAGACTGAGGATTGCCAGTCAGCATTTGAGGAGATAAAGAGGAGATTGACTAAAGCTCCCATCTTAACACTACCATCAGGAGTAGAAGGATTTTCCATTTACAGTGATGCATCGGGGAAGGTTTGGGTTGTGTACTACAACAGCACGGGAACGTAATTGCCTATGCTTCCAGGCAATTACGTCTGTATGAGAAGAACTACCCTACCCATGATTTAGAGCTTGTAGCGGTTATCTTTGCTCTCAAATTATGGAAACACTATCTATATGGAGAGAGAGTAACAGATCATAAGAGCTTAAAGTATGTGTTTACACAGAAGAAGCTAAACATGAGGCAACGGTGATGGTTGGAGCTGATGAAGGACTTTGACATATCTTTGCAGTACCATCCAGGGAAGGCCAACGTAGTCACGGATGCTTTGAGCAGGTATCCCGTGGCTATGTGCTTGACTAGAGACAGGCATCTATTGGCAGACCTCGATAGTTTGGGCATTGAGGTATTGATTTCAGGAGTCGTAGCGCAGATGTGGGTACTTCAGGTTCAGTCGGAGCTGATGGACCGAGTCAGATCCTGACAGTATGAGGATGAGTCTCTGAGGAGCATCAGAGAACAGGTTCAGGTCGGGCTGGCAGAGGACTTTACTATCGCAGATGATGGATCATTGCGACACGGTACCAGGTTGTGCGTGCCGAAGGGAGCATTACGCAAGAAGATTATGTAGGAGGCGCATCGTTCCTAATACTCTATGCATCCCAGTACCAATAAGATGTATAGAGACATAAGAAAGCATGTATGGTGGTATGGCATGAAGTGAGAGGTAGTTAGGTTCGTGTCCAGATGCTTAGTTTGCCAGCAGGTCAAGACGGAGAGAGAGAGACCAGGAGGATTGCTTCAGCCTCTGCCCATTCTGGAGTAGAAATAGGAATATGTGACTATGGATTTTGTATCGGGGCTTCCGCGTTCTCCAGGAGGCAAGGATGCGATTTGGGTCATCGTGGACAGGTTGACCAAATTAGCCCACTTTCTGCCATTTAAAGTGGGTACATCTACGGAGAGACTTGCGGAGATGTATGTACGCCAGATTGTCAGATTATATGGTGTTCCAGTGAGCATTGTCTCGGATCAAGATAGCCGCTTCACATCCAATTTTTGGAGGAGTTTGCAGGCTAGCTTGGGCACTCAGCTCAAGTTCAGTACCGCCTATCACCCTCAGATGGACGGACAATCGGAGAGGACTATTCAGACTCTCGAGGATAAGCTATACACCTATATTTTGGATCTATGAAGTTTTGGAAGGATCACCTTCACTTGGTAGAGTTTTCATACAATAACAGCTACCAAGCCAGCATCGACATGTCACCATTCGAGGCATTGTATGGACGGAGATGCCGCACTCCATTGTCCTGGGACGATGTTGGTGACAAGGCTTTATTGGGACCAGAGATGGTAGTGGATGCAGTAGAGAAGGTGAAGCTTATCAGGGACAGACTTCGGGTGGCGCAGGACAGGCAGCGGTATTGGGCCGATAGCTACCGGAGACCTCTGGAGTTTGAGGTATAGCTTTAGTTTATCTTGTTTGTGTTTGATTATTGCTTGTTAGAGTGCTAAGGTTGTGTTTCGTGCTAGGTTGGTGGTCTGGTTTTCTTGAGGATTTCTCCGACACATGGCACGATTCGTTTCGGTGGAGGCGGCAAGCTTAGTCCGCGATTCATCGGTCCTTTCAGCATTTTTGAGAGGGTCGGTACAGTCGTTTATAAACTAGACTTACCACCTGTACTAGAGGGAGTGCACAACGTGTTTCACGTGTCGCAGTTGAGACGGTACATGGCAGATCCCAGTCATGTGTTGGATCATTCGAAGATAGAGGTGGGCCCTACTCTCAACTATCCAGAGCAGCCAGTGGAGATTCTGGATTAGAGAGAGAATATGCTGAGGAACTAGATAATTCATTTGGTGCGTGTCGCGTGGAGGCATCACTCGCCAGGAGAGAGTACTTGGGAGCGAGAGACCGAGATGCGCGAGCGATATCCGTATCTGTTCGCGCCGTGAGGTATAATTCCTTCTTGCATTGTATTGTTTGTTTTGGTAAATAGTTTTTTCCTTAATTTTGAGGACAAAATTTTTTTAAGGTGGGTAGGTTTGTCACCCTCATATTTTTCATCCAAGGGTAGTTTGATAATTATCATGGGTATTAATTATTTAGGATTATTTTATAATTAATATTTGTGCATGACATAATTTATTTATTATTGTATTATTATTTGTTGATAGTGTAGACTTATTTTGGACTTGTGTAGTAGACCTAACCATTTTAATTAGAGAGCATGAACAAACTTATGGACTAGTCTAAGTTGAGCCCATGAATTAGGCCCATGGATTAAGAAACTTGATTAATTAGTGAAACCATTAGAGTAGAACATTTTCTCCCTAATTATTTCTTCATGAGAGGCCCCAAGGGGTATTTGTGACTTTGTACATTGCTTGGGGAGGGATTTATGACTAGCCATTATTGGAAGGAGAGAGAGAGCTCTCATTTCATTTCTTCCCCAAATTTCTAGATCTACATTTCCCTCTTCCATTTTCCCCCCATTCTCTCATCATTTATCCACCAAATCTTTACCAAAATCATTCTAAATTCATCATTGAAGCCTCTACATCAAGGAGCTACAAGCAAGGAGCAAGGAGAAGGAGGCCAAGATCTACAAGGAGAGGAGCTACTTGTCATTTGGGACCTTTTTATTGGAAATCCATCTCCCAATAGGTACAAATCAGCCTTCTAATAGACTATAGATCTGAGATTTTTACCATAAAAAATTATTCCACATGCATAGGCTACCCATAGGTTTTGATTTGGAGTCATTTGGAGACCTACGGTGGAAGTTATGTCTAAATTGGTGCCAATTTTGGAGGAATTCCAAGATTGGCACATATAGTGCTTGTCAATGTATCTATAGATCTATTTGACCCTTGATTGTTTGTTTGTAGCTTGTGTCGTATCCATAATTGAATACGTGTGGGCCGAATCTCATCATTTTGACGAAACGGTCGATTTTGGGGGTTTTCCTCCGACATGGGGCCATGTGCATATCACATTGTGACACGAACACGTAGACACTCTAATTTCTATACGTATTAATCATAAATTATGTATTGGACTTGTACGTGTCCTCCGGAAAACGTTTGGTCATGAGGTGGGGGCCGTATTGCAAGCCTATCATAGAAAAGTGTGATACGGGTGCGGTGCACCCCATGTGTTTGTTGTTTGGCCCATTTTCCCATATGTGCACGTGTAATTATGTATATGTAAGCCCTTTATATGATATATATAGTTTATGTATTAGTGTGATTTGGATTTACATATAGGTGGGTGTCTATTTGTGTATACTATAGGAGTATCTAGATATATAGAGCTATGTTTACATGTTTATATATATATATATGTTGGTGTGTATATATGCATGTGTTAGTTTATATCTATATACTTATTTATATGTATGTGTATATATATATATATGTATGGGTATCTATATATTAGTGTTAAGCATATAGATTGATATGTATGAGAGGTAGTATATGCATCTATGTATATAGATAATTAGATATCTATGTGTGTGTACATATATATAGATATATACTTAGAGATATTAAGTGTATTTGTGTATGTGTGTCTGTGTGACTTGGAGGGTTGAGCATCTACTATATAGCAGTGGAGGTCACTGCTAAAGGAGGGTAGTGTACTGGGCAGCAGCGCTCGTGCACTGCACAGTGAGCATCGGGCATATGAAGTAACAACAGTTCCTGCAAAAACTAAATGTTGAGAGCAGCTACTGCAGAGTTTCATGAAGAGAGTTGCTGCAGGGTTTCACGAGAGAACAGCAACCGAGCACCAGTATCAGTGACTGATACGGGCCACTGTGTAGTGGCACACACCCGAGAAATTGATACAAGAAAGCAGACCCCTGTGTGAAGACTGAACTGATGACTGAAGACTTACCTGCACTGTACAGATATCACCTGAAGATGAACTGCTCCTAAAGAACTGAAGACTCACTGAACTGTGAACTGAAGAACTAAAGACTCACTGAACTGCGAACTGAAGAACTGAAGACTCACTGAACTGTGAACTGAAGACTGATGACTCACCTAAACTGAAGACTGCTTGCACACAACAGAAGAGCAAACTGAAGCACAACAGCTTGGTGCGAATGGGATTCAGCAGTGCACATCAGCCATTGGGAGCTGCAGTTGTAGTGGCCATCTCGTGCACAGCCACTGTATCTCAGCACTGCTGGAAACCACCACTGTGTGCAGTATCACAGCAAAGAGAGCCACCACTGTAGCGAGCATTCAAGAGCAGCAACTTTATTAACCAATGCAGCAGGTTGCACTAGCTGCACAGCGAGCATACAAGTAGCAGCTAGACTGCCACAATGAGTAGTTTCAAGAAGAGAGAAAGAATACTGAGCAGCTCCACATCAACAGCCAAGTGCAGGGGAGTAACACTGTCCAGTATCAGGTAAGGTATTTTGGGTATTAATTGAGCCAAGGTATTGAGGTTTTGGTTAGTAGTCTATGTGGGGTAGTTAGCATGTATATAACTATGTATACTAGTTTTAATAGTGGTTAGTGAGTAGTATAGGTATTAGGTGATTATGTTATTAGATAGATATGTATATTAGTATAGGTAACATATTAGTTTAGTATACTTGTTAGAAAATAGTTAGTTTATTTAGTTAAGGTGATGGTTAATTAGTTTAAGTGATTAGTGTATAGTTAGCAATTAGTTTGAGGTATCTATTTATATCTATTATGTTTAGTTTTAGATTACCTTGAGATACCAAGGTATCACCAAGGTATTGGGCCGATACCCAAGGTATTGAGATTGGGTATCGAGGTAGTTGCGATACGCGTTGGTGCAAGGCCAAGGTATCATAATTATATTATTTTGAGATATTATTATTATATATAACTTATCTATATATATAAAACTATTTTTTATATTAGAAAACTTGCGTATCTTAGGATACGGCTTTTTGAATGCACTATGGTGTGTTAGCTTAGCTAGTTTAGCATAGTTTCATAGTATATTTACTCAGTGACTTAGCATTAGACTCTTGCAACCTAGAATGCATTAGTTTGACTTAGAAATGGCATATCAACCTAGAATTGCATCAACATCAGTTATTTTTATTATTGAACCTTGTATTGATGTGACATACCATATATAGGCTGTGAGACACTGCTTGGGCATCGAGAGACACACTTTGCTCAGGACTTCTGGCGAGTACATTTTTTTGTTTATTTTTAGTTCATAATATTGTATATATGCATGTTCTAGATTAGTATACATTGATTCCCGACACAGTGATTTTACGGACTAGTGCTATATAGATCCCGTCAGGAGGTGTTATCCTCTACCGTGTGCAACGGATACCCAATGACATATATTTTATCGTGTGCATCGGATATTAATTTTCATGTGCTTCTTGTGAATCCACTATTTCGTGTGCTAGTGTGACTATCATGATCATGTACGTAACGTGTCATGATTGGATCCATGAGTATTGGTTGGGGAGGGAGAGTAGGAGTTGGTTATGTAATCAAAGCCCTCTTGATCTCATATGCAAGTCGATTATACACCTCACGTATAATGGAATTACCTTTATACCTCATGTGTAACCTAAGCCGATCACATAACGAACTCGCACTCTAAAACATATAGTTAGTATTTCTTGTTCTTTACTTGCAGTTATTCTTGTATTTACCTCCAGTTCTATTATGCCTATTGCCTGTTCACTTGTATTGTATATTCTTTCTACTTGTGCATCTTGTATCATTTTTCTATTGTTTGTTATATATGCTCGATTATGTTATTGGAACTGCTTTCAGAGGTATGTACTTCGCTCCAATCCTTACTGGACATATTTTTCCAGATGATTGGCTAGAGGACCTGTGTCCCACACATTACGGCCCTCAGGAGGGTGATACTTTAGAGGACACTCCCCTAGAGTAGGAGGACATTGTCCTAGTGACCGAGGAGGTCTAGTTTTGCTTAGTGATTCTTGTAGTAGACTATTATATTTGAGGAGATTCACAGATATACTATTATTTCATATTGTGGATTGTACCTTTCTTTCCTTCGCTATTTCCATTCGTGCATCATTTTCCTCCTTAGTTTGTTTTGTGATTGAGATTGATATATTTGTGGGATACCATATTGCTCCTCCGATTGGAGTTGAGATGATTGACAGGTACCATTTTATAGTGTTGAGATGTTAGATAGTTAGAAATGACCCAGATAGCGTTCTACCGTCGATTCTGCGGCGTAGGCTGGGCGTAACCGCGTACTCGTGCCCAAATATCCGGGTGCAGGTCGTGACAGGATCCTCTGCAATGTCCTCTGGAAACTGCTCGAAACAAAATGACTCTAACTCAGGCAATTCCTCAGCCTCAGAAGACATCTCGAAATCCTGAGTGTTGATCATGGTCTGATCCTCGATGAATACCACGTCCCTGCTTCTATAGAGCTTTCTTTCTACTAGATCGTAGAGTCTATATCCAAACTCATCCCGACCGTAGCCGACAAAGATGCACCGCCTCGACTTTGTCTCAAGTTTGGATCTCTTATCCTTCGGTACATGTACGAAGGTCTTATAACCAAACACTTGCAGGTGATTGAATGACGGCTCTTTGTCGTACCATACTTTGTCAGGCATATCATCCTGCAAAGGAGCACTAAGAGATAAATTAATAACATAAGGAGCTATGTAAAGTGCCTCACTCCAATAGCTGCCTGACAATTTTGCTTCTGACAACAAATACCACACCCTCTCCATCAGCTTCATGTTCATCCGCTCTGCTACACCGTTGAGCTACGGTATCTTTGGTGGAGTCTTTTGGTGTCGTATTCCTTGCTCTCTGCAATAAGCATCAAAGGGACCGATATACTCGCCACCATTGTCCGACCGAACGTAAAGCAGCTTCTTGCCCGTCTCCCTTTCAACATAGACCTGAAACTCCTTAAAAGTGCAGCACCTGATCCTTGGTCTTTAAGGTATATACCCAAACCTTCCTGGAACAGTCATCAATAAATGTTACAAAATAAGATGCATCACCAATGGATTTACCTTCATAAGACCGCAGACATCCGAGTAAATCTACTCGAGCAACACCGACTTCCTTGAACTTGGGTAACTTTGGAAAGATACCCTATCTTGCTTCCCCGCCAAACAGTGCGTGCACTGCTCCAATATTGTAGACTTTAGCCCTGGAATCACCTTCATGTTCACCAAGTAGCTCATCCCATTCTCGCTGATATTGCTGAACCACCTGTGCCACAACTCAGTAGATGCATCAGTAGCTGTGTTAACCTCTTGTGACCCCTATGCTCTCCCTTCCATATAGTAGAGTCTGGATCTCTTGCTTCCTCTGGAAATCACCATCGACCCTCTGGAAAGCTTCTACTGACTGTTCCAGAAGGGACTGAAGAAACCCTCGTCATCCAATCTTGCAACCGACACCAGGTTAAAACAGATATCAGGGATATGACGAACATCTTTGAGAACAAGAATTGCACCCGTCTTTGTTCTCGAGTGTACATCTCCAATGGCAACCGCCTTTGACACATCTCCATTGCCCATCTTTAATACTCCACAGTCGCCTGTTGTATAAGTAGCAAATAGTGCCATGTTATGAGATACGTGCACTGAAGCACCTGAGTCCACCAGCCAAGACTTGTTATCACATATGAGGTTCATAACTACCTCATCACATACAATGATTACGTCGCCTTCATGTGTCGAGGCCGCCGCTGTAGTGTTCTCACTTTGCTTCCCCTTGTCGCCCTTCTTCTTTCTCTTCCAAGTAAAATAGTTCCGCTTGATGTGGCCCTTCTTGCCACAATGGTAACACTCCGAGTCCTCGTACCGAACCTTGGACCTTCCCCTACTTTTGTCTCTGCCATCGCCTGGACCCCTGCTTTTATCCCTTTTGCGACACTCTGAAACAAGCGCCTCTGAGTGGAATATGGATGAATTGCCCTGAGAACGTCTCCTCATCTTTTTATTCAGTACCCCACTCTTGGCAAAGTCCAGACCGACCATGTCTTCCGGAGCAGAAACGATCATAGACACTCGTTCGGTCTCCCATGAGTCTGGCAATGTATACAGCAGTCATAGTCCCTGAACCTCGTTGTCGAACTTGACTCCCATCGAGGATAGATGGTCAACCACGTCCCTGGAACTCACTCAAGTGATCCGTAATAGACGCCCCATCTTTGTACCGCAGATCCATCATCATCCGGATCAGGAACAATTTATTTATCCCGATCTTTTTCGCATACAAAGATTCCAGCTTATCCCACAATGTCCTCGCGTGCTTAATACTGGCAACGTGGTTGTACATGTTCTCTTCAACGAACTGTCTGATGTACCCACACATCTGTATATGCTCGAAATTTAGTCCTCTTCGAATTTGTCACTGGGCCTCTCGGAAGCAAATACCGACAGATGCAGTATCTTGACAAATAGCAGATCCTTTATCTTGCTCTTCCAGTAATGATAATTGGTACCGTTCAGGTTTACCATGCGCACCGGCTTCGCGTCCATCTTTCCTCCCTGGTTTACCTGTCAAATTCTAACACTCTTCTGAAAATTCCAGAACATGGCTCTGATACCACATTGTTGGAAAAGAAGCGCGGAAACCTTCCCCTAAATCAGAGAGTACCTGTGAGAGAACCGAGCAATACAACCAAACACCAAACCACAGAAAAATAACCCACGCAGACACAGAGAATTTTGACGTGGAAAATCCTTACGGAAAAAAATACGGGACGAACGAATTTCAACCATGAAGAACCTCCAATAATGGAATAAAGAGAATACAACCTCTAAAGCTCCTCCCGATCCAATACGGATCACCATAATACTTAGGAATAGAAAATAGATCACACCACGAAGATAGAAGACAATGAAAAATTATCCAAAATGATCTCCTCCTCCGAAACGGCCTCCAATCCTTCTTTCTTCTTCCCAAAGTTGCAATGGCACTCTTGTCTCCTTTTTCCTCTTCCTTGAGATGATATGTTATGTATTCTCTATGGAATTAGGGTTAGGAAAACCTAATATAAACCCCATAATCCCGCGGCTAATCCTGGATCGTAGGATACGATCGAACGGTGTATAAAATATTCCTGAAATTTCGTTCATCCCGCCAACCGAACTCGGACCGACTTTGGTTTTGAGTTTCTGGAACACCACACCGAACTCGAACCGAGTTCGGCCCGAACTCTGTCTCCCCCCTGTACAGCCGAATGCTCCTCCTTCCTACCGAGTTTCTTCGACCTCTCGAATGGCTCTCGTCACCTCCCCGAGCTTCTCTGACCACAGACAACACTCGTCGCACTCCGGAGTATTCTCCACATAGGTTGGAAACCCCACCCACTCCAACAGATGCTTTCTACTGCAGCTTGTATTAAGCACCAATAGTGGTGTAAATGGTTTTACTCTTGATCCTTTTCTCATGGAGTTCATTTTGACCCATCTAGATATAAAGATGCATGTCAATTATTTACTTATTTTGCTAACAAATCTGAACCTGATGTAGCAGTATACTACTACACAATAGTAACCAAATCTAAATCCACTATCCAGAAATGTCCAGTTAGGTTGGCCTATCGTCTTTATCTGAACATAAGACCATGTAGGACTTCAATTTTCCCTATGAAGTTTAGACTATTTTTATATACTATTATTTTATAGTTTGACCTCCATTTTCATCATCCATCCTTACCGTTGATGTCTAATCCATTCATATTCATATTTATTCTTGTAAATACATTATTGTTGTTTATTGATCAGTATCTTATCCAGATCATTTACTTATAATATTGCCACTGCCTCTTTTTGTACTAAATACTACTAGCACATCTAGCACATATAATCTGCATATGTTCTGTTTGTATTTGTTTCATGATTTTCATCAATACTGAATACAATAACACACAACAATACTGAATATGAACAGAAAAATTCCTTTCAGAAATACGAAATACCTGTACCAAAATTTTAATGCTGAAATATGAAATCTTAGCTTTATTTCAGGTGAGCTTAGAAAAACAATCAACTTCAACTTTATACAGGCAAGACAATAATGTTCTTTGTTTCTTTTCTTGTTCAAGTTCATGATGCATCTATCGTATTGTCGACATGCACCAGAGACAATCTTACTGATCTTATGAATAGAGATATACAACCTCATTTAGAATAGATGCAAAAAACTTGTTTTTTTTTTTGACGATATGGAGGGTTTCATGAACATGAGTACCAAATTTGCGTGTTTCATGCATCAGTACTAGATTTGGAGGTTCCAAAGAAGAATAAACAATTAGCTCCCACATACGAAAACACTAACACAGAGGATGTTGTCCAGGCAACTGCAGATTTCAGTCCAAGTGTTTCGGAAGATTATTTCATCTCTCATTCTCCTGAGCTCGTGGGGATCCAGCAGGGGATTGAGGATGCTTTTATGAGGATATTTTTATGAACTCGTGGGGATCCACCAGGACTCTCGGAAACTTTGTCAAGGTTTGAACTATATCGCTTTTAATTGTTTTGCTTTAGAAATGTTTCGGTGCAATTTATTACAATAGTTTAACAATCAAGATTCAGTTTTTGCTTCCGGGGTTGATTGGTTACTGCTAATTAGAACTTAAAACATTGATCTTTAGGTATTTTTGATGTATTGAAAACACAATGTGCACTTCTGATAAAGAACATATGCCAAATAGAGAATTAAGTGGTGCTTCCAAGGTCATTTAGTATAAAACAGCTACATGATTTTGGGGCTGACCATATGTAGGAAGTTTTTATTTCTAACAGAAATTTGACCAAATAGAGGATACAATATTGTTTAGTCAAATAACCCAATCATCTTTGAAGTTTGATTGAACTTCATGATTTGAAGTTGTTCCCCTTCTCATTCATTTTTTTTAACCTAGATTCAGCTTGACATAGTCCCGGGTTTTTTAAGTCCTTGAACTTTATGATTTGAAGGTGTCCTATGGTTGCCTATATTATTCAGCGTATTCTTCCAAATTCTCTGGTTCCTTATATAATTAGTTTATGATACTGCAGATACTGTGTTGTATTTGATCCACTTGATGTTTCCTCTAAAATTGACTGTGGTTATTCAATTGAAACTCTATGATTTTCTTCCTTCAGTATTATTTTGGTTGATTATTTCATTTTCTGGAGCTGATCCTAACGTTTGGCGGCCAAATGTTGTATCTAATATTATTTCACTAAGACACATGAACATATACACATCTTTCAAAAAATCAAGCAATCAATTGTTTGAAAGAGGTTAATGGCTATGTAGCATTAGAGTTTTTGTTAATAAAAGCTTGTTATTCCATAGTATCAGTGTGAAGAACTTAAGATTAGTTGAGGAGAATCATCACCCTTCTTATATATTTGGAAAAGTATACACTAGTATCTTATATGACTATTTCCATCTCCAGATATTTGGTATTTACATGGAGAACTTTAGATGATGTACTGCAACCTGGGAACCAGATGCTAGTAGCTGGCTATTGTATGTAAGGAAGTTCTTGCATGGTAAGTTATTATTGCTTCTTTTCTTACATGTTGTTAGAGAGGAAATGACCCTTTAACCTAGAAGCCACAAAAGTTTGGGATAAAAGCTTTCTTGCTATTGTTGTTCTTGTTGTTGTCGTGCTTGTTGTTTATTACATGACTTTCACACATAAATACTAGTTATTCTGCTTAACATGAAGCATTATAGTAAAATTTAGCTATATAAAAGGAAACCAGATTAGTTTGTATTGTATCTAATCATTTATTCATTATATTGCAATCATCAACTTTATCCATACTTTTGGGAAAGAAGCGCATAAATCTTTCCCCAAATCAGAGAGTACCTGCGAGAGAACCGAGCAATACAATGCACAAACCAAACACCAAACCACAGAAATATAATCCACGCAGACACAGAAAATTTTGACGTGGAAAACTCTTACTGGAAAAACTACGGGACAATCGGAGTCCAACCCTGAAGAACCTCCACTAATATAATAAAGGGAATACACCCTCTACAAGCTCCTCCCGATCCAACACGGATCACCACAACACTTAAGAATAGAAAATAGATCACACTACAAATATCGAAGACAATGAAAAATTATCTAAAATGATCTTCTCCTCCGAAACGGCCTTCAATCCTTCTTTCTTCTTTCCAAAGTTGCAATGACACTCTTGCCTCCTTTTTCCTTTTCCTTGAGATGATATGTTATGTATTCTCTATAGAATTAGGGTTAGAAAAACCTAATATATATACCCCCTAATCCCGCAGCTAATCCTTGACCGTAGGCTATGATCCAACAGTGTATAAAATACTCCTAAAATTTCATTCAGTCCGCCAACCAACTCGGACCGACTTCGGTTTTGAGGTTCTGGAACACGACACCGAGTTTGGCCCGACTTCGATTTTGAGTTTCTGGAACACCACACCGAACTCGGACCAAGTTCGGACCGAGTTTGGCCCGAACTCTGTCTCCCCCTGTACAGCAGACTGCTCCTCCTTCTTTCCGAGTTTCTTTAACCTATCAAATGGCTCTCGTCACTTCACCGAGCTTCTCTGACCACAGACGGCGCTCGTCACACTCCGGGGTGTTCTCCACATAGGTTGGAAACCCCATCCACTCCAACAAATCTCCCTCTTCACAACTATGTGGAGGGGATCGTCATCCCGACAATTTGCCTGCAGTACTCAAACTTTCCCTTTAGAAGAATCTTTGTGAACATATCTACTCCGTTGTCGTCTGTATGAACCTTCTCAACCACTTCTTTCTTCTCAACAGCATCCTATATCCAATGATACCTGGTCTCAATGTGCTTTGACCGGCTATAAAATATCTGGTTCTTTACAAGGTGAATAGCACTCTGACTATCGCAAGCAAAGGATACTGCTCCTGTTTAGCCCAATTTCCTGCAATAGCTTTTTCATCCACAACAACTTCTTGCAAGTCTTCGTCATCGTAATATACTCTGCCTTTGTCGTCGATAAGGCAACACACTTCTGCAAATGCGACTGCCACGATACTGCTCTACCAACAAACATCATCACATAGCCTGAAGTCGATCACCTCGTGTCTACATCTCCAGCCATATCAGTGTTGGTATACCCAACCAGCTTTGGCTCGTCACCACCAAATAAAAGTCTCCAATCGGCAGTGCCCTGAAGATATCGTAGAATCCACTTGACCCCACTCCAATGTACCCTTCCAGGATTGGATGTGTACCTGCTAACTGTGCCGACTGCGTAAGCAATGTCTGGCCTCGTACATACCATAATATACATAAGACTTCCCACGGCTGAGACATATGGAACCTGCTCCATATCTTCATTCTAATCCTCGGTAGATGGGCACTGCTCCTCAGTGAACTTTAAGTGAGCCGCAAGGAGGTTACTCACTTTCTTCGACCCGTCCATCCCGAAACGCTGAAGTACCTGGTGAATGTACTTCTTTTGGGACAAGTGTAGCAACTTGGACTCTTTCTCTTGGCCGATCTCCATCCCAAGAATAGTCTTTGCTGTGCCCAAATCCTTCACAGAGAATGCCGTGCCCAGTTGGCGCTTCAACTCCGCTATCCTAGTGGCATTTCGACCAACCAGTAGTATATCATCCACATCGAGCAGTAAAATGATAAAATTATCCTCGGCAAAGTACCTCACAAATACACAGTGGTCCGACGTCATCCGTGCATAACCATGCTCCCCCATAAATGACTCGAACTTCCTATACCACTGCCTCGGAGCCTGTTTCAGACCATACAAGCTCTTCCTCAATCGACAAACCAAATATGACTTGCCCTTCTCACAGAATCCCTCTGGCTGCTCCATGTAAAACTCCTCCTCAAGATCACCGTAGAAGAATGCCATCTTCAAGTCCATTTGCTCGACCTCCAAGTCAAAACGGGTTGCCAATGCTAGAACTACCTGTATAGACGACTGCTTGACGACTAGCAAAAAGATCTCATCATATCTTCCCCTTTTCGCTGATTGTAGCCTTTAACTACCAGCCTCGCTTTGTATCGAGGCCGAATAGCATCATCTGTCTGCTTCACTCTGAACACCCATCAATTTTTCAAAGCCTTATTGCCCTTTGACAACCGCACCAGATCATAAGTAGAGTTAACCTCCACGGAACTCATCTCCTCCTGTATGGCCTCTAACCACTCCTGCCTGTGTTCGTCTTCCATAGCCTCTGCAAAACTTTCGGGTTCTCCCCCGTCAGTCAGTAGCACATACTCACCCGGTGAGTATCTCGTAGATGGATGACGCTCTTTATTGCTTCTAATCAACGGAACCACTGGTGCTGGCTGTATATCTACAACCTCCTCCCCTCCAAGAACTGTCTCCTCAGCATGCTCATCCTCCTGAGGGTCACCCTGACCACCATCAGCAGATTGATGATCAAGGTTGGAAGCAACTCTATGTACTGGATCCCCCATAACTGGATCCTCTGCGATGTCCTCTGGAAACTGCTCGAAATAAAATGACTCTAACTCAGGCAATTCCTCAGCCTCAGAAGGTATCTCGAAATCCTGAGTGTTGATTATGGTTTGATCCTCGACGAATAACACGTCCCTACTTCTATAGAGCTTTCTTTCTACTGGATCGTAGAGTCTATAGCTAAACTCATCCCGACCGTAGCCGACAAGGACGCACCGTCCTGTCTTTGGCTCAAGTTTGGATCTCTCTTCCTTGGGTACATGTATGAAGGCCTTACAACCAAACACTCGCAGGTGATTGTATGACGGCTCTTTGTCGTATCATACTTTGTCAGGCACATCATCTTGCAAAGAAGCACTAAGAGATAAATTAATAATATAAGGAGCTGTGTAAAGTGCCTCACCCCAATAGCTGCCTGACAAGTTTGCTTCTGACAGCAAACACCACACCCTCTCCATCAGCGTCATGTTCATCCGCTCAGCTACACCGTTAAGCTGCGATATCTTTGGTGGAGTCTTCTGGTGTCGTATTCCTTGCTCTCTGCAATAAAAATCAAAGGGACTCGTCACCATTGTCCGACTTAACATAAAGCAGCTTCTTGCCCGTCTTCCTTTCAACAGAGACCTGAAACTCCTTGAAAGTGCCGCACCCGATCCTTAGTCTTAAGGTATAGACCAAAACCTTTCTGGAACAGTCATCAATAATTATTACAAAATAAGAAGCATCACAATGGATTTTACCTTCATAAGACCGCAGACATCCGAATGAATCAACTCGAGCAACGCCGACTTTCTTGAACTTGGGTAACTTTGGAAAGATACCCTATTTTGCTTCCTTGCCAAAAAGTGCATGCTCTTCTCCAACTTTGTAGACTTTAGTCCTGGAATCACCTTCTTGTTCACCAAGTATCTCATCCCATTCTCGCTGATATGGCTGAACCGCCTATGCCACAATTCAGTGGATGCATCAGAAGCTGCGTTAACCTCTTATGACCTCTGTGCTCTCCCTTCCATATAGTAGAGTCTGGACCTCTTGCTTCCTCTGGAAATCACCATCGAACCTCTGGAAAGCTTCTACTAACTGTTCCAGAAGAGACTGAAGAAACCCTGGTCATCCAACCTTCCAACCGACACCAGGTTGAAATGGATATCAGGGACATAACGGACATCTTTGAGAACAAGAACTGCACCCATCTTTGTCCTCGAGTGCACGTCTCCAATGGCAACTGCCTTTGACACATATCCATTGCCCATCTTTAACACTCCACAGTCGCCTGTTTTGTAAGTAGCAAATAGTGCCCTGTTGTGAGATACGTGCACTGAAGCACCTGAGTCCACCAGCCAAGAGTTGTTATCGCAGGTGAGGTTCATAACTACCTCATCACATAAAATGATCACGTCGGCTCCATTTGTCGAGGCCGCCGCTGTAGTGTTCTCGCTTTGCTTTCGCTTGTCGCCCTTCTTCTTTATCTTTCAAGCTAAACAGTTCTGCTTGATGTGGCCCTTCTTGCCACAATGGTAATACTCCGAGTCCTCGTACCGACCCTTGGACCTTTCCCTACTTTTGTCTCTGCCACCGCCTGGACCCCCTGCTTTTACCCCTTCCACGACTCTCTGAAACAAGCACCTCTGAGTAGAATGTGGATGAATTATCCTGAGAACGTCTCCGCATCTCTTTATTTAGTACCCCACTCTTGGCAAAGTCCAGACCGACTACGCCTTCCGGAGCAGAAGCGATCATAGACACTCGTACGGTCTCCCACGAGTCTGGCAATGGACACAGCAGCCATAGTCCCTGAACCTCGTTGTCAAACTTGACTCCCATCGAGGATAGCTGGTCAACCATGTCCCTGAAACTCACTCAAGTGATCCGTAATAGACGCCCCATCTTTGTACCGCAAACTCATCATCATCCGGATCAGGAAGAAATTATTTACCCTGGTCTTTTTCGCATACAAAGATTCCAGCTTATCCCACAGTGTCCTCGCGTGCTTAATACTGGCAACGTGGTTGTACACGTTCTCTTCAACGAACTACCTGATGTACCCACACACCTGTATATGCTCAAAATTTCAGTCCTCTTCGGATTTGTCACTGGGCCTCTCAGAAGCAAATACCGACAGATACAGCTTCTTGAAAAATAGCAGATCCTTTATCTTGCTCTTCCCGTAATAATAATAGATACCGTTCAGGTTTACCATGCACACCGGCTTCGCGTCCATCTCTCCCCCCTGGTTTACCTGTCAACTTTTAACACTCTTCTGAAAATTTCAGAACCTGTCTCTGATACCACACTGTTGGGAAAGAAGGGCGGAAACCTTCCCCCAAATCAAAGAGTACCTGCGAGAGAACCGATTAATACAACGCACAAACCAAACCCCAAACCACAGAAAAATAATCCACGCAGGCACAGAGAATTTTGACGTAGAAAATCCTTGTGGAAAAAAATATGCGACGATCGAATTCCAACCCTGAAGAACCTCCAATAATGGAATAAAGAGAATACACCATCTACAAGCTCCTCCCGATCCAATACGGATCACCATATTAGGAATAGAAAATAGATCACACCACGAAGAAAGAAGACAATAAAAAATTACCCAAAATGATCTCCTCCGAAACGGCCTCCAATCCTTCTTTCTTCTTTCCAAAGTTGCAATGGCACTCTTGTCTCATTTTTTCTCTTCCTTGAGATGATATGTTATGTATTCTCTATGGAATTAGGGTTAGGAAAACCTAATATATACTCCCTAATCCCGCAGCTAATCCTGGACCGTAGGATACGATCCAACGGTGTATAAAACACCCCTGAAATTTCGTTCATCCCGACGACTGAACTCGGACCGACTTCGGTTTTGAGGTTCTAGAACACGACACCGAGTTCGGCCCAAATTCGGTTTTGAGTTTATGGAACACCACACCGAACTCGGATCGAGTTCGGCCCGAACTCGGTCTCTCCCTGTACAGCAGAGTGCTCCTCCTTCCTACCGAGTTTCTTCGACCTCTCGAATGGCACTCGTCACCTCCCCGAGCTTCCCTGACCACAGACGGCGCTCGTCGCACTCCGGCGTATTCTCCACATAGGTTGGGAACCCCACCCACTCCAACAGATGCTTTCTACTGCAGCTTGTATTAAGCACCAATAGTGGTGTAAATGGTTTTACTCTTGATCCTTTTCTCATGGAGTTCATTTTGACCCATCTAGATATAAAGATGCATGTCAATTATTTACTTATTTTGCTAACAAATCTGAACCTGATGTAGCAGTATACTACTACACAATAGTAACCAAACCTAAATCCACTATCCAGAAATATCCAGTTAGGTTGGCCTATCGTTTTATCTGAACATAAGACCATGTAGGGCTTCAATTTTCCCTATGAAGTTTAGACTATTTTTATATACTATTATTTTATAGTTTGACCTCCATTTTCATCATCCATCCTTACCGTTGATGTCTAATCCATTCATATTCATATTTATTCTTGTAAATACATTATTGTTGTTTATTGATCAGTATCTTATCCAGATCATTTACTTATAATATTGCCACTGCCTCTTTTTGTACTAAATACTACTAGCACATCTAGCACATATAATCTGCATATGTTCTGTTTGTATTTGTTTCATGATTTTCATCAATACTGAATACAATAACACACAACAATACTGAATATGAACAGAAAAATTCCTTTCAGAAATACGAAATACCTGTACCAAAATTTTAATGCTGAAATATGAAATCTTAGCTTTATTTCAGGTGAGCTTAGAAAAACAATCAACTTCAACTTTATACAGGCAAGACAATAATGTTCTTTGTTTCTTTTCTTGTTCAAGTTCATGATGCATCTATCGTATTGTCGACATGCACCAGAGACAATCTTACTGATCTTATGAATAGAGATATACAACCTCATTTAGAATAGATGCAAAAAACTTGTTTTTTTTTTTTGACGATATGGAGGGTTTCATGAACATGAGTACCAAATTTGCGTGTTTCATGCATCAGTACTAGATTTGGAGGTTCCAAAGAAGAATAAACAATTAGCTCCCACATACGAAAACACTAACACAGAGGATGTTGTCCAGGCAACTGCAGATTTCAGTCCAAGTGTTTCGGAAGATTATTTCATCTCTCATTCTCCTGAGCTCGTGGGGATCCAGCAGGGGATTGAGGATGCTTTTATGAGGATATTTTTATGAACTCGTGGGGATCCACCAGGACTCTCGGAAACTTTGTCAAGGTTTGAACTATATCGCTTTTAATTGTTTTGCTTTAGAAATGTTTCGGTGCAATTTATTACAATAGTTTAACAATCAAGATTCAGTTTTTGCTTCCGGGGTTGATTGGTTACTGCTAATTAGAACTTAAAACATTGATCTTTAGGTATTTTTGATGTATTGAAAACACAATGTGCACTTCTGATAAAGAACATATGCCATTTGTGGTATGCAACTCTGTTATCTGGTTGACATATAATGAGATTGAATTTGTTTTCGTATTCTTGCAGAGCTATACAAGATGGTTTGTGATAGTAAAGAAACCGAATTGAATATAAATATACATGCTGTCATGCTGCCCCAATATGCAGATTCAAGCTTAGAGAGTAATATAAGAAACGGCAACTCAGGTATATTTTCTGCCCCAAAATGTACTTTACCCATGAAAGGAAAGGCTTTACTACCCGAGAATGTACTAAGTAAATGTACATAGAAGAAACTTATGTTTTATAAAACAGCAGTCACACCATGTTAAAGCTTCAAACTTGTTTTCTTCATAAAACCTCCATTTTAACTCCAAATCAATTGAATCAAAAGTCAAAATCGTCCAAAATTTAATTCTCTACAACATGGAATAATTAATTTTCAAAAATGCTAAGTTTTTGGAGATCATTCCCACGAAATTCCATAAAACCCTAACTTTGAAACTTAGATCTACGCCAAAATATCCATCAAAACCGAAAATGTCAAGTATTAAAGATATAAAGAATCATAATATACACATTATAGACTAATAATATGCAAGAAATATCAAAGAATTAAAATATGCAATAAATCATGTTTCTCCATTTGTGCAAGATGTACTTGCCTAAGCTCCAACGAAAAAAGAATTGAAAGTGTAGAATGAGGGAAGAGAGAGAGAAAGAAAATGGGTCACCTTGAGACGGTCATGAAAAGTGTAGCAGCAAGGGGATGGACACTATCTTCAGTGAACTTAAAGTGAGCAGCAAGGGGGTTACTAACTTTCTTCGACCCGTCCATCCCGAAACGCTGAAGTATCCGGTGAATGTACTTCTTTTGGGACAAGTGTAGCAGCTTGGACTCTCTCTCTCGGCTGATCTTCATACCAAGAATAGTCTTCGCTGAGCCCAAATCCTTCATAGAGAATGTCGCGCCTAGTTGGAGCTTCAACTCTACTATCCTGGTGGCATTCCGACCCACCAACAACATGTCATCAACATAAAGCAACAAAATTATGAAATCATCCTCGGCTAAGTACCCTACAAAAACATAATGATCCAACGTCGTTCGTGCATAGCCATGCTCCCCCATAAATGACTCAAACTTTCCGTACCACTGGCTCGGAGCCTGTTTCAGACCATACAAGCTCCTCCTCAACCGGCAGACCAAATATGATTTGCCCTTCTCACAGAATCCCTCTGGCTGCTCCATGTACAACTCCCCCTCAAGATCATCGTGGAGGAATGTCGTCATCACGTCCATTTGCTCGACCTCTAAGTCGAAACTAGCTGCCAATGCTATTACCACCCGTATAGACGACTGCTTGACAACCGGCAAAAATATCTCTTCATAATCTATATCTTTTCACTGACCGTAGTCTTTAACTACCAGCCTCGCTTGGTATCGAGGGCGAGTAGCATCATCTATCTGCTTCACTCTGAATACCCATCGATTCTTCAAAGCCTTCTTCCCCTTTGGCAACCGCATCACCTCATAAGTATAGTTGGCCTCCAAGGAACTCATCTCCTCCTGCATGGCCTCCATCCACTCCTACCTGTGTTCATCTTCCATAGCCTCTACCAAACTTTCGGGTTCTCCCCCGTCAGTCAGTAGCACATACTCACCCGGTGAGTATCTCGTAGATGGTCGACGCTCTCTATCGCTCATTCTCAATGGAACCACTGGTGTTGGCTGTATATCTATAGTCTCCTCCCCTCCAAGAACTGCAACTGCCTCCTCGGCATGCTCATCCGCCTGAGGGTCACCCTGACCACCATCAGCATGCTAATGATCAAGGTTGGGAACAATTCCATGTACTGGCTCCCCCATAACTGGATCCTCTGCGATGTCCTCTGGAAACTGCTCGAAGAGAAATGACTCTAACTCAGGCAATTCCTCAGCCTCAGAAGATATCTCGAAATCCTGAGTATTGGTCATGGTCTGATCCTCGACGAATATCGCGTCCCTGCTGTAATGTCCCGCAATCGCATGGTGCATTACAATGGGTTGGATTGAATGAGGCAATAGCTGGTTACATTTTGATTTATTGAATTTGGGAACAAGTATTGATTGAGTTGGTTTCATGTGCAGATCGCTAGCGGAGTTCGATGGAAATCAGGTGTTCGTTCAGAGCAGTATTGGGATAGCTGGATTGGAGCGATAATATCGTCTTCCTTAGTTCGATCGGTCGGATGATTTGGAGAGCATGGCCTGCTTGCACGGTCATACCAATTGAGTATATCGTGCTTTGCATCAGACCACGGGTTCAAGGGATCAGTCGTATCGGCAAGACAGGGTGCTTAACGGAATCAGACTCGGTGAGTGGGCTCTGTCCCTTCTCCTCTACTCCTTTATGCCTAATAATATGGAACACACGTAATGGCTTAAACACTTGGAGTGGAACTTGGAAATCACTGCACTGAGGCGTGCATAGAGTGTGCGTCTTTTTTTGGATATGATCTGTGGCTTGAGTTGTTTTGCGCTGGGACAGTTGGAGCTTGAATAGGTAGTTGGAGCTTGAGTAGATCATCTTGGTTGGAACATCGAGGCATTTCGGACGGACGAACAAGCGTGCATCCGTGCACGAGTATAAGTTGGATGCTTTGTCAAGCAAAGTGTGCAGTTGTGGTTCGAAACCGAACAACTGTATCGGTAAGGGCATTATGCCACAGACTTTTCTGACCGAGGGGTGTTGCACCAATTTGGAACATTGTGCCAAGAAGCGGCATAGTGCCTATGGGGATAACTTGAGATGGTGCCTTGGGATATAAGTTGGAGAATGGTTATGGATAGTTGGTTGGATTGAGGCTTAGATAGTTTGGCGGAGCGAGAATGCTCGATTCTCTTGTCATACCTACTTGGTGTTTGCATCGGTCACGGACAACCTATTGCACACAGGGTTTGGCTTCCTCGAACCGAATATGCTCCGGGGCACAGGGACCGTTCGGCCATGGAGGAGACAAATGGTAGCGTGCCTTGGGCACGGTGCCGTCAGTTCGATTCGAACAGGCGGGCTAGCTACTTAGTGCTGGATCGAGTAGAATTGCAGTTGATCACGTCCTTTATGGATTGGCCAGTGACTTCATATAGATAAAAGTTGGTTTGCTTTGCTTTGGTTGGTTTATGCTTTTCGTGTAGGCGGCGGCCACCTTGTCTCGACAAGAGTGTGCATGTCAAAAATTGGATTAATAAGGCTTGGATTGAGGACGGATATTGAGGCTTGGATTGTGGTTTGATAGGTCGCGTTGCTTGGGTTTGAGTAGGACGGTTTGCATGCTAGTTTCCCTTTGAGTTGGATATCTACTTGTATATTTTTTTTGAGTTGAATGCTTGCATGTTTAACCTGTTTTATAGTTTTTCTTAACATGTCATACCTCTGCCATGAAATGAATCTAGGATTCAAGTAGAAAGATCATCATATAACTGTTTGTATTTTACTATTTTACTTAGTGTCGGTTTAGACGAGTGGGTTATCCCGCTCACCAGTACGGCTGTGTACTGACCCACGTTTATGGGAATTATTTCAGGTATGCAGGTGTAGTGGCGCTGCTTGGATATACGGGGCATGATGTATGGAACGGTAAGTACCTTTGTGGGCAAGAGAAAGAGCAAGAGTATTGCATCGCTTTTGAGGCAATCTCCTTTGTTGCATTTTCATTTGGACTTTATCAAGAGCTTCGCTGCGTATACTCTGATGTGTGCTTGGTACACAAATTCACTGCAACTTGGTCGTTTCGATAATAACTTTGATGTTTGACAACGACGCCTTGGGCGAGCGCAACTCCAGGTTCGTACGGCATCACGTTTCGATGAGAACGATTGTCCTGCGGGAGCGCTACAACATGGTGATTTTCGTTCAGCGGAGATGATTGAGCTTGCGGGAGATTGGGGCGTGACATATTGGTATCAGAGCGCCCGGTTTATTTCCTCGGACTTGGTCCTTCCTTTCATCACAAACTCTAAATAGCTTTTGCGTGTCGTTTAGCTCTTGGCTCTACTCGATGCCGCATTGGATATTTCATGCAATAAGTCTATATATTTGTTGGTTGTGGGTTTATGTGTTCTTCGTTGTGTTGCTTTTATTGGTTTTCGGTAGATCGCTTAGCATCGTTGGGCGTTGTTGCATTTGTGCAACAAGTTGAGAGGTGTCGTTGGATTGGTTTGGCTTGTCGTTTGGAGAAATTCTAGTTGCATCAGTGGAGCAGTTGGTTGGCAGGCGAGATTAGTTATGTGGCATATTGTGAGTAGAAGCATCAGATGAGATTGGATCGTTGCACGAGTTGCTCGTGTAGCGAATGTGTTGGATGGAGTTTAAATTTTGGCTGGGTATATCATAGAGAGCATTGGTTGAGTAGGTTTAAGTTTTGGCTAGGAATATCAAGAGAGAGTTGCATGAGTTGCTCGTACAGCAAATGTGTGGGACAGTTGGGTATTGGGTTGGATTACTTTGAAGAGATCGTTGCACGGGTTGCTCGTGTAGCGAAAGTATCAGACGGTTTGAGAAATAGTTGGAAGTATTGAGAATGGGACATGGCACAAGTTATAGAGCATGATTTATAAAAGAGTTAGATGGTTCATGCATTGGCTGAGTTTTCTGTCAGACTTTAGTTGGGGATGGCAGTATCACGCATAAGGGATGATTCGAAAGGATCTTGGGTCAGGGCAAAGGAGGGTGACGTGAGGAGTGACTTGATTCAGAGTGGTATATAGAATACCACATAGTGAGTAAGGCATTGGAATATTTTGGATAAACATCAATAGAATTGCCGCAACGGACGCGAGTAACAGGAATATAAGTTGGTTGGTGCATATCGCTTGAGTTAGGAAATGGAAAATGGAGCAAGCGAGTATCGAGTTGCGATCGACAACATCACCCTAAAATATTCGGTTCGGAATAGATGTTCGTCGACGCAGAGTAAGCACAAGAGCGACTATATTTCCAAGTAGTATATAGTGCAATAGAATTTGACTCAGGTATTCTTCGATACTTTAGGCTTGAGAAATCAAGAACGGACTTGTGCAATGGAAGTATCGTTGGACTTAAGTGATGGACGAGAACGGAACAAGCAATGGAAAAGAGTGTTTGGAATTTAAAGGATTGAGGTAGACCAAGTATTGGAAACTAGTTGAGATCGATAAGATTGAAAGCTAAATATCAGAGTTCTCTTGCACGATTTGGAAGTTCGGTGGAGCACTCATGGATGCAAAGAGAGAGTTGAGCATGAGGAACAAACAGTTGGGATATGCTTGAGCGAAGCGATGGGTGAATCGAAGGATAGCGGGCACAGACTACGAATTTGGGCAATATATTGGAGCTGTTGGTTGAGTAATAAAACACAATCTGATTGGAGGGACAATGCGATGGATTCGAACGAACTTGAAGGATTACGGATATTGGCGCTCGAGAAGTTGGACTCAAGTTTAGCGGAAGTAAAATTTGGCTAAATGGTGCAACGATGGAAGACGGATTCTTTGGTAGGCGAGAACGGGTATGAGGCAAGTCTAGTTGATGTTAAGTCAGATTAGAAGTTAACACTTGTAGTACTGAGACGAATTGAGGCAACAAGTAAAGGCAATATGGATTTAAGATTTATGTTGGAATCGATGCACGAGTCATTGAGAGTATGTGGACTAATCGGAATATAGAGAAATCAAGACGGACTAAGGAATGGAACGAGAGCAAAGATTGTGGCGGTGGGACCTTTCAAGATAGCTAAATGAGATAGCAACGTTGGAGCAAATCACTGTACTGTTTGAGCAGTTGGACGTGCACTGTGAAACGTGGCAAACGGATAAGAATTTGGAGCAAGTTCATGGTTTCAAAAATCATTGCAAGTGGTAGTGCGAGAAGTCAAAATTGAGCAGTTTGGAAAATTTGATAGATTCAGGACAGAACAGCGGAGTGATTGGAAGACAGATTTCATGAATGCAGTTCTCGAAATTATGGCTTGGATAGATAGTGAGACTCTAGGTGGTTAAGCGGCGTTGGTTGACAGATTCATCAGAGGTAGTGCATGAAGTTCTCGTAGTCAGAAGTTTGTTCGAATGGAATGGTTGGATTATGGCTCAGATTTGCAGAGGAGTTATAGCATGGTTCGTAGTAACTGTCCATCGTGATGACTTACAATTATCGAACGTAGCTTTGGGACAGCTGACCCTAGCGACTTGACCGCCAAATCAGAGATGAATATTGTAGACCCATAGAACGACCCTTGCGGTGGCTCATTTGGGAATGCATCGAGGATGAATGTGAGTAGTATGTATTGGAGATTGGCCTAAGTGACTGAGTGTTGGATTTAAGAGATCCTTGGGATAGCCTTCAGTTGAAGATGCAGCCGGAAGACCGAAGCGATGGTGAAAATGGCCTAAGTCAACTGATGAGATTCAGAATTGCAGATTTTTGAAAATGGCATCGCCTCTGACTCGTCGTGCCCCAGAAGGGAATAGCATTCATATGAATTGACGACTGTAAAACTATCTTGTGAAGTTAAAGCAGTGGCTCGTTCAGATCAAATTCTTGCAATACTGGAAGGGACATATGTGCCTCAGACCTACAAGATACATCAGAACTTAGTCTAGGATGCGTGCTCGTACAAAAGGCGAAGGTGAAATCCTGTGCTTTGAGACAGTGGAAGCAACGCGAAGAACTATTCTATGTGCGACCTAGGAATTATGGCGAGTATGTCCACGTTGAAATTGTGGCGACACGATCCCTTTGGCATGGCGGCAAAATCTTTGTGGATCACACGAACCTTAATATAGATGTTCACCCAGTGAGGTATTGAGATTGAGGAAGAGGTGTTGGGCTGAGCTGATCTAAGAGCAAAGTTTGATTTTTGGGTAAGTCGCCTAGCTGGGGTAGTATCAGTCGATCATTCGGTGCGTGGGATAATATTTGGGGATGGTGGTTGCAGAATATTGTGCGATTGAAGTCATGATAGAGTTTGGTTAGTTGAGCTGGGACGGTGCTAGTGTGGATTCAAAAATAGTTGGATGGATTGAGTTGGAACACGAACTGATTTGAGTCAGGTTGGAAGATCGTCAGTGGAAATCATCGTATTTGAGAATAGTGCTTGTGCAAATAGGTTATGGAATGAATGTCAGGATTGGCTCAATTGGGAGTAAAGCAAATGAATGCCTCGGACATAAAGATACCCTTGTAACTTGTCCAAATTCGCTATTGCTAAGCTCGGCTGAATTGCATATATTTCAGGGACGCCTTAAATACGTGTATGATCCAAAAACTAAGCGATATGAGAAATTCGTACTGACCTGCAAGGAGGATGTGGGAATATGGAATTTGTGAGAGCGTTCAACGCGACCGGCTTGCTGAGTCTGGATTAAGAGAATATGAGTTGCATGGAGCAGAGTTATGAATTGGGCAAGCGACATGCAGTAAGGAATGAATACTTGCTTGTTTCGAGTACGAACATAATTCTAAGTGGTATATTATGTAATATCCCGCAACCACGGTGCATTAAGTTGAGTTGGATTGAATGATGCAATAGCTAGTTATATTTTGATTTGTTGGATTTGGAAACAAGTATTGATTGAGTTAGTTTCATGTGCAGATCGCTAGCGGAGTTCGATGGAAATCAGGTGTTCGTTCAGAGCAATACTGGGATAGCTGGATTGGAGTGATAATGTCGTCTTCCTTAGTCCGATCGGTAGAATGATTTGGAGAGCACGGCCTGCTTGCACGGTCATACCAATTGAGTAGATCGTGCTTTGCATCGGACCACGGGTTCAAGGGATCGGCCGTATCGGCAAGGCAGGGTGCTTAACAGAATCAGACTCGGTGATTGGGCTCTGCCCCTTCTCCTCTACTCCTTCATGTCTAATAATATGGAACACACATAATGGCTTGAATACTTGGGCTGAAACTTAGAAATTACTACACTGAGACGTGCATAGAGTGCACGTCGTTTGGTTGGATATGATCTATGGCTTGAGTTGGTTTGCGTTGGGGCAATTGGAGCTTGAGTAGGCAGTGGAGCTTGAGTGAATCATCTTGGTTGGAACATCGAGGCATTTCGGGAGGGCGAACGAGCGTGCATCCCTGCAAGAGTATAAGTTGGGCGCTTTGTCAAGCAAAGCATGCAGTTGTGGTTCAAAACCGGATAACTGTATCGGTGAGAGCATTGTGCCACGGACTTTTCTGAGCGAGGGGTATTGCACCAATTTGGAACATTGTGTCGAGAAGCGGCATAGTGCCTATGGGGATAACTTGAGATAGTGCCTTGGGATATAAGTTGGAGAATGGTTATGGATAGTTGGTTGGATTGAGGCTTAGATAGTTTGGTAGGGAGACAATGCTCGATTCTCTCGTTATACCTACTTGGTGTTTGCATCGGTCACGGACAACCTGTTGCACACAGGGTTTGGTTTCCTCGAACGGGATAAGCTCCGGGGAACCGGAACCGTTCAGCCATGGAGGAGACAAATGGTAACGTGCCTTGAGCGCGGTGCCTGTAGTTCGATACGACCAGGAGGGCTAGCTACTCAGCGCTGGATCGAGTAGAACTGCAGTTGACCACGTCCTTTATGGCTTGGCCAGTGACTTCATATAGATAAGAGTTTGTTTGCTTTGCTTTGGTTGGTTTGTGCTTTTCGTGTAGGCGGCAGCCACCTTGCCTCGGCAAGAGTGTGCATATCAAAGATTGGATTAATAAGGCTTGGATTGAGGACGGATATTGAGGCTTAGATTATGGTTCGATAGGTCGCGTTGCTTGGGTTTGAGTAAGATGGTTTATTTGATAGTTTCCCTTTGAGTTGGATATCTGCTTGTATATTTTTCTTGAGTTGAATGCTTGCATGTTTAAACTGCTTTACAGTTTTTCTTAATATGTCATACCTGTGCCATAAAATGAATCTAGGATTCAAGTAGAAAGATCATCATATAACTGTTTGTATTTCACTATTTTACTTAGTGTCGGTTTAGACGAGTGGGTTACCCCGCTCACCAGTACGGCTGTGTACTGATCCACGTTTGTGAGCATTATTTCAGGTACGCAGGTGTAGTGGCACTGCTTGGATAAATGGGGCATGATATATGGAACGGTAAGTACCTTTGTGGACAAAAGAAAGAGCTAGAGTATTGCATCGCCTTTGAGGCAATATCCTTTGTGGTATTTTTATTTGGACCCTATCGAAAGCTTCGCTGCATATACTCTGATATGTGCTTGGTATACAATACTTGACTTTCGCTGCAACTTGGTTATTTCGATGATAACTTTGATATTTGATAACATCGCCTTGGGCAAGCGCAACTCCAGGCTCGTATAGCATCACGTCCCAATGAGAACGATTGTCCTGCGGGAGCGCTGCAACATGGTGATTCACGTTCAGCAGGGACGATTGAGCTTGCGGGAGATTGGGGTGTGACACCTGCTTCTGTAGAGATTTCTTTCTAATAGATCGTAGAGTCTATAAGCAAACTCATTCTGACCGCAGCTGACAAAGACGTACCGCCTCATCTTTGGCTGAAGTTTGGATCTCTCGTCTTTCGGTACATGCAAGAAGGCCTTACAACCAAATACTCGTAGGTGATTGTATGACGGCTCTTTGTCATACCATACTATGTCAGGCACATCACGCTGCAAAGGAACACTAGGAGATAAATTAATAACATAAGCAGCTGTATAAAATTCCTCACCCCAATAGCTGCCTGGCAAGTTTGCTTCTGACAGCAAATACCGTACCCTCTCCATTAGAGTCTTGTTCATCCGCTCTGCTGCACCGTTGAGCTGGTGTTGTATCCCTTACTTTCTGCAATAAGCATCAAAGGGACCGATATACTCGTCGCCATTGTCCGACCGAACACAAAGCGGCTTCTTGCCCGTCTCCCTTTCAACGGAGGCCTGAAACTCCTTGAAAGTGGGCAGCACCTGATCCTTTGTCTTTAAGGTATAGACCCAAACCTTCCTGGAATAGTCATTAATAAATGTTACAAAATAAGAAGCACCACAAATAGATTTTACCTTCATAGGATCGTAAACATCCAAGTGAATCAACTCGAACGCCGGCTTCCTTGAACTTGGGTGACTTTGGAAAGATACCCTAGTTTGCTTCTACGCTAAACAGTGCGTGCACTTCTCCAACTTTGTAGACTTTAGCCCTGGAATCACCTTCATGTTCACAAAGTAGCTCATCCCCTTCTCGCTGATATGGCTGAGCTGCATGTGCCACAACTCAGTAGACGCATCACTAGCTGCGTTAAACCTTATGTGCCCCCAGTGTGCTTTCTTTTATATAGTAGAGTCTGGACCTCTTGCTTCCTCTGGAATTAACCATCGAACATCTGGAAAGCTTCTACTGATTGTTCCCGAAGAGACTGAAGAAACCCTCGTCATCCAACCTTCCAACCGACACCAGGTTAAAACGGATATTAGGGATATGACAGACATCTTTGAGAAAAAGAACTGCACCTGTCTTTGTCCTCAAATGCACATCTCTAATGGCAACCGCCTTCGACACATCTCCATTATCCATCTTCAACACTCCACAGTCGTCTATTGTGTATGTAGCAAATAGTGCCATATTATGAGATACGTGCGCCGAAGCACCTGAGTCCACCAGCCAAGAGTTGTCATCGCAGGGAAGGTTCATAATTACCTCATCACCTACAATGATCACGTCGCCTCCATGTGTCGAGGCCGCCGCTGTAGTATTCTCACTTTGCTTCCCCTTGTCGCCCTTCTTCTCTCTCTTTCAAGCAAAATAGTTCTGTTTGATGTGACCCTTCTTGCCACAATGGTAACACTCCAAGTCCTAGTACCGACCCTTGGGCCTTCCCCTGCTTTTGTCTCTACCACCGCCTGGACCTCTGTTTTTACCCCTTCTACGGCTCTCTAAAACAAGCGCCTCTGAGTGGGATGTGGATGAATATCCTGAGAATGTCTCCATATCTCTTCATTCAGTACCCAGCTCTTGGCAAAGTCCAGACTGCCTACGCCTTCCGGAGCAGAAGCGATCATAGAAACTTGTACAGTCTCCCACGAGTCCGTCAATGTACACAGCAGCCTTAGTCCCTGAACCTAGTCATCAAACTTGACTCCAATCGAGGATAGCTGGTCAACCATGTCCTAGAACTCACTCAAGTGATCCATAATAGATGCCCCATCTTTTTACCACAGACCCATCATCATACTGATCAGAAATAATTTATTTATCAGGAATAATTTATTTACTCCGGTCTTCTTCGCATACAAAGATTCCAGCTTATCCCACAGTATCCTCACGTGCTCAATACTGCAAACATGGTTGTACACGTTCTCGTCAACGAACTGCCTGATGTACCCATACACCTGTATATGCTCAAAATTTTAGTCCTCTTCGGATTTGTCACTGGGCCTCTCGGAAGAAAATACCGGCAGATGCAGCTTCTTGACAAATAGCATATCCTTCATCTTGCTCCTCCAGTAATGATAGCTGGTACCGTTCAGGTTTACCATGCGCACCGACTTCGCATCCATCTCTCCTCCCTAGTTTGCATGTCTACTCCTAACACCCTTCTGAAATACCAGAACCTGGCTTTGATACCACTTTATTGGGAACGAAAGTGCGAAAACCGTTCCCCAAACCAGAGAGTACTTGCGAAAGAACCGAGCAAAACGCACAAACCAAAAATACCAAACACAAATCGCAGACAAAGAGATTTTTGACGTGGAAAATCCTTGCTGGAAAAACCACTGGACGATCAGAGTCCAACCCTGAAAAGCCTCCACTAATGGAATAAGAAATACACCGACTCCTTACAAATTTTTCACCGATCCAAACGGATCACCACAACTCTTTTGGAATAGAAAATAGATTATAACCACGAAGAAGAAAGACAACGAGAAATATCCGAAACTGATCTCCTTCTTCAAAACGGCCTTCAATCCTTCTTTCTCCTCTCCAATGTTTAATAGGAACGAAAGTACGGAAATTGTTCCCCAAACCAGAGAGTACCTGTGAGAAAACCGAGCAAAACACACCAAAAAAATGCCAAACACAAATCGCAGACAGAGATTTTTGACGTGGAAAAACCTTGCGGGAAAAACCACGGGACGATCGGAGTCCAACCCTGAAAAGCCTCCACTAACGGAATAAGAAATATACGGACTCCTTACAAACTTCTCACCGATCCAAACGGATCACCACAACTCTTTTGGAACTGAAAATATATTATAACCACGAAGAAGAAAGACAACGAGAAATACCCGAAACTGATCTCCTTCTTCGAAACGGCCTCCAATCCTTCTTTCTCCTCTCCAATGTTGCAAATGCACTCTTGTCTCATTTTCTCTCCTTGTTGCTATTTTTTTTTAGAGAGAGAGATGTGATTTATTTTAGGACCAGGAGACCTATATATAGCCTCATACCCACAACTAGCATTCTTATTATAGATAAGAATATCCAATCTAAATCCAAATCCATTGACATATTCATATTATATGTAGGAATATCCAATCAAATCCATTGAGATATTCCTATTATATTTAGGAATATCCAATCCAAATAAATTGAGGTATTCCTATTATATGTAGAAATATTCAATCATACTCCGGAATATTTTCCATATATGTTGGGAACCTCACCAACTCCAACGAATCTCCCCCTTCACAACTATGTAGAGGAGGTCGTCATCCCGACAATCCGCCTGCAGGTGAGACATCTTTTTAGATGGTTTCATGCATACAATCATTAATTCCTATAAATTCGTACGTGAACGGTTGGTAATCCATATGAAAATATCCAAATGTCATCCTCCACTATGATAGAATCACTTTTCTTCCCTTGACAAATCAAAGTCACCTGGTTAAAGTTTTGAACCTTAAAGTTTTGGAAGACTTTTCAACATATCAAAGCAACACATGTTCAAATTTCGTCTTGCGCTTAAAAGCGAATTCTAAAAATAAAATAAAATAAAATATTGTTGCACGATTTTATATTTCACATCATAAGATGGGCATTGTGTGCATCCATATTTAACCCTCAATTCTTGTCATAAGTCTATAGTTCTGTGAGAATTTTTTTTAGGTTTAATATTAACTCAATATCATCAGTAGAAGTAGAACGTAGAAGTGGCTACTACAAACATGAATTATGTTGAGTCATGGGAACTTATTTAGTCCCACATTGGATAGAAAGTAGTGAGGAGACTAGCCTCCTCCTATATATATGGATCCCCTCTTTGTGAAATAAAAATTAAGTCTTTCTACATGGTATCAGAGCCAAAGCTCTGAATCCCTTTTCCAAAAAAAATTTAAAAAAACAAGAAGAATTTCCATTCCTCCTGACCCCCCCCCCCCCCCCCCCCGCCTTCCTCTTTGCGTGGAAGCCCCACACCCCCCCCATCCTCGGGTGTCGTCGACGTTTCCTGCAGGTTTACCTGCGGGTGTCGTCAAACCCGTCGTTGAATCATGGATAATCAGAAATGAACTCATGTGTGATCCTCTGATTTCGATCTCAATGTGGATTCTGAGATTAGAGAGTATACTTCCTGGAAAGTTTTACACAAATTTCTATTTCTAGTCCTGGTTCCGACAAGTTCTATCCATCGTGCATTTCTCATGTAGCATGAGTTTGGGGATATACAGATAGATGGTAAAAGTCATGATCGTATGTTGGCGTACGACACGTGTTTGAGTTGCGTTTGACCTCGTCCTTGTGTGCAACTGTGGAGATGGGAACACCTGTGACTAGTCAGGAGTTGAAAGAGATACTAGAGCGGGTGGACAGGGTAATTCAGGCAATTAGAGGAGACCTCATCAAGTAGGACAGTCGTGCCAGCACGAGAACTGTCGCAAGTGATAAAAAAGATAGAGTTGCTATCCAATGACATCAAACTTCAGGGGACGAGTGTAGCGTCCCGTTCCTCCTGTTCGAGGAGCGCGGCTAAGAAACACAGGATGGTATCGTTTGATCGGGATAGATTGAAACAAGAACTCATCCTCGTTATGGATTTGCTTCTTCAGAATCGATTCCCATATTCAGTGGACCTTGCCCCCGGGATCGACTTAGCGGCAGAGTCAGGAGGGACCTCTCCGCTGTTATCTTTTATTTCCTCGGATTTCGATGTCGCTTGTTGCTTTCGTGCTTTGAGTTAGTTTTTGAATTTGCTTGTTTTCCATGAACAGTTTTGATGGATTTCATTATTTTTGTTCATTAAACTGCTTTTCAATTCCGAAATTGAAAATAGTGGAAGAGGTATTGATCGAGCTGTTCGTGATGCAGGTGAACGAGTAGTAGGCGGCTTACGAGCGGAGTCTTGAAGCGCCTCTTTCCTTCTCCCTTCCAACCATCTAAGTGAGTGGCTACCATCCCGATTAGCTAGCCCTGCTTCCAAGTCTTCACACCTAAAACTCTTGCATTCTTGTTGCCCCGATCAAACGATACCAAGTAATAACTAAAAGACTTCAAGACAATAAGGGAATAGACTTGGATTATATTGCTTGTCAGCAAACTTTTGAACGGTTACTTACTTGCATGCTTGTTCGTTTGGAATGTTCATCATATGCACAAATACAAGTTAGAATGTATGCTTTTCTTTAAATTGTGCTATGATTAGAGCTTATCCTGAATGCAATACACTGAACAGGGAGGCTATGCAACTGAATCATGAAATATTATTTGTCCTGTACTCGTGTTGCCTCAACTGCATGAACTGTTAACTTAGTGAACATACCGTTCGATCACGGACAACTTGTGCACAAGGTCACTCGTTCATACGGACGTCGTTGGGGCACTGGCACTGATCCGGTCCGGATGGAACTCTACTGTATAGTCTACTGTACTGGACGAGATGGCTTGTAGCGCCCACTGTACTTTCACTGCAAACCATTCTCGTCTAAGACTAGTGTCCTTCATGGCATCATGCCAGTAATCCCCTGTATATTTAAACCTGTTTCAAGCTAACTTGTGTCTTCGTGGCAGGGAAGGCATGGTAAGCATTGTGCAGGTCGTTCAGACGGGCAGGTAAAAGTCACCGAACGGTGACAAGTTCATTTCAGAAAGTTCTATATGCTGCTTACTTGTAAATGAACTAAGGCAAGATAGAAACCCACAATAATATGCATGCTTCATTAAAACAACATATTGATTGGTATAGTTGGGTTAGCTCACCTTCACCAGTATGTTTCGACATACTGACCCTCGTTGAAACAGGTTCCCCGCACTAAGGCAAACCGAGCGAGGAGCCGAAGTCGTCTTCCCGATCTAGTCTAGCTGTAGGCGCATCCTGATCGCGCCGCATTTTGAAGTACTTGAAGAAAGGAGCTTGCAACTCTGTACACAATTCAGCTCCGTGGCAAAGCCGTCCTCCGGCCCGGAGGTCTTTATCATTTTGAAGTTTAGTAAAGGGATGTAATGTACAGGACTGCTATTTCATTTTATGTAAACACTTTTGTAAGTCAGTACGACAAATTTGCTGACTCGTTCAAGAGTTTGTAATAGATGTTTATTATCAATAAAGAGAACTTTTCCATGTTTCAAATTTGTGTTTTAATTTATCTGCGTACTCTGAATATGTGCTTGTTATGCAAAATATTAAAGCCTTGTGCGGGCGCAACCCCAGGCCTACACGGCGCTCACGATTTGGGGGACGCCCTAACGATTCTACGGAATTGGGTCATGACATAATGGTATCAGAGCACAGATTCAATTTCCTTAGACTCTCGTACTGGAAAAGTTCCTTTAACGATCAAATTCCTGTACGAACTCTTGAACTCGCTAGGCCAAAATGAGATACGTTCATGGAATAAGTCCATAATACATTGTGATCTTAATGTAATTTACCTTCTTTTGAAGGAATTGTACCAGCGCAATCTGCATCGCTAGCACCGGACGAAACGCAAGGCCAAGAAAGTAGTTCGGGCACTTCGGGAAGCTCTCGGAGCCAACGGGGCATATCTTAAGTCGATCCGCTTGAGCGGGTGATGCAAATGTTAGAAGCACAACGACAAAGAGATAATGCTCGCAAAGCCAAGTTCGAAAGAAATCTAGAGACCCGATTCTCAGTCCAACAGAAGTAGGTTGATGCCCTGCAACAGATCGTGCAAACTTTGGCTTCCAACCATTCTGCGGCAACAGCAGCGACTCTGGTGGAACAGCCCGTGCTTGAATTTGAGACGCCACAAATTCCAAGGCCGAGGAAAGTGACTGCCTTCGAATTTGGCCACTTCAAGAAAGTCTGCAATACTCCATTCAACGGGACTGAGAAACCAATTGTGGCTCTAGATTTGTTGGCCGAACTTGAAGACCACTTCGCTCTGCTAGCGGTCCCCGAAGAGAAGCGTGTCGCATACGCGCAACTACAGCTCTGCCTCAACGCACATGATTGGTAGGACGTGCATCGACGATCTCTTCAATTTTGATCATGGAGAGGAGGCGATCTCGTGGACGACTTTTCGTGCCGCGTTTGAAGAGGAGTTTATAACCCCTCCAGTACAACGTCAGATGGAGAACGAGTTCGTGCAACTGAGGCAAGGCAGCATGACAGTTAAACAGTATTCCGCCGAATTCAACCGACTCTCCAAATTCGCTAGGGCCTATTTACCTGATGCAGCGAGTCGAGCTAGAAGGTTTGAAGGTGGTCTACGTCCTGCCATCCATGTGCACATAGTCATTTATCAGTATCAGACAATACGAGAAGTCATAAATCATGCCCTATCACTTAAACCGCAATATCTTCATGTTTCTACCGGCGTTGTGCATACCTACAATCACAAACACCATAGCGACGATAGAGGAAATACCGCTGCAAAGCGTCCAAACAACAGTGGCAAGCATGGAGAAAAGTTAGATAAACTGTGTCACTTCTGCAGACGGCAGGGGCACGCATTTGATAAGTGTCGCCTGAGACTTGGGTTATGCTTAGTTTGTGGCAAATCAAACCATACAGTTCGTGACTGCCCATTGAGCCACCTCAATAGTCGGCCTCAACATAATGCTCCCTAACGGTTGGTTCTATTCCTAAGTTTCGGGACGAAACTTCCAATAAGTTGGGTAGGATGTAGCGCTCCGTTCCTCTTGTTCGAGGAGCGCAGCTAAGAAACACAGGATGGTATCGTTCGATCAGGATAGATTGAAACAAGAACTCGTCCTTGTTATGGATTTGCTTCTTCGGAATCGATTCCTATATTCAGTGGACCGTGCCCCTGGGATCGACTTAGCGGCAGAGTCAGGAGGGACCTCTCCGCTGTTATCTTTTATTGCCTCGAATTTTGATGTCGCTTGTTGCTTTCGCGCTTTGAGTTGATTTTCGGATTTGCTTGTTTTCCTTGAACGGTTTCGATGGATTTCATTATTTTCGTTCATTGAACTCCATTTCAATTCTGAAATTGGAAAGAGTGGAAGAGGTATTGATCGAGCTATTCGTGATGCAGGTGAACGAGCAGTAGGCGGCTTACGAGTGGAGTCTTGAAGCACCTCTTTCCTTCTCCCTTCCAACCATCTAAGTGAGTGGCTACCATCCCGATTATCTAGCCCTGCTTCCAAGTCTTCACTCCTAAAACTCTTGCATTCTTGTTGCGCCGATCAAACGATACCAAGTAATAACTAAAAGACTTCAAGACAATAAGGGAATAGACTTGGATTATATTATTTGTCAGCAAACTTATGAACGGTTACTTACTTGCATGCTTGTTCGTTTGGAATGTTCATCATATGCATAAATACAAGTTAGAATGTATACTCTTCTTTAAATTGTGCTATGATTAGAGCTTATCCTGAATGCAATATACTGAACAGGGAGGCTATTCAACTGAATCATGAAATACTATTTGTCCTGTACTCGTGTTGCCTCAACTGCATGAACTGTTAACTTAGTAAACATACCGTTCGATCACGAACAACTTTTGTACAAGGTCACTCGTTCCTGCGGACGGTCGCTGGGGTACTGGCACCAATCCGGTCCGGACGAAACTCTACTGTATAGTCTACTGTACTGGACGAGATGACTTGTAGCGCCCACTGTACTTTCGCTGCAAACCATTCTCGTCTAAGACTAGTGTCCTTTATGGCATCATGCCAGTGATCCCCTGTATATGTAAACCTGTTTCAAGCTAACTTGTGTCTTCGTGGCAGGGAAGGCATGGTAAGTATTGTGCAGGTCGTTCAGACGGTCAAGTAAAAGTCACCGGACGGTGACAAGTTCATTTCAGAAAATTCTATATGCTGCTTACTTGTAAATGAACAAAGGCAAGATAGAAACCCATAATAATATGCATGCTTCATTAAAACAACGTGTTGATTGGTATAGTTGGGTTAGCCGCCTTTACCAGTATGTTTCGACATACTGAACCTCGTTGAAACAGGTTCCCCGCACTAAGGCGAACCGAGCGAGGAGTTGAAGACGTCTTCCCGATCCAGTCTAGCTGTAGGCGCATCCTGATCGTGCCGCATTTTGAAGTACTTGATGAAAGGAGCTTGCAACTCTGTACAAAATGCAGCTCCGTGGCAAAGCCGTCCTCCAGCCCGGAGGTCTTTATTATTTTGAAGTTTAGTAAAGAGATATAATGTACAGGACTGCTATCTCATTTTGTGTCAATACTTTTGTAAGCCCGTGCGGCAAATTAGCTGACTCGTTCAAGAGTTTATAATAGATGTTCATTATCAATAAAGAGAACTTTTCCATGTTTTAAATCTTTGTTTCAATTTATCTGCGTACTCTGAATATGTGCTCATTATGTAAAACATTAAAGCCTTGTGCGGACGCAACCCCAGGCCCACACGGCGATCACGATTCGGGGGACGCCCCAACGATTCTACCGAATCGGGTCATGACAACGAGAAACTACCTAAGTTGGTCTAGGAGGGGGCTGCTAAACCTTAAGACCAAGGGGCTTGAAAAATATGTGAAGGGATAATGCACAGAGTTAAAGGATAAGACGAGTGCTAAGTGGAGCACATGGAGTCACCTTAATTCTTCGGTGGTTTCTTGGCTATTGACTTCTGTGTCTCCATCCATAGTTGGGATGGTGGAGTCGATCTGTAGTGCAACTGATGTCTGGATGACATTGGTTGTGATGTACTCTGAAGCTGGGAGTGTCATGATGATGATGGAAGTTGAGAAAAATATTGATGCTACCACACAGGGGGAGAATACAATACTCTAGTATGCAACGAAGCTACATCGCTTATAGGCGGACTTGGATCACTATGATCCGCTATCATTGTAAAATCCGTCAGATGTTCTCTTTGGAAAACAGTACCTTGAGTGTAGTCGTATGGATCATTTTCTCAAGGGTCTGAACCCACAGTTTGAGGCTAGGAGGGAAGCAATGTGTCATCTGCCATCTTTTCCATCCCTGGATGAGGCTGTTGCATTAATGGAACAAGAGGAGATCTGACAGAAAGTGATGAAAGGCGATATCTCACCAGTTGTCCGCTCGGTATTGGTGATTCCTAGTGCTCCCATCAACGATGACAGGGAGTGCTACAATTGCAGGAAGAAATGGTACCTCGGTTACAACTTTCCTCAATCCCCCAAGTTTGGTCGTGGCCTAGGAGGCAGAAGACAGAGAGGTGGATATACATATTAAGGAGAAATAGGACATGGAGGCCTGGGAGTTGCTCACCTAGTTGTGCCAGAGGAGAACACTACTAAGATGACTGGAGACGAGATGACAAAGCTGGAGGAACTATGTCAATTCAAGCTTCAGGTTGAGAGTTCTAAGGGCAAGGGACAGGGCACTCAGGATCTGTCTATCACTACTTAACTTGGTAACTTTACTGGTTACGCTGCTCATATAGGCAATAGTATCCCAGTTCAGGCACTTGTATCCACTAAATCTCATACTGATTGGATCATAGACTCAGGTGCATCTAGGCATATCACAGGTACATCTAGTGAGTTTGTATTATATTATCCGAGCAAACATATGCATCCCGAGATAGTTCAAACTGCTGATGGGACATCCCAACCCATCAGGTATATTGGCTTGGTCCATTATACTTTATATGTTACCCTGTCATTTGTCTTGCATGTTCTTTCATTTCCGGTCAACTTACTTTCTATTGGCTCTTTTATTGATCAATTGAATTATACTTTTCTTTTTGATCGGGATATGTGTTCTTTCCAGGAAAAGGCCACGGGGAAGAGACTTGGGACTGGCATAAGGCATGATGGCCTTTGGTACATAGACATGGAGGCTGCAATGCTTGCTGCTACTATTAGTGGAGGGCCAGAGACAGAAACAATGCTTCAACACTACAGATTGGGACATTTATCTTTTGATTGTTTGAATAAGTTAGAACCAGAGATAATGCATAAAGTAGACAAAAAGGTTATTTTGTAATGCTTGTGAACTTGGGAAGCATATACGTTCTATTTATAAAATGGTTGGTCTTTGAAGTCTTGAGTCATTTGCACTTGTTCATTCCGATGTTTGGGAACCGTATCCTACTACTTCCATCAGTGGATTCAGATGGTTTGTTACCTTCATTGATTGCTACTCACATATGACCTGGATCTACATGGTGAAGCAGAAATCTGAGGTGTACAAATGTTTTCAAGACTTCTCGGCGTATGTGAAGACCCAGTTTGGAGTAAATGTGAAGATTCTTTGAATAGATAATGGGTCCGAGTACACCAATAATGAGTATGCTAATTTTATCTCTAGTCAGGAAATTATTCATCAAACCACTTACCCAGACACTCCTGCTCAGAATGGGCTGGCTGAACATAAGAACTGGCATATACTAGAAGTGACACGTTCTTTGATGCTGACAATGAATGTGTCAAAAATTTTGTGGAGTGAGGCTGTTATGACAACATCTTTTCTAACTAACATGATGCCGTCAAGAGTATTAGGGATGAAGACACCATGTGAGATGCTCTTGGGCTCTAATATTTTATTATTCTACCTATAGTGTTTGGTGCACATGTTTTGTGCGAGATCACAGAATGATGGTGAGCAAGCTGGATCCACAAGCAGTTAAGTATATCTTTATAGGATTCTCATCAAGTCAAAAATAATACAAGTGTTGGTGTCCCACTGAAAGAAGGCTGTTTGTCAGTATGGACGTGACCTTTCGGGAGTTTGAACCATTTTATGCGGAGAAGATGGAGTTAAGTTCCTTGTTCGAGAATGGCTCTACTAATACTAGTAGAGAGGGGCCAGAATGAGAGTGGCATCGTGGTTGGTATATTTCAATGCCCTTTTGAGTCATCAAGGAGTGATGGTGTCTCAGGGGGAGCCTACAGTCAGGGGGAGCTAAGAGTATGTAGAGAACATGAGCAGCAGGAACAACATGAGCAGCAGCAGTATGAGCTTCCTCCTTCTGTGCCTAGGCCAGTACCCACAAATGCTGATGTCCCAAGTCCCTCTTCTCCAAGACCTTCTTCAGTCCTTCCACTTGAGTCACCTAGTAACAATTCCTCCTCTGATGCTTCTAATACTCCAGTCTTGCTTCGTAGAACTTCTAGAGTCAATGCTGGAAAACCTCCAGCTAAGTTTGGCAGTTGGGATATTGACATTGTACATTATATTTCATATGCATCCACTCCACCTACATATAAGTCCTTCCTTGCATCATTAGATTTAGTGCTTGTACCTAACTATTGGCATAGCTAAGCAAGATCCTAGGTGGTTGAGTGCCATGCAGGAGGAACTTCAGGCCTTGAAGAAGAATGACACATGGGAGCTAGTACCACTACCAGCTGGAAAGCTTGCTGTTGGATACAAATGGGTTTATACTGTTAAGCATACTCCAGAGGGCAATATTGAAAGATATAAGGCCAGATTGGTTGTTAAAGGCTATAGCCAAATTTATGGTATCGACTATGACGAGATATTTGCTCCAATAGCAAAGATGAGCACTGTGCGAGTGTTGGTGTCATGTGCTGCCAACTTCAATTGGCAACTACATAAGCTAGATGTCAAGAATGCCTTTTTGCATGGGGACCTCCAGGAGGAGGTGTATATGGAGATTCCACCAGGCTTTGCTAATTCACAAGCAACGGGAAAGATATGCAAATTAAAGTCTTTTTATGGGCTAAAGCAGTCTCCGAGAGCATGGTTTGATAGATTCAGATTTGCAGTATGTGGTATGGGTATAGACAGTGCAGTGGAGATCATACTGCATTTTATAGGCACTCAAAGACTCGACATTATTCTTGTAGTCTATGTTGATGATATTGTAATTACTGGAGACGATATTGAGGACATCCTACGGTTGAAGAAAAGGCTTGGGGAGGAATTTGAAGTTAAGGATCTGGGACAGTTGAAGTAATTCATCGAAATTAAAATTGCAAGGTTACGAAAGGGTATAGTGCTTTCTCAGTTAAAGTATGCTCTGGACCTTCTTACAGAGACAGGAATACTGTGTTGCAGGGTTGTTTCTACTCCTATCGAAAAGAATCACAAGTTGTGTGCTGAGGGTGGTGATCCGGTGAGTAAGGAGCAATATCAAAGATTAGTTGGACGGCTTATATATCTATGTCATACGAGACCTGATATTACTTATGTCATGAGTGTGGTGAGTAGATATATACATGATCCCAGAGAGCAGCATGTGGAGGCAGTTCGTAGAATTCTCAAGTAAATTAAAAGAAGTCCAGGAAAGGGGTTATGGTTCAGAAGTTCTGGACATCTGAGAGTTGAAGGCTACTGTGATGCCGATTGGACGGATTATATGGACGATCGCAAGTCCAATACAGGTTACTGTATTTTTGTTGGAGGCAATCTTGTATCTTGGCGCAGAAAGAAACAAGATGTAGTGGCTAAGTCTACAACTGAGGCAGAGTATAGGGCTATGGTAGTTAGCCTGTGCGAGATGATTTGGGTAAAGAGCTTGTTGGCTGAGATTCGTTTATTTAGAGGAGACTCCCTGCAACTTTGGTGTGACAACAAACCAGCAATTGATATTGTAAACAATCTAGTACAGTATGATCGCACTAAACATGTGGAGATTGATCGGTTCTTCATCAAGGAGCAACTAAATAGAATTTTTTTGACTTTAAGCTATGTGAAATCAGCGGAGCAGTTAGCTGATTGTTTAACTAAATGTTTGGGTTCTAGAGAGTTTGACATCTTTTGTAACAAGATGGGGATAATTGATATCTATCGCCCATCTTGAGGAGTGTTGAGTTATGAAAACTTATTTAGTCCCACATTGGATAGAAAGTAAGGAGGAGACTAGCCTCCTATATATATGGACCCCCTCTTTGAGAAATAAAAATTAAGTCTTTCTACAAATTATATTTTAAACCTTTAAAGAAGCAAAATTATTCCACAACCAAAAAACTGAGGAACTATACAAAACCAACATACATCCTTACGCACAATATTGCAGTAGTTGGTTTCTCAAAATTAATTGCAATTTTACAAATTTCTTAATTAATATGATACTATAACTAATATTTAGAAGAAGCCACAAAAATGGAGTTGTATCGACTATAGTGCATAATTATGCTATAAACCCCGCTTTAGAGAATTCTTAATTTGAACTTATCTTCCTCTTCTAATCATACCACAGATTTTGTAGAGTTTCCCTAAATTCGTCCCAATCCTCATCATGAAAATTGGTCGCCATGCTCTGAGAAGTGCCAACCTTGTGATCATTAGTAACATGAGAACTTTGATCTAGGGTTAACGCCTTGGTTGTCAATCCAGAGTTGTTATCGCTGTCAATTGTGGCCTCTCCCCTACCAGATCCGACAGAAGGACCAAGATTTGTATCCGTGTCGGTTAGGACACCATAATTTACATACTGGGCGGGGATGAGATGATCTTGACTAGCAACACAATGGTTCATTTGATTATCTTGATAAAATGAACCTTCCACTCTCTTCCCCGAGTCATGATACTTGTTACCAAAGCTAGGCAGATCAGTAAAGCTTCCTGAAGCATTAGTGTCATGTATCAGGGGCGGAGAAGTTGAAGATTGATGCATCAAGGAGCTGTCAGTTCCATCACTATCGAGGTCTATAATCGGAATGATCTTCTCTCGATGATAACCTCCTGCAGCATTTGATGTCTGATCGATCGGAACATTTGCTGGTGTCTGAGTGTTATATTGTGAAGATATGGCCTTTGAGTGGTTCGGATACATAAATGGAGGATTCATGCCTGCCTGAGAACTTCCTGAAGCATTAGTGTCATGTATAGATTGATGCATCAAGCTGCAGCAGCTGCCCATTCTATAACCATCGAGGTCTATAGTCGGAATGCTCCTCTCTGGATCATAACCTCCTGCAGCATTTGATGGATGCGGCTGATGCTGTGCCAAACCTGGCCGCGACATCTCAGTAACTCGAGAGTTCTCTTCTTTCTTGAGGGTTCTTCTGTACGCCTGCACAGAAACACATATGGAAGAAAATAATTGTAAATTTATATAACTTGGTTCAGAATAAATTAGGACAGAAGTTAAAAAAGGGAATATTGATCATGATAAGGAAGCAAATATACGGATAAAATGCATCCACAGTTCATATTATGTCAAGAATATTGCCATCCTTTAAGTCGTGATACATATTAAAAGTGTCTAGAATGGTCAAAGAATTCTATAAACATGGGTGTTCTTACAAGCTTAGTATCATTATAAAGTCTTTTTTTTACCATTTTTCTCTTCCACCAAATTCTTCTAACTACATTATTTCCTACTCTGAATAAGTTTAGCTGGTTGTCCTACCACAATTCCAATAGAAAAAGTAGATTGATTATTGAAAATGGGAGATATCAGCTCAATGTTCCAAAAATTGTCCGATACCGAGAAGTATTGGCCGTTTCAGATCAGGTTTGGACATACCCGATCCGAAATCCGCAAAAAAATATCGGGGTATCAGTTGATGAAGTTTAATAAAAGTTATGGTAGATATCGGCTAATATTTCGCTCGTACCAGCCGATATCTTTGGTCAATACATGGAGAAATTTCAAACCTTGATCTTGATATGCCTGTTTATTTTGGCATGTATCTACTGAAATTAAAATATCAGCTGATACAAGAAAAATATCTATCAATCTATACCAAACCTTCAAATGGCTCTCAACTTGTCTACTTGTCAAGTCCGGAGCTCTCATCACTCGCAATATGTTCTTTGGAAAAGCTGCGCACATAAAATGTTTGAGCAATTCATATACATTCATGATCAAAAGATGAGATGGTGCCTCATGCATACCGTTGGCCCCAAGTTGATTGACTGCGCTGACGAATATCTGGTGGAGCTCCGGTGTCCACGTCATTCTTGTTTTCTTCTTCGACGGCACGGTCGACCCCCTTCTTCTTCGTTCTTCTTCTTCTTCTTCATCGCCATCGATTAATTCCTCTTTAATTTGTCTCAGAAAGCTTGAAGGATGCCTAGTATAGCCATCATTGACATCGGCATCCATCTTCTCCTCTTTAACTTTTATAATAGTTTTCGGAAATCTTGAAGTTCCGATGATCTCCTCCTCCTTAACTACTTTCCTCCCAAGTTCTGAAGTGCCGTACTTTAGAATGTAGTTCCTCCACTTGTCTTTCCCTTGTAGATGCCTCCACAAGTGCTTTAGGGAGTGCATTAGAACCGGCTTCGCTAAATAGTCACTGGCCCCGAGTGTTATTGCTCTCCTCACGACATCATAAGCCAAATCAGAAGATATCACTGCGTGCGTATCAAATTAAAGACCGATCGATCGATCGAGAAGAAAATGGTCGTAAAGTTTTCAGGCAAGAAGTGCTAGTGCTACTTACTGACGACTGGAATGTCCGTCTTGTGCACGAGGATTTCGAGTAGGTCGACTCCGCTCATTCCGGACAAGTGAACCTCACATAATACGATATCGAAGAATGCCTCTTCGTTGGATTGTATAATAGATTGTGCTTCATTTGCGTCCCTGCAACATGTAACTGCGCGCACGTCCAAGAAAATATACTTGTCAGTATCACGATCGATACTATGAGTGCACGGGCACGGACACACACAGCTGACATGTCACAAATTTTAACATTAAAATTAATATTAATATTAGTATTAAAAATTTTGGGTGATTAATTTTTTGGATTAAAAACTGCTACGTTGTCAGATGCAACATAATTGAAGATGGCATCACCCAAAATTTGTGGGAGACAAATAGCAAAATTGATTCATATTATTAGGAAGATTGAGATTCAAAAATAATGGCTTGATTTTATTAAATAAAAATTAACTATATATACACTTACAAGATGAGATTGAGTAGATTTCTGAAATATTTTAAATATAGCTATTTATCTAATCTAAGGAGATTGAGTAAATTTTCTAATATTCTAAATCTAGCTAATTACCTAATCTATGAAATTTGCTGCCACTTCAAATTATAAACAACTATAGTAGAAAAATCTATAAATAGAAATACCCAATTAAGGAATTAATAAATTAGTTTCTCTAATAAGATAATTCCATAAAAAAATAGCTTTGGATAGGACAAGAGGCGTATGTTAAATAAAGTTCGAAGGGGACAAAACATAAAATTGATAAAAATTATGAAGGATAAAGTAAAATCTTATGTAAATATGTATATAGAAATTGAAAATTACAAATTTTAGGGGCGGCAAATCATAAAATTAATAAAAAAATTTAATAAGAACATGAATATTTATCATGGAAGCAAAAAATTTCTGGAGACAACTGTTCCCACTCGTCCCCCATGTAGGTCCGCCCCGGATAGGACAACCCAAACTCCTGGGCGGATCCAGTTTATATATGGATCAAAAGATCACAATGTCAGACTAGTCTAAGTGATCATAAATTGGTGCAGTCGTACGAAAATGTTAGCATGTTGGGGTTGCAACAAGGGCAAAAATTCCAAGAATTTTCCTTGTCAGGTTATTGCAATTCCTGTCCGTTCTTGGACTTCTTGCAAGTTGCAAGTTGCAACATCAAAACCATAACCCCAGTTCAAGAAAAGCGGTAAATAAAGACCAACAGTTATTACAATTATTCTACTGCCTATCATATTGATGCAAAATATGCACTTTAGAAAAGGAGGAAAAAAGAAAAAAACCAACCACTATAATTGCAAAGCGACAACAGCCTCCTCATTTAGGAGGGTTTTTGTATGGTAATTAAGAAGGAGCACGTATGACTCAAAAATGACTATTCGTCACCTAAATTATTGGACAATAAATTGTTTGAATTAAAATTTGCTATGTCAGATATCATGTCAGCTGCCATGTTAGATGTCAATAATGGGAGATTGCATCAGCCAAATCCTTTGGGTGACTAATGGAAGAATATTTTTTGATTTCTATACTATGTGAGGATTCGCTTTCCTGAATTAATCAAATCATGTTCAATACCATAATTGGTTGCATGGCCGAGATTTAGGAGACTAGCTAGCGCCGATAATTGACTTGGGGTTTCAAGAGTAATTTAGACTTTAACTGTGTTTTAATCAATGTGCTAAAAATTAATTTTAACACACGTTTAAAAAAACTTGGATTATTAACACTAATCTCTCCTATGTTTTAGGTTGATTAAACAGACCTCCCTTATTTTGAATATAATTATACTAACCTCCCCTATGTTTTATGTTAAGTACACAATTTTTTTCTATATTTTATGTTTTATGTAAAGGGTTATTACACTGACCACCCGTACAACATAAAAGAATAGGAGAGGTCTGTGTAACATTTTTTAAAATAAGGGATATCCATTTAATAAACCTAAAATACATGAGAGGTTAGTCTAAATTACCCTAAAAACTTCAGGTTAACACACCATTTTACACAAGTCCAATGACCAAATCATTAGAGCACACGGTTCACGATCTAATTAATAGCTTTAATCAATTAGTAGAGGTTGAATAATACTGACAATTTGGACTAGAGATTTATATCGGTTCTAAGGTAAACTTGATCTAGCTTCTTTTTTCTTGATATTGAATTTTTCTAAAAAAAAATCATTAATTAAATCTGGTATTTCATCTAACCATGATCGTTTTATCAAAACGTATGTGACCAGTTTGAACGATTCACATGGTTCATACAACTTATAGTGGTTCATTGGTTCAACTAGTCAGACCAAACTTTTAAACGAAGCATTTTAGGTCTAACATGTTCAGTTCGAATCGATTTTACTAGTCGGACTAAACTGTTTAAAAGATTGAGTAAAATTGCACCATCTAACCATTTTTGTCTTAATATACTAAGTATAATACATAAATAACAAATATTAGAATAAACAAGAATATATATATATATATATATATATATATATATATATATATATATATATATATATATATATATATATATATATATGCAGATGACGTCTAGCCTAGTGGTTAAGACCGATGCATATTACCCTGGAGGTTGCGAGTTCGAGCCTCCTGGGCGTAGCGCACTTGCGGTGTAGGTGCGGTGCGGGCCAAGATGTGGTGAGCCTTCGTCTGAGTTTGTAGGCCTTCGGGCCGGGAGTCTGTGTGTGGTGCCTTCGGATTGGGATGTAGTGGGCCTTCAGACCGAGTTTGTAGGCCTTCGGACCAGGAGTCTGTAACACAAATACCTCATCAAAAAAAAATTATATATATATATATATATATATATATATCAACTACGGATTGGTTGAAATTGAATCCGTTTAGGTTGAAAGCCATAGTACTAATACCTAAAGCGGTGAACCAGATACCTACTACAGGCCGTATATATATATATATATATTTTGTTTTTTTGTTTTTGTTTGATGAGGTATATTTGTGTTTCATAGAGCCTTCGACACATCTCCATTGTCCATCTTCAACACTCCACAGTCGCCTGTTGTGTTTGTAGCAAATAGTGCCTTGTTGTGAGATACGTGCACTGAAGCACCTGAGTCCACCAGCCAAGAGTTGTCATCGTAGGGGAGGTTCATAATTACCTCATCACCTACAATGATCACGTCGCCTCCATGTGTCTAGGCCGCCGCTGTAGTGTTCTCACTTTTCTTTCCCTTGTCGTCCTTCTTCTCTCTCTTCAAAACAGTTTCGCTTGATGTAGCCCTTCTTGCCACAATGGTAACACTCTGAGTCCTCGTATCGACCCTTGGACCTTTCCCTGCATTTGTATCTGCCAACGCCTGGACCCCTGCTTTTACCCCTTTCGCAGCTCTCTGAAAAAGTGCCTCTGAGTGGGATATGGATGAAGTGTCCTGAGAATGTCTCCGCATCTCTTCATTCTGTATCCCGCTCTTGTCAAAGTCCAGACTGACCACGCCTTCCAGAGCAGAAGCGATCATAGAAACTTGTACGGTCTCCCACGAGTCTGTCAATGTACACAACAGCCTTAGTCCCTAAACCTCGTCATCGAACTTGACTCACATCGAGGATAGCTGGTCAACCACGCCCTATAACTCACTCAAGTAATCCGTAATTAATGCCCCATCTTTGTACCACAGAACCATCATCATCCGAATCAGGAACAATTTATTTATCAGGAATAATTTATTTACTCCGGTCTTCTTCGCATACAAAGATTCTAGCTTATCCTATAGTGTTCTCACGTGCTCAATACTGGTAACATGGTTGTACACGTTCTCGTTAACGAACTGTCCGATGTACCCATACACCTGTATATGCTCAAAATTTCAGTCCTCTTCGGATTTGTCACTAGGCCTCTCGGAAGCAAATACCGGCAGATGCAGCTTCTTGACAAATAGCAGATTTATCATCTTGCTCATCTAGTAATGATAGTTGGTACCGTTCAGGTTTACCTTGCGCACCGACTTCGCGTCCATCTCTCTTCCCTTGTTTGCCTATCAACTCCTGACACCCTTCTGAAATACTAGAACTTGGCTTTGATACCACTTTATTGGGAACGAAAGTGCGGAAACCGTTCCCCAAAACAGAGAGTACCTGCGAAAGAACCGAGCAAAACACACAAACCAAAAACGCCAAACACAAATTGCAGACACAGAGATTTTTAACGTGGAAAACTCTTGCGGAAAAAACTCTTTTGGAATAGAAAATAGACTGTAAGCACGAAGAAGAAAGACAACGAGAAATATCCGAAACTGATCTCCTTCTTCAAAACGGCCTTCAATCCTTCTTTCTCCTCTCCAATATTTGATGAGAACGAAAGTGCGAAAACTGTTCCCCAAACCAGAGAGTACCTGTGAGAGAACCGAGAAAAACACACCAAAAAATGCCAAATATAAATCGCTGTCACGACCCGCACCCGAAAAATTGGGCATGAGTCGTGGGTACGTCCAGCCTACGCCGCAGCATCGGCGGTAGAACGCTGTCTAGGTCAACTATCTAGATAACAATCTCACGCAATCAATATATAAATATGTCAAGATCTCAACTCCAAACGGAGGAGCAATATCATAATGATAATCACAAGTACTCAATCACGAATCTAAGCACGATAAGATAACAAAGAAGACTAACAATTACAAAGTCTAAACAACTATAACTAAAAACAACCACAATAATAATAATAATACATCATCCAAAATCATATACAATACAAGGTCTCAATCCAAAACCGGAGACAAATCCGATACTAAAAGCTAATCAAAACAACAACAGGTCCTAGTGATCCCGGCTACCAACCCGAAAATCACTCCTAAACTAGGGGGTCCCTGTCTGCACCATCGATAGGCTGAGGTCCATAAAACGTCGGACACCAATCCTCCGGATACTCTGAAAAATAATATGTCCAGTCAGGAATGGAGCAAGTACACCTCTAACAGCAGTTCCAGTTAAATGATAAAAACTATAAAACAGTTTTAGCAAGTAGCAAGGTGAAGAAAATAAAGTATAAACAAGAAAATATACATATCACTGGTGCATAAAGATAAAGATGCATGGATATCAGAAGCAATATAGTAATAACTTTAAGATGCAAGAAATCTAAACTAAGAGTAAGACTGTGCACAAGAACGTGTAGTGAGTCCAGCATGAAATGCATGAAAAGAGTCAAGTCCAGAAACTATAAGTGAGACCAGCAAGAAATGCAAGAGAGTCCAGACTAGAAAGAATGAACTCGTGTCTTTGAAATACCTATTTCGACATGTAAACGGCTAGGGGTAAGTATGGCTCACCGCGCACTGGGTGCGCGGCTGCTATAATTCCAGATTAGACCAGAGGGGGTGATTCTTGATGATTCCAAATAGGAATGTTTACATGTCTACTCGAGTATTTTCCTGCTCTGACTAGTACAAGTGAATCCAAGACTCGACACGTAAATCAAGTATGAGTCCAGCAAGAAATATAAGTGATGCCTGTAGTGATGCCTGTAGGTGATGCCAGTAGGTGATTCCAGAATAGAGGCCAGAAACATAAAATATACGTGTCACAAGTAAATGAATCCAGAAATACCAGTCCATGTCCCGTGTTGTGCCAAAAAAATCAGATGATACTATACTAGAAGCTGAATCATAATAATCATCAAATAATGAAAACTATCAGAGAATGTACTCGCCTGACGTCCTGAACAACTGGCGATCCGAACTGGTATCGCAAGGACCTATTGCGAAAAGCAAGGTTAAACAGGTTTCTAATGAGTTAAACAGATATAAAATAACTAAAAATAGGCTTCTAGGGTCGTTCTAGGTCAAACGGGTCAAACCGATGAAATCTGGGTCAAAAAGTCAACTCATGGTCAAAAAGTCAACTCTAGTTCAAATCTAGGTCAAAAGTTGACTTTGGTGGTCAACCGAGTCAACTACGGTCAACTCTAGGTCAAACTAGGGTGCCCCTAAAATTCTAGACCAAAACTAGGTCATTAAGCTAATAAATCCTCAAACTCGCCTCCTTGAGATACCGGGATACCCTCGGTATCCGATACCTCATCCTACGCTATACGCCCCGTTTATACCCGCTAAAACCTATGCTAGCACGCGTAAATATATACACATATACATAAAAACCTATCTCTAAACTCAAACCTAGGCAATTTCTCAAAAATCCCGCTGGAAACTCAATACCTTGGATATCTCAAGGTATTGAGATACCTCTCTAAACCCTCAATAACTACCCTTCTAGCTAACTATTATGCATATAGATATATACCTAGTTATATGTATAGGCTAATATATATATACAACACACATGTGCATATACCTAGATATTTATTTATATATATATCCACAAACACAAATATATAACCCTTACCCGATACATACCTATACATATATATTTCTAGCTATAATATATATCTAGCTATATGTATATATATCTATACATATAGATGGATATAACTATCTATCTATCTATCTATCTATCTATCTATCTATCTATCTATCTATCTATCAAACTATCTAGATATCTATCTATCTATCTATCTATCTATTCATCTATCAATCTATCTATCAATCCATCTATCTATCCATCTATCTATTTATGCATCTATCTATCTATTTATGAATCTATATATAGATCTATCTATCTACCAATCTAACATCTATTAATCCATCTATCTATTTATATATCTATAGATCTATCTATAAATCTATCTATCAATCTATCTTATTTATATATATATATATATATATATATATGTACCTATCTATCTAGATATCTATCTACCTAGATATCTATCTATCTATTCATCTATATACCTATCTATCTATCTATGTAACTATCTAATATCTATCTATCTATTCATCTATCTATCTATATATCTATCTATTTAGATATCTATCTATCTAGATATCTCTTAATCTATCTATCTATCTATCTATCTATCTATCTATCTTATTTATCTAGCTATCTATTATTTATGGCTCTCCCTCCCCCTTGCTATCTGCTACCTGCACGCTGCTAAACTGCTGTTGTGCTGCTGCTGACAATGCTGCTGCTGCTGCTGCTGTGTGCACAGCAGCGCGCTGTGCACTGCTCGCTGCGTTGCGCACTCCGCTGCCCCCCCTCGCACTGCCATATGCACACACACATAAACACGCCCACATATATCTATATGTATATACAAACATACACATATATTTATCTACACTAGTATATATATATACACACACACTAACATCTATATACTAACACACACACTTATGTATATAAGTACACACATATAAACACACACACATGTATTCATATATATAAGCACAAATATCCATATACACACACACACACACACACACACACACACACACATATATATATATATATATATATATATATATATATATATATATATATATATATATATATATATATATATATATATATATATATATATATATATATATATATATATATATATATATACATACACACACACACAAACTCATATATATATATATATATATATATATATATATATATATATATATATATATATATATATATATACACAAACACACACACGCGCTCACAAACACACACTCACCTACACATACACTAACACCAACACACACTCTCACACAAACACTCACTAACACACACTCACATATATATACACAAACACATATATATAGAGAGAGAAACACACACACACACACACACACACACACACACACACATATATATATATATATATATATATATATATATATATATATATATATATATATATATATCTAAACACACACTAGCACACTAATACAATTACACACAACACACAAACACCAACACCAACGCACGCACAACCACTCCTACACGCACAAACACGTATATATATATAAAATATAATCCGAGAACTCTAGCACACACTCCCCGAAGCAAACCCAACACGCGCACAAGCCCGAAACTAAGAAACCACGCCGAAATGGCCATTCGGTCATTTCAACGAACACGCGGTGTGCGGTTCGGAAAACCTCCTGAAACGCACACCAAACCAACTCGGAATCGGCCCAAAATTTTTTCACGGGTTCTAAACGATGTCTAGATCCTAGAAAAAATGCTAACTCGTCGAATCTAGGTCCGTGGCAAAAATGCGCACGCATATAGAACCGGCGACGACGAAAACCCCTAAAACGTCCGAAACGCCCATTTCTCTGCGATACGACTTCACGTGTCCGAACGGAGACACGTACTAACCCTCAAGACACCCGACAACGTCTACGTAGATCCATATAACCTAGGGCATCACCAAAAATTGGACCAATCTCGGATTCCACCCAAAATTGACACAAAACTTAGTGTTAAAGTCTCCAAACACAACTAAACTAGTTCCAACTTCCTCCCACGGGTAGCCTTAGGGTCTAGGAAGGTTCTAAACTATTAATTACACTATATAAGATTAATTACAAGGGGGAAAATTAGGGTTTATCTCTTAGAAGTTGGAATCCCAAGCCAAAGTCTCCAAAACTCTTCAAATCCACCACAACAAGCTTCCAAGCTTCCAATTGTCACGCCCCAGTCCCAAAAATACGTAGGACTAGCACACGTAAGCATGCCAGCCGCATGGATATGGCAACTCCAATATATGGAAACCAAATCCATACGTACGCTGTAATATGAATATAAAATCCACAAGTGGTATAAAATATAATACAAGTCACAGGGTATAATCTAAATCTCATCCACCAAAATCATATAGAAATAAATAACCAGTATCTCTGAAACTAGATCTCAATAAGTAGTATCTAAGGATGATAGTTGGATGGAAACAAATCCACTACCAACTCAAATGGGAAAAGTAAATACAATATAAGTACAACTCACTCAACAATATAAGCACAAGCTACCAATCACGGCTCGAAGAGAAGACATCCACGAAGCATCTATATCCTTCCACATCTGTGCTCCTACAAATACTCAAAACAGGTACACCTGGCAGCGGACCAGGTCCTCAGAGGGACATAACAAGTATACTTAAACATACGGCAATAAAGTACTGAAATAAATATCCAAAGGGGTCGCCTAACCGTCTAAAGTGAATGCAGTTAAGAACAACTTTCCCCACAAGTGAGCTATCTGGCTGAAAACTGGGATTTGGCATGGTTCTCTTTTGAAGATCCAGGGGCCTAAAAGGCACGTCATCTTTTGAACGCCGGTGGCCCGCCTGATAGTACATAATATATAGTGGTCATCATGACCCGTATCTCCAGCGGAGAATCCGGGCGTACAGGAGAAAAAGTATAAAGGAGCTCAAATGCGGTACTTGTTGTTCTCCCCACCCAATGCTCTAAGCATGTCACATCCATGACACAATAACATCTCTAATAACTGCCAAGTCTACTAGCATGCAAAGTTTCTAACGGCAGCTATTCCTAACGCACGGCCCATACGTATAGGAGGCCAGATCTGTCACGCAGTCCGTGATCTATATGAGACTCACACCCGTGTAACACCTGTGTCACGGCCAATGAACCTAATGATACTACATGATAATGGGGTAGTCTCATAAACAGGGTCAATGCAAATACATAAATAAAAACATATCGCGATGACACCGTCACGTGCATTTTATATAACAGTTAAAATATATGAACTAAAGACAGAAAATAAAGATGCATGCAACATATGGAATAAAAATAACAGTACAATGGCAAGGTATACTTGCCTGGCAAGAAGCTGCAAAGTGTCACGTCCAGATGTCCAATACACAGGACCAGAAGCTATGGCCTCAGAACAAATGTCTTCGGATGCTGAAATAGATATCACCAACATTCCCAAAATAAGCAAAATAGCTAGAAAGCACATCCCTTTCGTCTAATTTGGACACAGGGGCAAAACGATAATTTCGAGCAAAAGTGGGGTCCACGTGTGGCCCACTTTGCACCGAAAAGCGTGCTGAGGGTAACAGTCTCTAAATGGGACAAACTATGGGTCAAACAACTCTAAATGTCAATACGAACCCAACGGTATGTCCAAATTTGGATTCCGATGAGCCGAACAAAATTTGGTCCAAAAAGTCAACTGTGGGGCCCGCCAATTGGCGATCTGGTCAACCATCTCAGAAATGCGTGAAAATTGGGTCACAGGACCAGCGCGTTACCATGAGTCCAGTGGCGCAAGTTTGTCGCAATCTGACAAGCGTGCACAAAATACGCACGAGTTCCACAAAAGTGGCGACACAAAATGTGTCCGCGGATACGGTCTGATTCCGGCGCGCACACGCGTCTGAATCAGTCTCCACAAATTTTTACGTATCCAATTATGCTGCGTGCACCATTCGGTACACTTGGCACACGGCGAGGCGGTCCCGTTTGGCGGAGCGCGCTCCGATCTCCAACTTTTGGAAAAACGGAAAAAGTGGGTGCGCGCAGTTTTGTGACGAATATAATTATGTCCACAGCAACTAATAGCACAAGGTTATTATACAGAAAATAAACTAGGTCATGTAATCTACAGGTATCAAAAAGAATCATCGAATTCGGATCTCTGTGGTGGGAGATACGAACTCGACAATATGGGTGGTCATCGCAAGTTTCTACGATTTCAGAATTGGATAAGTCCGGCCAACTTGGGCACTATTTTTCACCTAGGGGCACACGTTTTCCGAGGTTGGCTATAAAACAAGTATGGAAGAGGGTTAAGGGGAGATCATACCTATGAAAATGGAACAGCGTTTGGATGAGCGAGTCGACAGGAAATCACGCCGGAGTGAAGGTGCTTCGAGTGGGAAACTGCAGTTCGCGAGGTCGGCGTCGACGGGATGGTTGGATGGCTTGGGGGCTTCTCTGGCTGCGGTGACGGCTCTAGATGGGAAGAGAAAGTCTGGAGTTTTAGGTTAGGGTTTTATGATAGCTAACTATATATATATATATTATATATTAAGGGAGAGAGGGTGAGCGGTCCGCGGGTTGGAAGGGTTTCCGCGGGTGAAAAGGTCGGGTGAAGAGAAGTAAATGGGCGGCTTCCTTATGCCTATGTCTAAGTTGCTGTGGTGACAGCAAGGAATCTGCAGGTGAATGCTTTAGCAAAAAGCTAAAGTTGCTGATACTATGGGGCGGTCCTTCTCTGCAAGTTGAGTCTAAAGCAAAAGCAAAACGAAGTGGTTTGAGTATTAAGTTGCTAAGGAATATAGAAATGCTAAGTGGCTGCTAGTTGGCCGCTTGCTTGCTTTTATTCAAGTTGGCTGCTACCTATTAGTAGTAGTTGTAATGGTTATTATTATCATTATTATATTAGTTAATTACTTCATTTGCTTTCTTTCTTTTCCTTTATAAATATATATATACATATATATATATATTTGTATATACATATATATTATATATATACTCATAAGAAAATTTATAGATTAGGGTATTGCACATCATTAGGCTAGCAACAGCTCAAGGGGTCCCCTACATGGAATAAATTCTTAAAAATTCCTGATGGTCCCATAAGTCCTCTAAGTGCCCGAACACCTAACATAAAAATTATTAAAAATCTAATTCTCCTATTTAGACCTAATTACTATAATTTAATTAATAATTAATAAATAAATAGGGTATATACGATTTTTAGGAAGGGGGTTTTATATTCTACCCAACTTATAAAAAATTTTGTCCTCGAAATTAAAATTAAGCCACGATAGAATGTCAAGAATGGTATAAGATTTGCATCGTTTAAAATGCAAGGCTAGGTTTAAAGGTTGGGCGATGTTGCACGTTGCACATCTCGAAAAAAAAAATCATGAAAAATCCATATGAGCGAAAAATAGGTTTCTTCATGTGTCATGTCCAATGGTGTGGAAACCTAAATGCTCTTTTGCATAAAAGCGTCCAACAATTGGAAAAATTGCACAAAGATGAGAATTGGATGATGGCCATGTCTAGGATAAGGGTGTAAAATTTGTAGGAAGGCAGTGGCTAGTGTAGTGCTCCAATTATCGGAGCACGGTAAGGGGCACTATGTGATACAATATTGCAAAATTAAATAAAATACTGTGTTCTACTTCTAACTGGATTCAAGCTAACCTTAGTTCCACTAACTCAGCCAAGTAGGTCAAATTTTTGGGTGAGGGGTTCACAATCTGCCGAACTTAAAATTTTTCCTCTACCACCTAAGGCCATGCATCTAGAAAAACTATTTAATAAATCATGATTTTAATCCTCAAAGGTTTAACACCAAACATATCACCTATGATATGTCCTTAATTAATTATAAAAGAAGGTCGCTAAGTCATGTGATTAGCCTTATGGGGTATATCTAGTACTTATTAGTGTGTCTACTTATACCAGCACGAGGTTTCGTCTTTCCGAAATAAGGGAAGACGGAGAGCAATAATAAAAAACTCAAGGTGAAGGTGATAGAATACAAGTACGAGGTTCAAAGAGATTAAAGAATCGAAAAGGGAGTTGTCAGGACAGTTGTGGATTGAAATCCTATTTTTGGTAATTTCCTATTTAAATGCTCATATCAGTACAGTTATGTAACCGATACGATGTGTCAAACATATCTAGGGGTAAGTATATCTGTCTACTACCATATATCTCAATCCACGTAAAGTAGTAATGCGAAGAGCGAACCAAGCGCACTAAGGTTAGCTAGACCTTAATACACCGATTCTGATTAGGCAATTGTATCATTGTGTGCACCCAATAATACATATGCCATGAGCAAGCTCGATAAAAGAATAAGCTTGCAAAAACTAGGCTATAATAGCAGCATAATTCAAGGTAGCACAGAAAATATAACGCTGGATTATGACGAGAGAAGTTACAAATAATTCAAGTTGCAAAAACAAAACAACATAAGCAACAATAACAAAAGATTCTACAATCTCTACAGTTATCAGATTAATTCCTTGTCTAAGTCGATAGTCGACAAAGTAGGGGTGTGAGCCTCTAAGTTCTATAGTCTGAATAAACACTATCATCTTATGTTAGCATACAATTAATGTCATGTAGTTACACTTCATCAATGGATCACAAGGGCTATATGATACTAGGTGGTGAGGTATACTACCCAATTTAAAATAATTTAACTACTATTGTATTGTCTTAAGGATACCGTGGAAACTCTTGTTAAGGTCTACGAGAAAGGGTCTTAGTATCTATTAGGGTATCCTCTATTTCATACAGGTCATGGTCGTCTTTAGCCTTAGTCCTAGTGCTTATAGGACAAGTGTCAATGGTAAGGATAGAAGAGTTACTAGCCGTTAAGGGGAAAAGGGATCTCGCTTGCGAGGGTACAAATTACATGATTTAAACTAAGGGTTAATCATCGGTCACAATCTACAAAACAACTTAAACTTATCAAGTCTAACTACCAAGCATAAAAATTTCACACTCAAGGTTACAACTATAATCCTAGCAAACTATGAGCCCTTAACAAAGAATAAAATTACTTGGCCTACTATCCGAAGTGTCAGATGGCACGAGTTGAGAGATGAAGAGAAGAAACGTAATTAGCCGTCGCAAAATAGCGAGCGCTATGGTCGCAGGGAAACAATATATGAAATTAAAAATAGAGGGCTCTAGATAGCATCATGGTTTCTAAAGGGAAGTGGTACGCTAGCTACTATGTTTGAGGTATGATTAGGGAAATATTCTATGCATTGCTCTTGGCCTTCTAGGGTACTTGTCTACTAATAACAAGACCATGACATAAGTTTTATAGTTCTCTAATACTATCCAATTATGAAGGTTAGGTTCAGTCCTAAGGTTCAATATTGGTTCTCCATTGGTTCCTCAATACTGGGTCAAACATTATTGTAAAACTTCTAACTATCTCTAGTAGTGTCTATACTACTCAAGTCTTCTTAATACCTCAAGGGGTAATGGTATACCAATCTAAAGATAAGGAGTTCTAGGGTTCACTAGACATTCTAAACTTAGTGGTGTGTCTATATTCTCGTTGTATTCTTAATAGGTGTGCTACTCTAATTATCATCCTAATAACAGGGGTTCCTATATTCTAGCAGAAGGCTATACTCAAAGAATTATTAGGGAAGTACAGGAATCAAGCAAGATACAATTATTCAAATAGAACAGATAGGAGGAAGATGAATCATAGTCAATTGTGGATGAGATCCTATACTCTAGTCCTAGGTGCAGGCTTGTTCGGTACAATAACGTAACCGAGACAATATGCTCTCGACCTGCATGGGCCACCACAAAAACATGTCACGCCCCAGTCCCAAAAATACGTAGGACTAGGACACGTAAGCATGCCAGCCGCATGGATATGGCAACTCCAATATATGGAAACCAAATCCATACGTACGCTGTAATATGAATATAAAATCCACAAGTGGTATAAAATATAATACAAGTCACAGGGTATAATCTAAATCTCATCCACCAAAATCATATAGAAATAAATAACCAGTATCTCTGAAACTAGATCTCAATAAGTAGTATCTAAGGATGATAGTTGGATGGAAACAAATCCACTACCAACTCAAATGGGAAAAGTAAATACAATATAAGTACAACTCACTCAACAATATAAGCACCAGCTACCAATCACGGCTCGAAGAGAAGACATCCACGAAGCATCTATATCCTTCCACATCTTTGCTCCTACAAATACTCAAAACAGGTACACCTGGCAGCGGACCAGGTCCTCAGAGGGACATAACAAGTATACTTAAACACACGCCAATAAAGTACTGAAATAAATATCCAAAGGGGTCGCCTAACCGTCTAAAGTGAATGCAGTTAAGAACAACTTTCCCCACAAGTGAGCTATCTGGCTGAAAACTGGGATTTGGCATGGTTCTCTTTTGAAGATCCAGGGGCCTAAAAGGCACGTCGTCTTTTGAACGCCGGTGGCCCGCCTGATAGTACATAATATATAGTGGTCATCATGACCCGTATCTCTAGCGGAGAATCCGGGTGTACAGGAGAAAAAGTGTAAAGGAGCTCAAATGCGGTACTTGTTGTTCTCCCCACCCAATGCTCTAAGCATGTCACATCCATGACACAATAACACCTCTAATAACTGCCAAGTCTACTAGCATGCAAAGTTTCTAACGGCAGCTATTCCTAACGCACGGCCCATACGTATAGGAGGCCAGACCTGTCACGCAGTCCATGATCTATATGAGACTCACACCCGTGTAACATCTGTGTCACGGCCAATGAACCTAATGATACTACATGATAATGGGGTAGTCTCATAAACAGGGTCAATGTAAATACATAAATAAAAACATATCGGGACGACACCGTCGCGTGCATTTTATATAACAGTTAAAATATATGAACTAAAGACAGAAAATAAAGATGCATGCAACATATGGAATAAAAATAACAGTACAATGGCAAGGTATACTTGCCTGACAAGAAGCTGCAAAGTGTCACGTCCAGATGTCCAATACACAGGACCAGAAGCTATGGCCTCAGAACAAATATCTTCGGATGCTGAAATAGATATCACCAACATTCCCAAAATAAACAAAATAGCTAGAAAGCACATCCCTTTCGTCTAATTTGGACACAGGGGCAAAACGGTAATTTCGGACAAAAGTGGGGTCCACGTGTGGCCCACTTTGCACTGAAAAGCGTGCCGAGGGTAACAGTCTCTAAATGGGACAAACTATGGGTCAAACAACTCTAAATGTCAATACGAACCCAACGGTATGTCCAAATTTGGATTCAGATGAGCCGAACAAAATTTGGTCCAAAAAGTCAACTGTGGGGCCCGCCAATTGGCGATCTGGTCAACCGTCTCAAAAATGCATGAAAATTGGTTCACAGGACCAACGCGTTACCACGAGTCCAGTGGCGCAAGTTTCGTCGCAATCTGACAAGCGTGCACAAAATACGCGCGAGTTCCACAAAAGTGGCGACACGAAATGTATCCGCGGATACGGTCTGATTCCGGTGCGCACACGCGTCCGAATCAGTTCCCACGAATTTTCACGTGTCCAATTATGCTGCGTACACCATTCGGTATACTTGGCACACGGCGGGGCGGTCCCGTTTGGCGGGGCGCGCTCCGATCTCCAACTTTTGGAAAACCGGAAAAAGTGGGTGCGCGCAGTTTTGTGACGAATATATTTATGTCCACAGCAACTAATAGCACAAGGTTATTATACAAAAAATAAACTAGGTCATGTAATCTACAGGTATCAAAAAGAATCATCGAATTCGGATCTCTGTGGTGGGAGATACGAACTCGACAATATGGGTGGTCATCGCAAGTTTCTGCGATTTCAGAATTGGGTAAGTCCGGCCAACTTGGGTGCTGTTTTTCACCTAGGGGCACACATTTTTCGAGGTTGTCTATAAAACAAGTATGGAAGAGGGTTAAGGGGAGACCATACCTATGAAAACGGAACAACGTTTGGATGAGCGAGTCGACGGAAAATCACGCCGGAGCGAAGGTGCTCCGAGTGGGAAACTTCAGTTCGCGAGGTCGGCGTCGACGGGATGGTTGGATGGCTTGGGGGCTTCTCTGGCTGCGGTGACGGCTCTAGATGGGAAGAGAAAGTCTGGAGTTTTAGGTTAGGGTTTTATGAGAGCTAACTATATATATATATATATTATATATTAAGGGAGAGAGGGTGAGCGGTCCGCGGGTTGGAAGGGTTTCCGCAGGTGAAAAGGTCGGGTGAAGAGAAGTAAATGGGCGGCTTCCTTATGCCTATGTCTAAGTTGCTGTGGTGACAGCAAGGAATCTGCGGGTGAATGGCTTTAGCAAAAAGCTAAAGTTGCTGATACTATGGGGCGGTCCTTCTCTGCAAGTTGAGTCTAAAGCAAAAGCAAAACGAAGTGGTTTGAGTATTAAGTTGCTAAGGAATATAGAAATGCTAAGTGGCTGCTTGTTGGCCGCTTGCTTGCTTTTATTCAAGTTGGCTGCTACCTATTAGTAGTAGTTGTAATGGTTATTATTATTATTATTATATTAGTTAATTACTTCTTTTGCTTTCTTTCTTTTCCTTTATAAATATATATATACATATATATATATATATATTTGTATATACATATATATTATATATATACTCATAAGAAAATTTATAGATTAGGGTATTGCACATCATTAGGCTAGCAACAGCTCAAGGGATCCCCTACATGGAATAAATTCCTAAAAATTTCTGATGGTCCCATAAGTCCTCTAAGTGCCCGAACACCTAACATAAAAATTATTAAAAATCTAATTCTCCTATTTAGACCTAATTACTACAATTTAATTAATAATTAATAAATAAATAGGGTATATACGATTTTTAGGAAGGGATTTTACACCAATCCAAGCTCCAACACCAATCTAAGCTCTACCCACCTAGGTTGGGGAAAAATGTAGGGTTAGGGTTCACATAAGTAGAAGAAATGGAAGGAGGAAGGAAAGAAAATGGAGAAAACTTACTTGCTTGAGTTTGGAAGAAGGAAAGAAGAAGAAAGAAAGAGTGGAGAAGAAGAAGAAGAAGAAGAGGAAGAATAAAGAAGAAATGGGCTGCTGTGTATGCTGCTGGTCTGGGAAAGGAGGGGCCGACCACACCACAAAGAAGGGTTTAGAATAGTTCCAAATGACCAAAATGCCCTCCACTCACTTAGGTTTTGGGTTTCGGGTTCCAAAAGCACTCAAACTAACTACCAATCACTCCAACTAACCTACTAAAAATATAATAATAATTCTAAACCCAAAAATAGGTCTCACAAGGGTGTGGGTTAGGTCGGACATGGGTCCCGGCTAGCCAAAACCCTAAAATAATCAAATAAAAATAATACAATCACTAATTAAATATAAATAAAATTAATTACAAATAATACACAATTAACTAAATTAAAATAAAAAAATATCCGGCTCTAGAAATGGGGTAGTGACAAGCCTATCCTCCTCAGAAAATTTTGTCCTCGAAATTTAAAGTCAATCGCACCCCCTCTAGGTCAAACCCCCAACAATCACAGTTAAGAAATTCTACCTAAACAACATGCAAGATTAGGGTCCTACTGGTCGTGTTATCACAGTCTCAATCATGGTCACTACACTATCTACCACAGCACAAAGAAAGTCTAACAGGTACTAATGAAGCACACCACAAGGAATAGAAAAGGACAGGAAGAAGAACAAAGAGACAGACCTGCTAACCCGA